>LZPO01097106.1:656783-667873 GCA_001675575.1 Neotoma lepida
TTTACAACACCTTCACAGAGAAAATTTTACCCAAACTTTAGGCATCTAAGGGGAGGGCAGAGAACTTTTTCTGCAACTGTTGACACTTTTTTCCCTTTTTAATTGGAAATAAATAAATATTTTCATACAATATATTCTGATCACAGTTTTTCCTCCCCCAACTGTTGATTCTTAATTACCTTCTAGTTAAAATAATTCTATGCCACTGTAGAATGTTCTGTGATGGAATATTCCAAGTTTCTTTACTTCCTGTTCACCTAAACAAATTCATTGCCAACTCAAAAATTGAACACTGAAGAACAAGACTACTGATTCAATCCACTGAGTCAGCCCAGAAATTTTATAGTCTTAAAAGTGACATATTCCCTGTGGAATATCTGAATCAAATACAGCCTTATCCTTTAAAAAGTATTTTGTCCTTCAGGATGCCACAAGAGCTGATTTCCTATGCCATTCAAAAGACTATTTTACTTGGTAATGTGAAGTTAGCAAGCCCAACAACTTGAAAAATATCATGATGCTATTGTAATGTAATCTATATTGTTTTATATTTTTATTTACATGTTTAAAAATTGCTGGCCCAAGGATATTTAATGTTCTTCCTAAAATAATCAATATACTTTTAGTTTACTATTATCTATCAATATCCCTATTTCACTATTTATAAGATCTTTTTAATATACTTTATTCTTTCAGAATTTTTTTATATTTTTAGTGAAAATATAATTATATTACTTCCTCCTTCTCTTTCCCCCTTCCAGCTCTTCCAATGTCCACTCCTTTCAAACTTTCTTGGGCCCCCCACTCTCAAACTGATATACTCTTTTTCTTTGATTGTTGTTGTTACATATATATGTACAAATACATAAATACAACTCACCAAGTCCATTTTTTGTCACTTGTGTATTTATGGTTTCAGGACTGACCACTTTGTATTGAAGAACCAATCAGGAAGCTCATCCTTGGGAAAGGCTGATTTTCCCTCTCTCAGCTGCCATTAGTTGCCTGTAGCTTTTTTTGTCTAGGAGCAAGACCCCATAAGAGTGTCCTTCCACAGGTCTTCTTTAGGTGGCCATTTCTAGAAGACACAGTCTCACATCAGATGTCTTGGTCCTCTGGCTCTTACAATCTTTCCATCCCCTCTTCCATGATGTTACTTGGGCCTTGGGTATGGGAGTTGCATTGTGGATTATAGGCCAGGCTTCCTGCAATCCATTGATTTCTGCAACATGTCCAATTGTGGTTTTCTATAATGGAAAGAGAAGCTTCTTTGCCCAGTACCAGATGTAAGAAATCCCCCATTTGAATTGTTGGTCACAGTAGTCTTAGTAACTCTGTTATGGAATATTACTTTAACTATGTAAAGATGTATTTATGTGCTTATGTAAAGATTTGTTTATGTTGCAGAATATTACTTTAACTATGTAAAGGTGTATTGCATTTGTTAATGCTGCCTTTGTTTTACTATGTAAAGATGTATTATATTTGTTTATGCTTCATTTGTTTAACTATGTAAAAATGTGTTGCTGTTTTACCTTGCCTGCCAAAGGCACCTGGTTGGTCTAATAAAAAGCTGAATGGCCTATAGCTAGGCAGTAGAGGGATAGGCGAGGCTAGCAGGCAAAGAGAATAAGTAGCAGAAGGAATCTAGGCTCAAGAGAGAAGAGAGAACAAGGGAGAAAAAGAGAGAGATGCCCGGGGCCAGCCAGCCAGGCAGCTGCCAGACAGACAGCCACCAGACAGACAAACACAGAGGAAGCAATGAAAGTAGGACATAGAGAATGAAAGAAAGGTAAAAAGCCCCGAGGCAAAACATAGATGAAGAGAAACAGGCTAAAATAAGTTATAAGAAGAAAAAAAAGTGTAAGACAAGCCTAAGCTAAAGCGAAGCATTCATAACTAATAATAAGTCTCTGTGCCTTTATTTGGGAGCTGATTGGTGGCCCAAAGAAAGCCTGCTACATAACTCCTAAAACAATATTGGCTATTGCTGTTGCCCTTGGTAACCACTCAGAGATTGAAGGTAAGTCCCTATTGTTGAAGATACCAACCAAACACTTAGGAGACAGGACTCGGTGATTTGAGCTGTATCTATGCAGAAAGCCTTCTTCCTGTGGTCTAGTTTTGATAGCACCAGAAAGTACTATGCAAGCTGCTAAGTGAGGGGAAGCAATCAGTGGTCTTATCCAGCTGTGATACCTGTGAACCACAACCATGACCAGCATGGCAAGTTACCCCTAATGGTGCAATAGTGGTACTCATATGTGAGTGGTAACCAACAGCTGTCTGGTTGGACTTAAGGCCTCACTCAACAGGGGGAAATTATGCCTGGTACTGGAAATCTGGCTAACTACCTGGGGCTAATGAGGTCATGGATATTAGAGGAAAACCTACTACCAACACTTTACTAAGCCAGCATAATTACTTACTACATTCTAAAACATATATCCTCATATAAATGTAGCTCTCACCCCTCACCAAAGAAGCTTCACCCACCAAATCCAATTTGTGCTGCCCATATACTTATAGTGTAGGGCCATCTACTGAAGCGTGTTTGATCAATCAAGGGCCATGCCCTTAAACAACACAGTCTCCCTTCCCTAAAAGCCATCAACTGCCCATACTCCCTCAGCTAAGAGTGGAGGCTTGTGAGCCCCTCCACTATCCATTCTAGAATATTGGTTGTCTTGGTCTTGTATGAGTCTTGTAGAAGCAATCACAGCTGCTGTGCATTCATAAGCATAACCAGGCTGTCATGTTCAGAAGACACTGTTTTGCTCCAGTTCTTGATAACCTCTGGCTCTTACAATCTTTCTGCCTCTTCTTCTATGCCATCCTGAGTCTTGGGGGAAGGGAGTGGGATAGTGATGCCCCACTTGTAGCTGAGCACTCCACAAACAGTTACTCTCAGCCCTTTGACCAGTTGTGAGTTTCCATGTTAAGCACTTATCACTGCAGAAACTTCTCTGATAAGATCTGAGAACTGTAGTAATCTATGAATATAAATTTTGTGAATGTAGAGGGCAGTTTGTTCATTTAATAGGTTTATTCCTGGGACCTGTCAGCCTCCGCCCCCCCTCCCCGACCATGGGTTCATGGTAAGATTTACAGTACCAGGCATGTGTTTTCTCCTGTGGAGTCAGCCTTAAATCCTTTCAGAAAAGTGGTAGGCTTCCCCTGTAGCGTTTATGCCACATTGTACCCATGAGCATAAAATAGTAGGCTTCTATATAGCTTTCTCAAATATCTTTAGTGTTAGTTATCAAGACCCTATTCTTCACCCTACCCTTTTCACTCTCTCCACCAAAATTTTCCTCCCCAATATTCCCCCTTTTACCTTCACATCACCTCTGTTCTACTATCTCCCCTCCCTTCAGATCTTTCTTCCACTTCCTCACTAATGGCCCCTTTCTAATTTCCTGGAATCCACAGTTACTCCAAGTTAAACACACAAGTGATTACAAAAGACTTGGTCTTTCTTGGTCTGAGTTACTTTACTCAGTATAATGTTTTCCAGTTCCATCCACTTATCAACAAATTTCATAATTTTAATCTTTCTTTGCACCTGAATAAAATTCCAGTGTGTATTGATACCATATTTTCACTATCTATTCATCATTTGATGAACTCTATTCCACTGGCTACTATGAATAGAGCAGCTATGAACATCTCTGTGGTAGAAATTAGGGTCCTTTGGGTATATGACCAGGAATGGTATAGCTGTAAGATTTTAATAATTGGCTCATATGAGAGAAATGAGACACTTAAGTTTATCAGTAATTACTATACCATCTTACTCTTTTGTGTTTTGGTTTTCTTTTTTCACTTTTATAGAAAATGGATTCTTTTCTCATACGATATACCTGATTATAGTTTCCCCTCCCTCTGCTCCTCCCAGTTCTTCCCCACCTCCCCTCCCATCCAGATACCCTCCCTTTCTGTCTCTCATTAGAAAAGAGCTGGCTTCTAAGAGATAACAACCAAACACAATAAAATAAAATATAATATGAAAAACTATTCGTATTGAAGTTGAACAAGGCAAACCATTAGAGGGAAAAAGTCCCAAGAGCACGCATGAGAATCAGACACCCACTCATTGACACACTCTGGAGCCCGATAAAAATACTAAGCTGGAAGCTATAATGTAGTTGGAATTTTCTTTAGGCCTTCAACAAGCTCCCAAATAAAGACATGGGAACTTATTATTAATTATGAATGCTTAGCCTTAGTTTAGGCTTGTCCCACTAGCTCTTTTAACTTAACCTAACCTGTTTCTCTTCATCTATGTTTTGCCTCAGGGTTTTTTAACCTTTCTTTCATTCTGTATGTCCCACTTTCCTGCTTCCTGTGTATGTGGCTGGCTGGACCCCGGCATTTCTTTTTCTTTCTCCCCTTCTTTCTCTCCCAAACCTAAATTCCTCCTCCTCCTTACTCTCCCTGCCCAGAAGTTCCACCTATACCTCCTCCCTCGTTATTGGCCATTAAGCTTTTTATTAGACCAATCAGGTGCCTTAGACAGGCAAGGTAAACTGCAACACATCTTTACATAGTTAAACAAATGCAACACATCTTTGCATAGTTAAACAAATATTCTGCAACACTGCAATATATACACAGACGACCTAGTACAGACTCATGTAGGACCTGTACTTGCTGCTTCAGTCTCTCTGAGTTCATTTAAACTTTGATCATGTTGATTCAAAAGGCCTTGTTCTCCTGGTGTCCTCCAGTCCCTCTGGCTCTTACACTCTTTCTGCCTCCTCTTCCACGGGGTTCCCTGTGCTCTGAAGGGAGTGATTAGATGGAAACATCCCATTTAGAACTGTGTGTTTGAAGGTCTCTACCTGTGTGTGTGTGTAATGTCTAACTATGGGTCTCTGTGTTTGTTCCCATCTGCTGCAGGAAGAAGCTTCTCTAACCATCTTACTCTCAATATTTTAAATACATATTTACTGATGATATAATACAAATATATCAACATCTGCTATGGGTCGATTTTAACACCCCTCAAAAAATATGTTAAAGTCCTAAATTCCAGGACCCATCATATGAGCTTATTTGGAAATAGGGTCTTTACAGATAATGAACGAAAGGTGAGGCCATTGTGGTGAGTTCTTTACAATTGGTTAATTTTTAAAAAGTAAAATTTGGACACAGAGACAAACACCAACAGAGGAAAGATGATATAAAGATGCAAGGAAGTTTCTCTACAAGCCAAGACTAGAGAGTATCAGAAGCTAGGAAAGAGCCATGGAGCTGATTCTTCCTCATACTACTTAAAATCAATTCTGACAACTTAATTTGTGACTTCTAACTTACAAAACTGTAAGTATACAAAACTGTATGTATTTCTGCCAATTTGGGCCATCCAGTGTGGGCAACTTTGTTAGAGAAACACCAGGACACAGATACTGCACCAAATTTAAGGAGCAAATTATATTTTCTAAGTTACCAGAGAAGCTAAATATTAAGAATAAGTCCAAATAGTGTGCCTATTTAGTTTTACTGTCATATTCATTATATTTAACGGTAACGTAATTGATCACATAGTCAAGGGTGTAGCTGGAGGTTTTCCTGTGTCCTGCCCAGCCCCCACAGCTCCGTAGCCACTTATAAAATTATCAATCAGAAGCTTATATTAATTATAACTGCTTGGCCATTAGCTCAGGCTTATTACTGACTAGCTCTTACATGGAATTTAACCCATAATTCTTATTTATGTTTAGCCACATGGCTTGGTACCTTTTCTCAGTTCTGCCTTGTCATCTTGCTTCCTCTGTGTCTGGCTGGCGACCCCTGACTCAGCCTTCCTCTTCCCAGCATTCTCCTAGTCTGCTCACCCTGCCTATACTTCCTGCCTGGCTACTGGTCAATCAGCATTTTATTAAAACCAGTGTTCAAAAGCATTATCCCACATCATTTCCCCTTTTCTGTCTAATCAAAAAGGAAGGTTTTAACTTTAACCTAGTAAAATTACATATAATAGAACAGTTATCAAGCAAGAATTATAGTTATAATATCTAGTCTATTTGTATTTGGCAAAATTAAAGAAAATATTTTATCATCTATCCTCTATTTGTGAGTCTAAAGTTTTATATCTAATTTACCTTTTATCATAACTAAGGAAAACTATAATTATAACTATCTAGTCTTTAAATAAATCAAAGACCTCAGAAGGATATAATATTACCTAAGTAAACAGGAAGAGTATTGTAAGCAACTTTCAAAATTCTGGAAATGACAGACACAGCTGCCTGCCTGGACAGTCACTCAAAGTTCCTCTGTAATGTTGAGGCATCCATCTTTAGCCTATAGACTTAGAGTTTTTCAGTTGTTTTTTTCTTGTATCCTGTAGAATGTCTGGCAGTCTCCTCTGCAAAGCAGGAACCTGAAGGACCATTTTGCCTTGTTTTGGCAAATTCAGTGGTCATTTTTCTCTGGGTCCTGTATGTCCAGTTTATACAACATATTATCAGCAATCCAGGCAAGAGCAGTTTCTTGCCCAAATGGCTATTTTTGCCAAGAAGAAGATAAATTCCATATGGAGTGTCTTCGACACCCATCTTTCTCTTTGAAATAAATCAGTGCTGCCAGGAGCAGATGTGTCTCACTGTCCAGAAAGTCTAAGTTGTTAAAACATTTTAAATGTCATATTCTGTAAGTCTTTGACGTGTTTGAAGATTACCTACCTAATTGAAATATATCTATGTGTACCTAGAAAACTTAACTAACATGACTATAAGTGTGATTATCCTAGATGACTAGTAATCTGTATTTCTTAATTATACATTACAATTTTAAATGAGCTGCACAAACATAATACCTTAAACAAGAGTAAAAATATACATACAGTATAACAAAATTAACTTTAAATTTGTATCAATAAACTAAAATCCCTAGCAATGTAAAACATTTTAAATAAGTTGTTGTTTTTTGAAAGTAGATTCAATAATCTACCCTTTCATTCTATCATATCTATATCCTACATTTCTATATCATATCCTCCTTTTAGAGTAAGTCCAAATAGTGTGCCTATTTAATTTTACTGTTATGTTCATTATATTTAATGGTAACATAATTGATCACATAGTCAAGGGTCCCATAAATGACACTGAAATAAGTATTTGGCTATTTAGGAGTTCCAAAGGGTAAAGACAAAGTCAGTTTGAAGCAAGTATTGAAGCAGAAGCTAAATGCCACTACAGCCTCATTTATAACCACTTAATATGCCACATATTTTCACATCTTTATTTTGAGGTTGGTATGCTTCTCTTATATTCCTGTTAGAAGGGAAGCACTGTGAGGGTGAGGGTTATATATTTTTCTCACCACTATATCTCTAATGGCATAAATATGCCTTGCATATAACAGATATTAAATCATTATTTTTTTCAAATAATGAAATCAATCTCCAAGCAAGAGTAAACTAGTTAAAAAAATACTCTTAATTTGGCTACAGTTTTTTGTCATATATTCAATTCCTCATTTGAACCACAACTGATATACATGGTTTGTTTGTTTTTGTCCTCCTCAAAGGAAACATTGTAACAGGAAAATATGCTCTATGCCAGAGCAGTTCTCCCATAAGGAAACTCCCAAGAGAGTCAATTATTTCAATAATGATCTCAGCCTGCAATATTCCTGGGAGGGAAATTATTTCATATAGACACCAAAGTTTCAAGTTAAAGTTGGGAATTCACAGATCCTGAAGCCAGATTGCACTTGGTTGATGGGATGCTAACTGATAGCAATTAAAAATGTCTGTCATAGGTTCTTCCCATGAAATAAGGTGAGTATTGCTTCCTTCACAGGGTGCTGTACTTTTTAAATGGATGTATATGAAGCACCAAGAATTATGCCTGGCGATGCTAAAAATCTAAGCACAAATCGAAAGACTATCACTATTATAGCCCATGGAAGAAAAAGAGTTCTGGCAAGACAAAATATATGCCAAAAATGAGTTTCTGAAAATTTCCCATATGATTTCTGACTTTATCTAAAACTGTCATAAGCAAAATCATTGAGGCTCTTTGCTTCAGAGTTTAGAGAGAAGCTGAGTTTTTTCTAGTCTCTGGAGACTGCATAGAGATCATTCTATGTTGAATGATAGCATTAGTTGAAGCAGTATTTAGCAGTTCAACACATGGTTGGGTAAAGCATGGGGGAGAATTAGATGATAGCATTTCAAGACGAAATTGCCAATGAACAAAAATAGCAAGGAGGCAGTGTGGCCCAGGGTCTAGCTGTAGCATTTTTAAAGAGGCAAAGCCAGACAGTCCTTGTTTTCAGCAAGTATTCTCCTGAGAGCCAGCTCCTTACCTCCAAGCAGTGCTGTAACAGCTGAAGTCTTTAGCCTTTGAAAGCCAAGAAATTGCTAAAAGGCAGGTTGAGCTAACAAATAATTCGTTTGTCATTTCTTTCACTCAGATTCTGTGGTGCAAATCCTGCCTGGTGCCAGAACAAGGGATTACACTAAATTACATTACAAGTGTTTATTGCTATGGAGATTCCAAGAGGAAATGGCCTGTAGACCGTAACTCCCCCTTTTGTCACAATGAAAATTAATCCTATATACTGACAATAATATGGGTGATAATTATTCAATCTGAGGATGATCCAAGTCGCCCCACTACTCATGCCTGGCTTTCAACCATTTTATAAGGCTTCATAGAGGTTATGCATTGGCCCAAACTATGAAGTTCAAACGAATACATTCTGGTGCTTATTAACAGCTCCAAAGAGGTGTTTAATAGAGATTATTTCTCGAATTTTTCTTTGCTCCATTTATGAATTGAGATGTGACTGTTACCACCAAAAGTCAGATGTGGCGATTTTACATATGACTCCCCTTGACCCTAACAATTTTAGGCATAAACATTAAAGGAGCTTAGCTATCACCAGCAGTGTAAAATTAGGAAATAGCTTAATGTTGCTGCCTTCAGTTTTCTTTCCCTCTAGCACTTCATTAAAAAGAATAGCCTATGTAGTAACTGTAGCAAAGATGTGGCACCTAACAAGTACCAGATTAACATTAATTCACATTCACAGGTGCATTTTGTATTCTTCTCCCTAAGCCTACCATCTAATCTTGCTGTGAACATCTATCCCTTTTTGCTACATGATCTAGAAGGGTCTACTATCAAGACCACCGCTTTCTCAGCTCCAATCTTGCTTTACATGTCATTTAAATCCAACCTGGTTTATATATTATTTCTTCTTAAGAACAGGCTCACTGTTTTCTGATACACCACCAAGTAATCCAGTAATTGGATTAGGCATCCATAGAGAAATAGCACTGATAGTATTATGTAGATATTTAAGGTAAAACTTACAGGAATTGCTTTATGTGTTTTTGGAGTTCAAGCAGTTCCCTGACATACTATCTCTATGCTGAATAACAAGGAGCACTGGTGATAGAATTCTATCCTATTGTGAAGCCTCAGAAACAAGGAAGAGGGGAGGAATAGTGGTGGAAGTACTATGGTCTAAAAGAATGAGACTTTAACATCCAAAGGTAGATCAAGGCAAATGTTCCACTACAAGAGGAGAAAGACAATTTGTCATTCCTCTGCCTTTTTCTTCTATCTGGGCCCTCATCAAATTGGATGCTGCCCGTGTGTACTAGTGAAGCTAGATCTTCTTCACTGGATCTACTGATTCAAGTACCAATCTGTTTGGGGTGCATCTTCACAGACACAGTAAGCCATAATGTTTTGCCAGCTATCTGGGCATCTTTCATCTCAGGCAAGTTAACATATAAAGTTATCCATCACAAATTAATTTGCATTACATTAAAAAAAACAATGTCTAGAAGCCAGTAGTAGAGAGGGTGTTACTACACTCAGAGAAGTTAATGTGCCTATTAGACAAGAGTCTCTTTGAACACATGGGGAAAGGGAACTGAGAAGAAACTGGACTCATAAATCTTACCAAGATTTGAAGAATTATATATAGTAATGTCTTGAAAATTAAATATGTTTAGTGCATATACTAACCAATATGCTAAATTCAAAGAGAATACAAATACTAGTTTCCAGTGATGCAGATCAAGACATCATTTAGAAAAAGAATTTTTACAACTAGATAAAATTGTTTTAATCACCTTAAAAGCATCAAATAGCTAAACTCACAGACTAAACTGTGGAGGCAGGACTATCCAGAGAGTAAAGTGGAAATGTAGTGCCAAGCTTTTTCTGCCCAGAGTGCATTTGCTCAAATCACACTATACACGTAGGCCTTGGTTCAGAAGGGACAGATATGAAGACTCGGGGTCAGCCAAGTGTAGGAAGCATTATATGAAAATTCAAAACAACAAGAAAAAGACAAGATTCTAAAAGGATTGGGATCAGAATAGCATAACCTTTTATAACAAGACACACATGAAGCAGTGTCTTCAAAATTCAAAAGGGAAAATTATTTTTCAATTAACAGTATGAAAGAGAACTCTAAATGCAGCCAAATTAAAAATCAATTGTGTATTTAGAATTATATCTTTTCAGCCACTTATTTCTTATGTTCCTTTTCTCAGAAAGTTACATGGGGAAATCTTTTCTAATAAAAAGAAACTTTAAAAAATATAGAGTCCATTAGACAATAGATGGAATACAGAAAGGTAGGGCAGGGAGACTCTGATCAACTATACAAGGGACCTAAAAATTCACCAACAGAAGAAGATGATGGCCTTCAGGAGGAAAATCCACATCAGGGGTAGCAAAAGCCAATTTTCTGTTTAGAATATAATTGTAATAGGTATATAACAGATCTAATAGAGCATATAGAAAAAATAAAGTTTAAAGGTGACAAAATAGATCAATTGTAACTTCAAAAGAAACAACCAACCATATAAAGAAAGGCAGCAATAGGCACAATTTGGTTTAGTAGTAAACAATATTGAAATAATCATAATAATGTAAATACTTCTGAGTTATGAAAATAATAACAAAACTACATGCAAATGAGGGAAGATTGAGTATATAGAGTATGTGCATGTATAGGTTTGTATGAATGATAGGGCAAGATTCTTAGTTACCATAGCAAGAAATTAACAGACATATAAAAAGCGATGAATTTTTTTAAAATCTTTTTTGTCT
>LZPO01097106.1:667930-678496 GCA_001675575.1 Neotoma lepida
AGACAAGGTTTCTCTGTGTAACATCTCTAGCTATCCTGGAACTCTCTCTGTCGACCAGGCTGGCCTTGAACTCAGAGAGATCCACTTGCCTCCCTCTCCTGAGTGCTGGGATTAAAGGCATACGCCACCATCACCCAGCACATTTTGTTACTTTTAATAGTATTTTATTAATTCCTTGAGAATTTCATAGTGTGTTTTGATCATATGTACCTCCATCTCCAAACTCTTCCCAATCAATCCATCCTCACCCTCCCTAATCACCTGAATTCAGACCTTTCATTTTTTTATACTATCGAGTATAATTTGTGTTACCCAAATACTTTTGGATATGGGGCCATTCTCTGAAGTATAGTCAGCCTACCAGGGGTCATACTCTTAAAGAAAATTGACTCTTCCTCCTCCAGAAAAATCTTTTTTAAGTTATAAATACAGGATATCAGAGACAGCTGAATTCTTAGAAGTGATCATCTGTGGGCAACAGACCTATAAGGAGAGAAAAGATAGAGGGTGTAATTAGTTTTATTTTTCTTTTTTCATTATAAACCTTTTAATAGTCTTTGTTTTATAAACTATGTGGGCGTATTATGTTGAAAACAAATACTTCATCAGGGCGAGGGAGCTGGAGAGATAGCTCAGCAGTTAAGAGGAATTGCTGTTCTTGCAGAGGCCCTTGATTCAATTCCCAGCACCCACACAGTGGCTTACAAACATCCATAACTCCAGTTCTAGGGGATACAATGTCCTCTTCTGGCCTCAGTGGGCACCAGCCATGCAAGCGGTACACAGACATACATGTAAGCAACATATTCATACACATAAAATACCTTTTTTAAAGTTTAGTTTGAAAATAATTCAAAAGAAAAAGTAGCTATACTCCATTTCAACTTAGTTTCTTAAGGAAGAAAAGAATTATATATAATACATTTCAGAAAATGGTGACTTCTAGGATTAGAGAGAGTTCCATTTTTCTTTTGCTTTCTGTTTCTTGTTTTAGATAGGCAATGATAGCAGAGAAGCTATATGGTATAAATATCGAACGTTCTTCTAGGTTGTATATTTAATTATTACATGGAATCATGACAATAACTTAGTAAGCAAAATGTGTCATTCTTTGTGACAATGAAGGAAACTATGACTTGGAAAGATGACATGACTTATCCTTGTCCACAAAGCTAGGAAATGACAGAGCTAAGATTCAATACAGATTTCTAGATTGGTCTGTCTCTGAAGTCTATGCCTTTGCCATGCATGCTATCCCAGGTCTCAGAGACACAGCCCCACCTTATAGTCTCCAAAGCTTCACTCAACAGTTCATCACAATCTATTTCTCTTGCTAGGTCCTGTCATTTCTTCTTGGTCAAACCTTAAAGTTAAGCAGGAGATTTTCAGCCAAGTATTAAGGAAACAAAATAACTCTAAGAAATATTTTCAAATTCTTAGGTTTTGTTTGTGCTTTCCAAAGACTTCTTTTCAATGCCCTGACTGATAGCATTGCTATGAGAGGATACTATCAAACCAAAAGTGACTGGAAGAAAGCAGTTAAGGAAGATAGACGAGGCTCCAACTGTCAGGTAGGGCTTGTATCAGTAACTTCTCTACCCACCCCTGAACCCCCAGTAATCACATTCTAACCACATCATGCCATGTGAAGTTGTACCATATCTTAAGAGCCCTTGCCTGAATACTCTACTTCTTCCCCACTGCTCGGCTTATAGAATCTCCAGGATAGCGTCTTCCCTAGCCCATCCAGGTAGAAGCAAGCACTCCTCCTTCGGCTTCTATATCAGAATCCATATAACACAGCGTCACACATACTTACAATCTTGTCTGTTTCTGACTTAACAAGCTATATGTATCTTAATGGCACGTGTGTGTGTCTCTGCATCAATAAATATTTGTGTGTGACTATGAATTTTCTTTCATAAAGGCAATGTCATGTGATAATATCGTTAAAGAATGCTCATATGACATGCTAACCATGATGATCCTTGGGGGATTGAATCATGTGCTATTCATTCTTCCTGTGTTTCTAAAATTTCTGTAATAAACATGTACTACTTCGGTAACCAGGAAAAGATATCATAAGGTAACTTGACTACATTAAAATAAAGACCTTCTGTTCATCTGAGATATGATTTCAACAGTAAGAAAGGAAATCTGCAAGTATTATTGTGCCATAGAGAAAAGGAACTCCCACGGATCAATAAGGAAGAGACAAGTGAAACGATACAAAGTGGGTTTAAGTAAGAACTTTTAAAGGAGGAATTGTGAACTGATTATACATCTCAGTGATAGAGCACTTACCTAGCATGCATGCGGCCCTTAATACCAAGCACTGTAGTAATAAAAGGCAGATTGAATAACCAAGGAATGTATTTCACATATATTCATATTTCAATATATACTTTAAAGAGCTTAAAGTCATTAGTAATTCAAAAAGTAGAAATTAAAGTCTCGAGATATGACATCATTTTAGCAAAACAATCAAAGTCCTGCAATACCAAGTGTTACAAGGACAGAGAGAATGAAGAACTCTCACACACTGATGCTGAAGTATCAACTGACTCAACCACCATTTTGGGAAACAGCCTGGCACAATCTGCCAACATGCAGAAAAATATGTTTCTTTAATCAGGAATACACACAAAAAATAGATATGCGTGGACACACGCAAAAAAGCCCATTGGTTATAATTGCCCCGAACTAAAAATAGTCTCAACAATAGAAAGGATATACTATGAGATAATCATACAATGAAATGTTACATGGCAATGAAAACTCCTGAATTAGAACATACAAGAGTATAAATGAGTCACAGAAACACAATGTGGAGCAGAGAAAGCACAACCAATACAAACATTATGATTCTATTATTAAAATAAAGTTCCAAATAGTAAAAACTACCATTCTTTAGGGATGCTAACACAGTTAATAGAACTACAAAGAGAACTGGAGGTATACTCGATGGTAGACAACTTGCTTAGGATGCATGAAACTCTGTTCATTTCCCATCACTGCAAAATAATTAAAATAAAAAAGATTAATCAATAATGAAGAATATGATTACTATGCAAAAGCAAGATGGTAGCTGTATCTGTTAGGGAGAGAATGCGTTATTGATGGGAAGGAACATTTGGGAAGCTTCTGAGATACGACTAACGCTTTCTTTGTATGGATGGCAATTAACATGGGTATATGCTTTATAAAATATAAATATATAACTAGAAATGTATGAATTGTATATAATTTCTCTAAGATGGCTTTTAACACTACAAAGGTCCTCCATGCTGGCAAAACAACCACTTAAAATTGAGTATTAGAATGAAACCTAAAAGGATGATTATAAACAAAATTGATGTGAATGCTGTTGAGCTAGAAACTTCACACTTGGCACCTCTCCTTACTACTGCTTTTTCATCTTTATCTCCTCCAAGAAGCCATCGCCATTTACTGTTCATGCAATTGCTAATTTCTTGCTTTAGAACAAGTTGGCTAAGACCTGGGATTCAACTCTTCCTAGTACCAACATGTACACAAAGCCTTTTCTAGAATTTGAAACTTCTGGCCTTCTGTGCCTAAAACTTTGGCTATGACCTAATTGGAATATCAAAATCATAACAAGATCCACTTCATTTTAACATTGTGAGTTGTCCTTGTGATTGGGAGACTAGGTTAAGAAATTGGGTTATAAAAACCTACAGACTCTAGGGAACAATCCATTCCTTGCCTCTTCCAGGTTTTGGTAACCACCATCATCCCCTGGTTTATGGCTGCATTGCACCAATATCTGCCTATATCTTCATTTTATTATCTCCTCTGTGTGTGTGTGTGTGTGTGTGTGTGTGTGTGTGTGTGTGTGAAATCTCCCTATGTCCCCTCTGAGAAACTTTACAAAGGCATTCAGTGATCATCTAGGTAGTCTTGGGTGATTCCTTTTTCTTTTTAATTATAATTTTTCCATGAATTTACAAAGTAGCAGGTTTCTGCAGGCATTTTCATGTACACTTAGTTTTGGGTGACCCTCAATGCACCTCATCCTCTCCCCTATCTCTCTACTCTCCATTACTACTTAAACCCTTCTACCTCCAATATTACCTCTTCCACTTTCAAATCCTATGTGCTCTATTACCCTCCCTGTATTACCAGCCCTCTGCCTTTAAGGCCTCTTCTTTCTATCATTGGCCAATTCCTAGTTTTTCTTGCCACAATACATAAACCTACATGAAATACAAATATATTACAAATTGAAGCTAGGATCCACGCATGACAGAGAACATATGGTATTTGTCTTTCAGACCCTGTGTATGACCAAGGAGTTAGAACCTGGTATCTTTAGGACCACCATTCAGTACCACTACAGTATCCAAATAGAAAGCCACCCATTCCCAGTGACAGCATCCTGCTGCTTCCTATGCCAACAAGTCACCCAGCTTTCTTGCAGTGTATCTATGAATCACCTACAATGCACCAATCAATCATTTTCTGAACTTCTACACCAGCATCTGTCTCCACATATCCTTGATATTAATGCATTTCATTCTCAATGCAGTATGTTTATCCTGCAATGTACCAGTGCATTGTTATCTTATTGGGCATATAAAAGTCAGAAGTTTTAGTTTTAATTAAAATTTTTCATACAATACATTTTGATCATACTTCCCCTCCCCCACCATCTCACAAAAACCCCTTCCTCTCTACCCACCCAACTTCCTGTTCTCTCTTTCTCAAGAAAAAAAAGAATAAATGAAAATCAAAAACAAAGTTTTAAAGACAAGAAAAAAGTAACTGTAAATAGCACCAGTAGTTCTTCCAATATCCAAATGAATCATCTTGGTAACTCTCTGGGTACACACAGCCCATCACTGAAAACCCTCTTGCTCTATGTATTTCTGCTCCCTAAAATTCCAAGGAGGAACTTCAAGGACTGTTGCTGATGACAGGAAAGTTGAATGGGTCCCAGACTCTCCACTGTTACTTCACTCACGGCAAGTCAGACTGAGCCTTTCTGATATATTTGAGGGTTTGGGAAATGATTTCAATAGGGAAAATGTTGCTCTGCAAAAAAATTACAAAAAATAATAATAGGTTTGAAACCCACTTGTCTGGAGCACTCTCTTTTGGTGTGAGCCTCTGGGCGGCCTTTCATGCAGGTGGCACATGACATCACTCGGCCCCAGCTGTTCCTTATTAACTCAGCCTTTCGGCAAAAGATACAGTCTTACAACTTGAGTTTTTTAAGGAGACAGCCCATTTTGCAAATCAACCAAACACATTAAACACAGTTAGAGTGCAACATTCCATAAATACAAATTTGACAAACCAATCCTCTGTCTTCCTAGCCTCTGCTAAGACAAAGAACAATGTGAAGGTCTGAAGGACACCAAGCTTGGCAAAAAAAAAAAAAGCATCTCTGTTTTAACAGAATAAGGGAAATGCCTGCCAAGCAGACTTCTCCTCCAGTGCGTCAAAGCACAAGAATCGCCCAGGAGCCCTAACCCTCCCAGAGACCTCTAAACCATCTCCCACATGAGCTGACTTTGTAAATACGTTCTTTGCCTGCTCATGATGCCTAATTAGGCCCTGACCATGAGGCTAAGAGGTGGAAAAGAAAAGCCAGGACGTTTGCAGGCTGCCACTTGAGTTCACAGCAAAATGACAACCAGCATGTGTGATCCAAGGGGAAGAATCTGACAGTCACACTTCAATCTTTCAGCCACATTTTTTTTTAACATGGGGAGGTTGTGGCATCAATAGTGTCATCTTCTAATAGAAAGGACAACTGCATATAATGCATAATTGCTGGTCTAAATGACTTGTTATTTTGACTGCCTATTCTAAAATGTCTGTAATTGCTTCCAATGAGACTTTGAATAACTGATAAGTCAGCACGGGCAATCACTGGTAGAGACATAGCAAGGCTTTGGAAAACTTAGTACAAATTATTTTGTCATGTGTCAATTTCACCGATTCCTGATTATGATCACTAGGCATTTGCACTGCTTTGTTGAATATATCTCCCAACTGTGTCCCACTTAGGCAACAGAAGGAGTACCACACGTAGGTGTATAAAAGAAAAGGCAGTTTATTTTCAAGGGCAATGAGCAGGCGCTGGCAGAGGCTGATAAATTGGTTTTATAGAATTTTAGCTTGTGCCAAATCCTGGTCCTTTCTGTAAAGCAGAACAAAGTTAGGAAAAAGCACACCTCGCTGAGAGTTATTGCCATCTCTCCAAATAAACTCCCCCCCATATGCTTGTTTGCCAAGTCTTAAAATAACAAATCACTTCTTTATAACAAAATTGTCTCCCTGGAATAATAGGCTTCAGTGTGAATTCTGATAGAGCAATAGCTCCTCTAAATGACAGCAAAGGCTTGCAGCAGGGATGTGAGGCACATCTATTTCAGGGCTTCCCATTAGTGTGAAAAGCAGTTCGGTAAGAAATGAAGTCATTTCCTGACTCATTGGGATGCCATGTTTAAACCGCAGTTTTCAGCCTAAAGATACAAGGTTGAGAAAATGTGGGCTGAGCCTAAAAGAGGTGAATCATCCCTTAAGGACACTGGAAACCAACTTTTTCATGTCCTTCAAACATAACTAGATCATATTACATGGAAAATGGGGGCCAAGTAAGAGCCCCCATCTATTCTTTACATGATAAGAAAGCTCTCCATCCTATACCTTGTGTTAAAGCCAGTTAGTTCCATAAAGAATCTACTGGTATATAACTACATTTGTAAGTGTGAAAGTAAAAGAAACAGCTCAATATTTAAGAGCTAGAAACATCAGGTTACAGGGAGAAGATGGATTTGAATTCTGCTAATTTTGTATGTTTCTAAAATAAGTCATATAGGAGCTAAAGAGTTGGCTGAGCAGTTAAGAACAGTTGCTGCTCTTGTAGAGGACCCAGGTTCAGTTCCCAGCACTGATACAATGGCTCTTAACCATCTGCAACTCCAGCTCCAGGGCATCCAACACACTCTTCTGGCCTCAGTAGGCACTAGATCTTCATGAGGTACACAGATACAAGTTCAGGCAAAACACTCATATACATTTTTAATTTAATTAATTTTTAATTAATGTTTATTGAACTTCAGTATTATATAGATGTCAAGAACCAACCGAATGGATGCTTGTTAACTTTTAGCTGATGTCTTAGTTACTTTTCTATTTGCTGTGATGAGATACCATGACCAAGACAACTTTGAAAAGAAAGCACATAATTCGGGGACTCACAGTTCGAGAGGGTTGGAGTCCATGACCATCATGTCAGGGAGCATGACAACTAGCAGGCAGGGATGGTGCTGGAGCAGTAGCTGAGAGATTATATCTGATCTGCGGACACAAGTCTGTGAGAACCAACTGAGAAATAGCATGGGCCTTTGGAACTTCAAAGGCCACTCCCAATGACACACCTCCTCCAAGGCCAAGCCTCCTGATCGTTCCCAAGCAGTTCCATTAACTAGGGACCAAGCATTCCAACATGTGAGCCTATGGGGCCATTCTCATTCAAACCACCACATTCTATTCCATGACCTCCATAGGCTTGTGGCCATATCATAATGCAAAATGCATTTAGTACAACTTCAAAAATCCCCAGTCTCTCACAATATCAATATAGTTTAAAAGTCCAAAGTCTCTTCTGAGACTGAAGGCAATCTCTTAACTGTAACTCCCTATAAAATGAAGATTAAAAAAACTCTAATTACATACTTCAAACATAGAATGATACAGAATATACATACCACTCCAAAAGGGAGGAAAGAGGTCATAGTAAACAAATACTAGCCCAAATCAAGACTGAAACCCAGAAGGACAAACCCAAAATCCTGTAGCTCTATGTCTGATACCAAAAGGGTTAGATAGCTCTGCCATTCCAGCTTTGTTGACTGCAACACACTTCTCTCTCTCTTAGGTTGGTTCCACTTCTTGTCTGCAGCTTTCCTTGGCAGATAAATATCCCACAGCTCCAACATCCTGGATGCTCCAATGCAATCCAGGCTTCACATTTACAGCTTCACTGTAAATGTCCCAGTGGTCTCCATACAGGGACTCCTCTGCCACACACACGGTATCAGTGGCTCTCCTTAATCTTGGAGGAAGATTCCACAACCTCTTCACTCATGTATCCTTGATGACTCTAAAGCCACATGGCCAATGCTGCCAAGTTCCATTGTTCACTTGAGTGGGAACCTGCCCCTCCCCTTGAATTACATTTGCATAAGCTTTTTTAACATTTTATGAGCAATTAGTTCCTTAGTCCTTTTCTTTTCACAAGTTGCAGGGTTAGCTGGGTAGGGCATTGCCTGAGGGTGCCACTCCCTTTATTCCATTTCTCATCTCTTTCAGCACAAATCAATTTCCTGTTGTTCTTTTTCTCCTCAAACTGTACATTTTGTGTTTCTTTTTGTCCTGCTTTCTCCTTTTCATTGTAGATCTGCACTAAGAGTGATCACTAATAACCACATGACACAGTAGGCTGTCTTAAAATCGCCTCTGGCAATGAAATTAGCAAAACACTTCAGTTTAGCTTCAGGCACATTCTTAGGACAAGGGCAAAAAGCCACATTCTTTGTGAAAATATCACAAGAATGGTCTCTAGCCCAGCTGCTAGTCATTGTTTCCTTCTGAAACCTCTTAAGCTAGCCTTCATGGTCTACATGACTCTAAGCGCTACTGTCTTCCAAGTTCCTACTAGAATGTTCCACTAAGCCCCATTTAACAATGTTCACTCACTTTCTTAGTCCAAGGCCCCACAGTCTTCTACATTTCTTTTAAAAAACAAAAAAACAAAAAAACCCAGCATGTTCAGGCCTGTCACAGCATCACAGCAATAGCGTCACAGCAATAGCCCACTCCCTGGTACCAACTTTTATTTTAGTTACTTTCCTATTGCAGTGATGAGATATCATGACCAAGGCAACTCATAAAAGAAAGTATTTAATTTGTGGGCTCATGGTTCTACAGAGTTGGAGTCCACGACAATCATGGTAGGAAATATGGCAACAGGCAGGCAGGCATGGTATTGAAGCAGTAGCTGAGACTTACATCTGATCCATAGGTATGAGGCAGAGAGAGAGAGAGAGATAACTAAGAAATGGTCTGAGGTTTTGAAGTGTCAAGCCTACTCCCAATGACACACCTCCTCCAACAAAACCATACCTCCTAATTCTTCCCAAGCAGTTCCATCAACTGAGGACATGAGACTGTGAGGGCCATTCTCATTCAAACCAGCTGAATTCTTATAAAATATTAAAAATGAAAGTAAGTGGTTGCAGGAGTATCAGAAAAAGCTACACGGAACCAGAGACAAATCCAAAGAAATAAGGCAATTTGGTGAAGAAGAACTATCCAAGAAATTTAAGTAAGAAAAAAAAAGAAAGAAGAAAAGGAATGGAGAATAGTGAGCCATGGTTTCCTCAAAATTATTAGTGTATAAATAGCAAAGTATTCTATTTTTAATGAAGTTAATATATCAAAGACAACTCTAGAAGGATATATTCCCCAACAACTAAGACTTACTGGCTGTTATCCACATGTTTGTCACTAGTAAATGAGTAAATGAACATAGTAAGATATTTGCATTGACTATAAATCTTACGATTGTTTTATAAGACATGTACTTCTACTGTGCCATTTGAATAGAAGAGAGAAAATGAGCCTTAGTAGTTAAGTAGCTTGCATAAGCTTTTACAGTTCTAAGAAGGAAGAACAGTGATGTGCTCCTGGGAGCCTCTAGTCCCAGACCTTTATTACTATGTACATACAGCTCCACCTACTCAAGACAGTGTGGTTCTGTCCTCTGAAGTTCTACACTTCCATCATCTATGCATCTTTAATATTGAACACTTACATTTTTTCATGTTTGTTGCATTTTGATGCACAAAATGTCTAACTTGACTACAAAACATTGCATACAGTACTGTAAATAATACTTCTCTGTAATCCCCACAGTACTTATCACTATTCCCTACTCATTATATAAGATTTAATTGAACTTCAACAAAGAGATAACTTTCAAAACAACTATTCCAATAATTTTGCAATCAAATGAACTCTACCAACATCCTTTGCTAAGCAGCAGTCATCTTTGGAGATTGTTGAAAATTTAAGTTGAGCAAAGAAATGTTAATGCTTTTTATCTCATTCTATTCCTTTTGACTGATGAAACCAAAAATAATCACTTTGCATCTCCAAAGTGTTTCACCCCCATGAAAGCAGGGGGAGAGTGAGCCATCACTAGCGCACAAATGTGTTCTGCTGAAAGCAATCAAATAAATCAAGCAACCCCCAAAATATAGTTAAAGCCAAGTGACTCAGAAACAGCTCATGTTTTAGTCACTTAGAATCCAAAGTTACTCTGAAACATGAATATTTTTTAAGGCATTACTCATTTTGCTTTCTCTGATAAAACTAAAATAATGCAATACAATTATCTGAATGGTTATAATTTAAAGATTTAAAATGCATGCTCAAAACCTAACATTTCAAATTAGTGCCACTCTTTAGGACAAACTCTAACTAATAATAATGATCTGGTATAAAAGTATCCTGGAGAAACTAATTTGC
>LZPO01097106.1:699934-715644 GCA_001675575.1 Neotoma lepida
TTTGTGGAGTTGAAGATTGAATCCAAGGCCTCACATGTGCTAGGTAATTGCTCTACCATCAAACTTCATCCCCAGCCCTAAAACTTATCTTGAACAAACAAATTCTACATTTATTTCTCAAGTCTACCACTTAAGAGCATAGACAATTTCCTCAACAGCTTGACTTCCTCATCTGAGAGCTGGGGATAAATATATGGATCCCCCCAAGCTGTCAAATAATATCAAAGAGTGAAGATAAAGCTTTCAAAATTAAGGTGGAGACAGGTGGATCGCTGGGGCTCACTAGTCAACCACCATAGCCAAGTTGGTGAGCTCCAGGCTAGTAAGAAACCTGTCTCAAAAACCAAAGTGGGTCATACCCGAGAAAAAAACATCCAAGATCGATCTCTAGCCTCCACATATACATACACAAATGTGCGTGTGTACTCACACACAAGGTTTTTGAAATTAGAGCTATGTTGTTAAGTTTAAGATTTTCAAACTAGAAGTGTGGCAGAGTAGGGGATATGTGCCTGTGTGTGCAGTGCCCAATGAATCCATAATGGGACAATGGATCCCCTGGAGTGGGAGTTCCAGGCAGTTGTGAGCTGCCTGATATGGGTGCTGGGAACTGAACTTGGGTCCTTTACAAGAGTAGTACATGCTCTTAACCACTGAGCCGTCTCTCCAGCCCTTATGTGGTTAATTTCAAAATAATCATGAGATCTTCACAATACCACTTTTTCCAATGTCTGCCATCAGGGTCTTTCTTAATTTTTTAAATTATTTCTTTTTGTTTTTGAGATTATAATATAATTACTTGCAACATTTCCCCTTCTCTTTTCTCCCCACAAACCCTCCCATATGCCCCTTTTTTCCTGGCCTCTTTTTTTCATTAATTGTGTTACATGAATGTGTGTGTGTATGATCAGGTCATACATATACATAAATATAAACATAAACATATATATTATATGTATTCCAAAATGTAACTTCTCAGTCTGTGTCATGTTACACATGCACACACAAAAAATAAATAAATAAATAAGTGTTTAAAAATATCTAATAAAAACTGAGCCAGGCAGTGATGGCACATGCTTTAATCCCAACCCTTCGGAGGCAGAGGCAAGCAGATCTCTGTGAGTTCGAGGCCAGCTTGTTCTACAAAGGGATTTCTAGGACAGCCAGGGCTGTTACACAAAGAAACCCTGTTTCCAAAAAAAACAAAAAACAAAATAAAAAAAATCTAATAAAAACTGAAATAAGATTAAGTTACTTCTTTGTATTTATCTCCTTTTCTATTTCTTCTTAATTAAGCATAGTCAAACACATAATGAATTTCTATTTCTTCTTAATTAAGCATAGTCAAACACATAATGAATTTCTATTTCTTCTTAATTAAGCATAGTCAAACACATAATAAAGAGCTAAAAGACTCCCGGTTATGAGAGTTTGGACTGTTTTCAAGATTGGGGCATTCTGAATGTTCATCACAAATTCCCAGGTATACTGCTATGATCTCTAACATTAGAACACACAGACACAGACATGCACACACACATCCACACACACACTCAGGTAATGGATCTTGAACTTACAATCTGTCACATATGAAAGAAACACTCTACCACTGAGTTATATGCCAAACTCAGAACCTATTTTTGTTGAGGTTTTATAAGCATTTCACAGAATCAGCCATGGACCAAAACTGTTTCACTTGGGTTTATTTAAATTATGATTGTTGGGGCTGGAAAAAATAGCTTGGTGGTTAAGAGGACATCCTGTACTTCCTGAAGACCTGAGTTCAGTTCCCAGCACCCATGTGGTCAGGTCACAACTGCATATAACTCCAGCTTCAGGACATCTGTTACTCTCTTCTGGCCTCCAAGGGCACCTGCAAGTATATGGTTCTCTTTGATCGTAAGTAAAGTACTACTGTTGGAAAGTGTTGCATCTATTAGCTGCCGGTATTATACTGGTTCCAAAGTAGTCATGTGGATCAATGGAACAAAATAGGAAGACCCAAACCCAAAGGCATGCAAAATTACTGTCATGTGATATTTAACAAAAATACAAGCAGTACTGGGAAAACTGGAATGAAATTAGACCCATATCTATCACCCTGCAGAAAAATCAACTTGAATTTTAGCTTCATCAGAGTCATCAAGAGAACTTACTACAACTCAAATCAGTAGTCCCCATCTCTAGAATTTATTAGCAGATCTGGGGTGGGGCCCCAGAATTTATTGCTCACAAGTTTGTAAGTTATAGGGCTACTGCTGATCCACACTTCGATAATCCCTCACCCAAATGAACTAAATCAGAATTTTGAGGAAGGAAGCCAAGCATTAGTCTTTTTTTTCCAGGTAGTTCCACTGTACAGCCAAAAGTAGGAATTGCTAACTTAAGGCCTCCATGACTCTTCCCTCAGGCTAATGATAAAAAGAAAAAACAATGATGTGCGGGTAAATATCCATGTTGACATCTGCTAGGTCTATAGTGTCCAATCTCCAAGGGAAGCAGAGCTAGTGGTTCTGGTAATGGACTTAGTACAGCAGTGTGCTGGTAAATCGGCTCTCAAAAAGAGCCCTGATTTGTAGCACTTGCTGAGTTTTACAGTGGAAAAGCTCTCTGTACAGCTGATTTCAAGCACCCAAATGGACAAGGCCTCAGTGAATGCTGAGAAGAGAGGCAGGCAATTGGCCCTCACAAGCTGGTGCAAGCTGGCTTGTTGTAGCAGCAATGACCTCATCAAAATGATTATCTGGTACAGTTTTGGCTACAGACCCAGCTAACTAGCATTCCTTGTTTATCAGCCTTATTCCTGATCCTTCTTGGTCATTCTGAGAGCTGTGCAATACTTTCTAGTAAGTCATTTAGCTCAACCTAAACATATTTCTATTGCTTAGAGCTCTGACCTTCTAAAGCTCGAATGTGGAGGTTAAGAACCTAAAACCTAGAGTTTAACCTCCTGCAGTCCTAGGAAAGATTTTACTTTAAGAAATTTGCATCTGAAGAGGATGAAACTCTTAAACAAATGCTGCTCAAACTTCAATGAGAATCACCTGGGGATCTTGTTAAACTGCTGATCCTCATTGCTTAGGACTCAATAGAAGCAGAAAATTGACATTTCTCACAGCCCCCTGGGGATGCTGCTGCTGCTGCTGGCCCAGGAGCATACTATGGGGGAAATCCTAGAACTACAAAACTAAACAACTAATAGTGGAGACTCAGGTGTGGATTCTTGCAGGCACCCCTAATTTCAAGCTACATAATGACTTGCCTACCCTCCTTTTTTTGATCAGTGTCCCAGAACCTGGAATATCTATCATTGGTGACATAGATGGGGCTGCTGTGATAATCTCTCTCCAGAAGCCTGAGAATACAAGGCCAGTACCACCTCACCATCTCTATCAACCTTTCTAAGTGCTAGTACACAGCCATAGATGTCAATTCACTTATTCACGCACTCAACATTTCTTTTTTTGTTGTTATGCGGTTTTATTTTTCTTTTGAGTTTGTATTTTAAGGTAACATTTTACCTTGTGACCGAGGCAGGCCTCCTACTCTCCATCTCCCTGTCTCTGCCTCTGCAGTCTTGGGATTTCAGGCATGTATCACCACACCTGAAAATCAATATTTATTTATCTTTTTCTTAATGCTCCCCTTAAGTTTAGATAATTCTCCACCTGTGTGTTTGAAATAAACTGAGTTGGGAGCATTTACAATGGCATCATATGAGGACTGGATTTAGCACATGTAATACAAAGTTAAAGGTCAAGTGGATCTGTGTCAGTAAGGTAATCTTCCAAACCTGCCAGCAGCTTGGCTGAGGGAAACTGTGACTTGATAATCTGTCAACTCAAGCTGTCAATCAAAGCCCATTATTACTATTATACCACCCATCTGACACTAGATCAATAGGATAAGCACTTTCTGATGTCAGATCAATGGGATGACTAAGTTTAGGGGTGACAGCTAAACAATTGCCTCTCTATCCTAGGTATGTGAATGTTATTACCAGGAACGGCAAATCAAAGTGAAATGATAAACCACTTCCTGCACAGTGTTGTGAAAGAAATGTTCAAATCCCCAGAAATTCTTGATGCTCCCACCTACAAAAATAGAAAAGGTAAAGTGTGTTTTTATTGCTATGATTTTGCAACGGAGCTCACAGGGAGGGTACATCTCACAGAGTCAGAGTCGCAAGCTAACAGTTGAGCCCCCAGAGCTGATAGAATAAGAGTTTCTTGTCATGCCATAAAATTGAAGGAAGGTAAAGAAATTCACATGAGCTGTGAAATGTGGTTTTTGGTTGTTGTTGTTGTTGTTGTTGTTTTCGTTTGCCTAACTGTAGCAGTTTCCTGTGCTTGACCAGTTTGTATCTTAGAGGTTCAGGAATGAATTTTAGTCAACAGAAAAGAGGTAAAGAGATCCATCTTCGTTCTCTTTCTCTCAACTCTCAGAATCCACATAACATTGACATGCTTGTCCATCCGTGAATAGTAGCGGGCTCCATGTAGTAAGCACTGTGTTATGCTCTCAGAATATGAGCTTGGAAAATGGGTCAAACCTAGTCTGGGAGAGACTAGAGAGATCTCCTTAAAGAAGTAGTATTTAAAATAATACCTAAGTCAGGAGTGATATAATCACTAAGCCAGGAGTGAAAGAACATTCCAAAAAGAAAAGGTATGGCCAGGCATGGTACACACACTTTTGATCCCAGCACTTAGGAGGCAGAGGCAGGAGGATCTCTGTGGGTCTGAGACAAGCCTGGTCTAATAATGAGTTCCAGGCAAGCCAGGGCTACACGGTGAAAGAGAGAAAGGGAGAGGGGGAAGGGAAGAAAGGAGGGAATGGGAGAGCACATCCAAGGACCCTAGGGATACAGGAAATATAGTATATTGAACTAGACCTATGATGGAGGAGCACAGAAAGCAAAGGGGACAGTGGAGTTTGCCAGGACTGCGGAGTCAGGCAGAGGCCAGAGCTATGTGGCCATCCGCATGCACGCCTCACATCCACACACCTGCGATGACTGATCCATCGCTAGTGTCCAAAGATAACTTTCATTCTAAGAGTCAGAGAAAAGGTTTTGCTAAGAGTCAGCACATACCACAAAGATGAAGTGGCCTCAGCTCCACTCTGGTATCCCTGAGCACACTGTGAGGGAGGTAAGCACCCAAATCTATATCCCATTCCCATTCTCATTTTTTTCCTATAGCCACTGGGCCTTCTGAATATCCCTCTCCACTAGCCCATCTCAAATCACAGTAAAGGTTGGAAGGGCAGCCAGTGATGGATCTTAGCCACCTGAGTGTTTTTCTGGAGATAATTAGTTTACTGGTAATATGGCAATGATAGGGAAGAATATATGAAGAGGGGGAAAGAATGGAACAGTCTGAAGTATATCTTGTTCTAGTCATTCCAACTCACATAGTAGCCTGTTATTCAGCCATGCATATGTGTTTGTATTAAACATGCATTATATGAACACAAGAGTATATATTATGAATTATAAGTTCATCCATGAATTCATATGTGTAGAGCCACATCCACATGTATAACATCTTAAATGGCTCTTGAACTCTGATCACACACAGAGTTGCACACTCTGCTGAGGACACTAAATGTACAATTCCAGCAGTGACCCAATGCCATAGAGCCCTGTATTGTACCCACTTTTCAGGTAAATAAATTGAAGCTTAAAGTAAGTTTCTCAAAGCCTACCTTTTCCTTAGTAGGCTCACCCATTTTCCAGCTCATGAAAATTTTACTTTGGTGTCTTCATTATAGAACTGATTGGCTAGGTGCCCATGATGAGGAAGAAAAGTTAGATATACTCTCAAATGGATCCTAAAAGCCAGGCTGGCTCAACCTGCAATGAAGACCTGCATTTCATCAGGGTGCACTAAAGTTCACAAGATGAATAATTGCATGATCGTTAATAAAATACTGTCACATGGATCTTGGTGAGCCCCTCACTCTAACAGCCTATATTCTTGCCATATGGTCAATAAGTCAATACAAGTCCAAGGGATGTGTCAGGAACAAAACCCTGCTACCATTGTTGTGGTCATAAAGCATTCTGTAAAGCAGAGATTCCAAACCAATTTATAATATGTATGATGATAGACCTGAAATGATCTGGTCCAGAGAAAAGGGATAAGTTAGAGTGAATGTTCCAGCCATACTCTCACAATAGGTAAAAGATGGATCATAAAGCAAAGAGCACCTTTTATGCATGTGCTTTTTCAGATCTACTTACGTTTTGAACAGCCAAAATGCTACTTTATCATTAAGCAGTGACACCAGGGAAGAAATGCACATTATTTAAAATGCAACCAGAGTGAGAAAGATAACTGCCAAGAAACAGCTCATCGCAAATGCCTCAAACTGTTTGCTGTCTGTCTGTTACCACAGAAGGCCTGCAAGAGACAATGTTCATAAAGGCCTGCAGATCTCAAGCTTTGGCATGCACCAGGATCCCCTGGAGGGCTTGTACTAGCCAGGTCACTGAGTCCCAGCCCATGCGTGAGGACCAAGAACAGGCATTTCATGTCCCAGGAATACTGATGCTGGTACTGATGTTACTGATCCCAGGACTACAATTTGCAAAGCCCCAGAGTAAGCATTGTTAACCCCGTCTCAGCAGCATTGCCTACAGTTCTCTAAAAGGTGACTGAAAGGAAGTAGCTTGGACAATAGGATCCTTCAAGATCCTTCAACCTAAAGAGTCATCTAGTCATAATAAAGAGTCATCTAGTCATAATAAAGACTACAGATCCACAGGCAAAAGACTTCCTCCTAGGGACCCACCATCCTCCAACCCCCTGATATTCATTCCCTCCAGGAAGGGTAATGATACCCATTGAGCTGGGTAAAAGCTGGTGAATCAGCAAAGAGGAAAGCAGCCTTGTTGCTTTACAGCTATCACATAGAAATCCCTGGGCCCAGAACAATGCAAGATTTTTCAAAGTAGAGCAAAGAAAGCTCAGTAAGATAGAGGTCTTACTTTCAGTCTCTTTCTTCCTCCAAGCTCCTGTGCCTAGATGTTTGACAATGAACTAACAACTGTCTTTCTCCTCTGCTGATTTCAAATAGAGCTTGTTGAGACAAGCTGTGCATAAGTGCCAAGGTCAGGTTTGGTTCCCCAGCAAATGACAAAATAGCTCAACTCAGGAAAATCAGACTTTTACTGCCATCCCATTCTACCAGGATTCCCTGTGTCAAATCACATTCCTATCCTGTTTTGCCCTGTCTTCTGTGAATTAACCAGCCCTGGTGTTAAATCAATTGCAAAAATGCCAGGCTGAGTAGTATGCCTACAACACCGGCCCCCTGGAGAACTTGCAAAGGAAAAGGCTACTGTCCGGTGCCTAAGCAAATGGGATTTTGGAGGGATAGAGAAAATCATATATTGCCCTGGAGATCTAGGATGAGTGTGACTCCCCTTGGATTTAGCTGAGCCCTGTTAATCCTTCCCACCATGAGTATCTATCCTGTCAGGTTTTGTGATTGAGAGCTGCTTAAACAGGTGAGAAAATTTCAGGAAGCTAATATGTCCCATCTAATCAAGGGTAAGTGTTCCCTCTTTGCCCAAGCCCTCTTATTTGCATGAGTACCACATGGTAATGGGTAAATCATTTTTTTCAAGGTTGTTTGAAATGCAGGCCCTTAAATAAGTGATCTTTGCTCCATTTCATCTAAAGGAGAGGTTACCCAGCAAGCCTCAAGATTCGTGCCCTCATCAAACTATTTCCAGCCAGGCCTCCTCCTTTAGGAAGCCAGCATACAACAGGGTTATGAACCAAGAGATTATGTGTTCCCATATACCCAAATTCACCTTCTCTTTGCGATCTGTAGTGATCAGATTTAGCCATTGTTCACTCTTTTACAGCATGTTTTCCTATTTCTTTGATGTTGTGGCTTTTCCTTCCTCCTTTTGGTCCATGTATACTGTTTATTTAAAACAACAACTTGCCTCTTCCATGCAGCATGTAGGAGCAGAACTTTGGGCAGAGGGTTTTGCATGTGATCACACTAGGGTAACAGCTCTCAGGTGGTCTCTGCACTCACAGCATCATCACCTGGGGACTTGGTAGACATACAGATTCTCAGTCCCCACCCGGATGCTGGCTCAGAAACTCAGGGAGGGGAATGGACTAGCCATCTGTCTTAGGAATTCCTCCTGAAGATTCTGATGTGTAGTATAGTGTGAGCAGCATCCTACCAGATGATGTGAGAATAAGAAGTTGCAAAAACACAAGTTCAGAGTACAGGGTTATCTTGACCAACAGATATGTTTTTTAAGCCTTTATGTTACTGGACCAAATGAAAACAAGTATGCTACTGTACCAAGTGAAAATACAAGCTTTCTGTTGTGTAAGTTGCTTCTTGTGACAATATGCCATCTTATTATGATCTTACCAGGAAGAGGTACTGGAGCCAACCCTTATCAGCTTGTGAGAGCCCATTGTTAAATATCCAGAAATTTTCAAGCCACTCAATATCTTTCTTAAAGATTTATTTTCATTATTTATGTGTATGTGTGTTTGAGGGAGAGAGAGAGACAGAGACAGAGAGAGACAGAGAGACAGAGACAGAGAGAGAATGGGTGTGCTGGGTGTGCAGGTGCCCAAGGAAGTCAGAAGAGGGAGTCTCATCCTCTGGTGCCAGAATTACAGGCAGTTGTAAACTACCTAATGTGGATGCTGGGAATGGAACTCCAGTCAACTCTGAGAGCAGCAAACATTCTTTTTTATCATTATTAGTTAAATTTATTCATTTATTTTACACCCCACCACAGCTGCCCGCCCTCCCTCCTCTCCTCCCATTCCCTCTCACTACCTCCCCCCTGCTCCCCCCAATCCACTCCTCTTCTGTTTCTGTTCAGAAAGGCACAGGTCTCCCATGGGTGTCAACAAAGCATGGCATATCAAGTTGAGGTACGACTAAGCTCTTGAAGCATAGATAAAGAAAATGCGGTACATTTGCCCAATGGAGTATTACTCAGCTGTTAAAAACAAGGACATCAGGACATTTGAAGGCAAATCGATGGAACTAGAAAAAAATCATCCTGAATGAGGTAACCCAGACTCAGAAAGACAAACACGGTATTACTCACTCATAAGCGGGTATTAGCTGTAAAGCAAAGGATAACCATGCTACAATCCACAGCCCTAGAGAGGCTAAGTAACAAGGAGTGCTCAAAGGGGGATGCATGGATCTCCTGGGAAGGAGAAATAGAAGAACTCTTAACCACTGAACAATCTGTCCACTTGATATCTTAAAAACAGCAATGATGAAAGTATTTACGCCATGAAAATGAACAATTACTATGTATCACTTACTCTGCAAATAAACTTGCCAGCCCTAGCTTGCTGTTTTTGTTTTTGTTTTTTAAGGGTTGCTATATCTATGTTGGGGCATAAAGCAGTAACAGACAAGGAGCTGGGTTCTGAAAATGGAGAAGAGTATAAGAAGCAATATGCATAGAGGGAAAGCCCAGTCTGAGGAAGAGGCTGGAAATTAGATAGTTAAAACAGAACTGCATACTTAGAACAGCACTTCCAGCCAGAAATGGTACTGGCCAACTTATTTTGTGAAACAAAGCATTTAATGCATATAATTTTATATTTGGAAAGTGATAGATTTTGTATAATCTCCTCAGCAAGCGTGATGCAATGATTCCTTCATTTGGCCATCAAATATGTAGTGAATATCTGCCACATACCAGGAACTATGCTAGGCTCTGTTGCTAGAACAGTGACAAAAACAAAGTCTCAACCAACACAGACAAGTACATAGAAGAACAAACATAAGAAGAGAGTGACAAAAACTACAGTATGAACAGTTTAGCATCCGAGTGATGGTAAGGAATTATTTGACATGTGTTCATATGTAGCTATTTGATATTAGATACTCGTATCTGCTTCAGTGATAAGGTAACCTTTGAACAGAGACCCAAAGGAAGTAAGAGAGTAAGTCCCAGTTGAGAAAGGATTCTCCACAGGTGTCCTGTGTTTTTGCACAATTTGGAAGCAGAGGCCCTTACCTACCTTTACTCTGGATAGCTTTCCAAGGACATATATAAAGTATTTATATGTCCATAGACATGTCTCCTTCCAAAATAAAGAGCATATTTACTCACTGTTCAATTAGTAAATAACAAAGGTAACACATCCCTCCATAGAAAAGGGCAGCCACAGTCATTTGTCATTCTAGTCAATCTGTGTTTCCTAACGTCAGAGCCTGGCTCCAGAGGGCGAATTTATCTAATTCATAGGTTGAGGCAAACAGTCCAAGAATGACATGCAGTGCCCAGAAGAGACATTGTAAAGGACAACAGAGATAAACAAGGACAAATATCCCAAAGCAACAGCCAGAATAGTAGATCTGATAAGAGAAAATTTAAAAAAAGTTTTGAGAGTGCAGTCACAAATCTCAAACTGGAATGCTTAGCCTCAGAGTTTTTGCATTAAGTCCATAACAAACCTCAGCAAAGATGATCACAATGGCAAAATAATAGGACAACCTTGCTAATAAAAGAACATGTGTGGTGAAGAAAATATTATCTGGTGTATAGATTCTAAAGGCCATGTTTGAATGAATTTCATAATCAGTTTTTCAGAACACATCTTCCAATTTGATGAGTAAAGTGTTAGAAAGATAGAGCTTTATATACAGACATTTTATACACAGATAATCCTTAGAAGTAATTAATTTTGTGAAACATAAATCAGCGAGGTCTGGTGGTGCAGGCCTGTAATCCTAGCCATTTGGAATGCTGAGACAGGAGGATAACAAGTTCAAGGCACTCTGGGGCACTTAGTAAGACCCTTATCCAACTAGGAAGTTTATAAGAGGTTGGAGATATAACTCAGTGGTAGAGAATCTACCTGTCATACATATACAAGGTTTTAGGTTCAACCTCAAATACCACAGGAAGGAAGAGGGAAAGGAAGAAAAGAGGAAGGGAAAGAAGACAGTGATGGAGGGAGGGCTCAACCCACTGTGGGTGGTGCCAACCGTGGGCACCCAAGTTGTGTAAGAAAGCAGGCTGAGCAAGCCATGAGGAACAAGCCCTGTCTCTTATACACATCTAGATGTGTATAAGAGACAGCACACACACTGTGGCCTCTGCATCAAATCCTACCTCCAGGTTCCTGCTTTGATTTCTTTCAGTAATGGAGTATAACTGAAAAGTTGTAAAAGAAAATAAATCCTTTCCTCCCCAAGTGGCTTTGGTCATGATGTTTTATCATAGCAATAGGAACTGTAAATAAGACAATAACTTTACTTTTCTAGTGTTAAAAAAAAAAGAATGCTCAGCTAAGCCTAACACAGGCAGTCAATATTTTCCTTTATGCTATGATTCAATTTACCATCCATTCTGATGCTGATAAATAACACATGACAAAAGAAAATTAACACCATGATTCCTGTTTTAAGTATTATAATTTGTCTCCTATCTCCAGAGAATTTTCTTCCTTCCTCCATAACTTTTACAAGCTCTCTATTCTGCTGTGTGATGGAGGTATGGGTAGCTTAGACAGCAATACATGCACATACTAAAGGTTCCAGCACAATTTGATCGTGAGTTCACCAACTCCATGCAAGACTATAGCAACATTGGCTAAATCAAGACCTTCAGTGAGGGACAACTCAGTGTCTCTTGTAAAAATTCACTTTTGAAAAAGTCCTATGAAGGAGTATTTAGTTATAATCACAATTATTTCTGTATTATTAGAAATAAAAATCTAGAAACACCTTAAGTGGCCCCAAGTAGAGCAATGGTTAAATACCTGAGGCTACAACCACATGCCAAGGCATCTTGCTACTATTCAAGATAATGTCGAACATTAATAACATGAAAAATTTGTCACACTTGTAAAAAGTACAAAAATAACATGTATAAGGTGATATTTTTCATCTGGATATTACATGTGTCTGTAGTCTTCATGTGCATAGTAAAACTTTGTGTATTTCTTTCCTTTTTCTGAGACAAGGTCTGAGGTTTTAGCCCAGGCTGGCCTCAAACTTACTATATAGCCCAGACTGGCTTCATGGTCACAATAATGTTTCTGCTTCAGTTTCCCTGGTACTGGGATTGCAGACATGAGCCACCATGTCTGGTTTTAAAATTGTTAAGTACTTCTTATGTCCTAAGCATTATGTTAGGTTCTGAGAGCACATTAGTGAGAAGAGAAACATAATTCCCAGCCCTGTAGAGCTTGTCTAGTCAGGAAGATACAGTAGATAAATAAGTGTGTGTGTGTGTCATCTGTTAACTGAAATTAAGAGAAATGCTGCAAAACCACTTCCACCTAAGTAAACCCTGGCCCCAGACATTGTGCTCAGCCTCTCTACACCAGCTTTGAACAGCCCTTCTGGAAGATAAGGTTAAAAGATGTTCTCCTTCCTTGTGCATGTTTCCTGAGTTTTTGTATAAATATGTCTTTATAATAAGACCAACAAAATGAAATTGTAGGATTCCTACAAAAAGCTTCTCATTAAGCACACCATCCCAACAAAAACAACCTTGCATGGGCTGACTGCGAGTCCTCACTCCTCTAACCTCGTTGCCAAGTTAATAATGTGATTTGTTTGAACCTCTCCTTACAGGCTTTATTTTCCAAGCTTTAAATCATCTTCCTTGTCCCTTTATGAACTGCCTCCAAGTTGGACGTGATTAATGCCTGCTCATTAGATGCTGAGCAAACTTGAGGACAGATGTGCTCCACAACTTTAAAGGCTTCTGTACTGTCAGAGCAGCGCTGTAGCCAGTGTGCAATATATATCATCTGCATCTATGATAAGCATACCTCTTCAAGTTGGGTTCTCCAGGAACACATTCAATCTTTCCATTTCTTACTAATTAAGATCTTCTTCCCACTTCAAAGGCCTGGATTACATCCACAGCCTCTAAATAATGGGTTTCACTTCTTTAAAAGTATCTTTTCCCTGAAACAGCATTACAAACATTTCAATGTGGTTTTTTTCCCCCTGTCCAGGGATGTCAGCAGATTCGCTACTGCTCTGGCCATCATATACATGTCAAGTCCAAGCAATTTCACTAGCTCAGCATTTTTATTTTATGACTGGAAGGCAAACGAAGATGCTGTTTTAAACATTCAAAATGTCGTGAACAATTTTTGCATCTCTAATATTTCCTGTGTACCTAATATGGATTTAATATTTCTCTCATACAGCCAAACAAGAAGATGAAGTTCCTAAGTTCCAAAGATTAACACCTAAACAGGAAGATAGGACAAACAGGTGGGTTTACACAGAAAACATACTGGCCTGTATATACACATTAAAAGGCCTGGGTTACTGGGGAAATACACAGCAATGCCTAACAACGCTATACGACCCGAGTTGAGCATTAAGATTAAGCTCTGCTCACTTGCACGAAGTTTCCATGGACTAGATGACTTTTATGTGGCATTTTTATTACGGTTGGAAATAACACACGGGGCCTAGCCAAACATACAGTTGATCACTGGGCCAAAACCCTAGCAGAATCACCACAGCTCAAATTAAGTCTGACTATTCTGCCGCCACTAAAAACTTGCATAGAACAATACATCCCTTTCTTTTTTTTCACTTTAACTTTCTGAACATGGCTGAGTTTTCAGTGTTCACCATTGTGGACTGAGCCTAAGCTGTAGATCCAAATAAACCAAGTAGAAATTTCTGCAATCTTTTGGTGCATGGTGTAAAATTTGGTTCACTTTCACAACACTATTATCACTGCTGAATTTTGTGCCAAAAGGTAAAACTTTGGACTTTAGACTTAAATTTAACTTTGAAACAATATGAACAGAAATGAAATGATTAATTTCTGATTCCAGGTCAATTTCATCAATCATCAAAGAGTTTCTAAGCAATTCAGATATAGCACATGTCCTGTAGATGGTCACAAAGAGTCCCTCAAAGAATAATGAATGTAGCAAAACCAAAAAGTCTTAGTGCTTTTGTATTTTTATTCTCTTAAAATAAGAGCACTATAATGTAGACTTCTTAGAAGAAAAAAAGGAATGAGACTCCTTCCTACAGACAACTGTCATATTGGACTGCAAAGGTTGGCCAACCCACAATTCCAAGGACTGCCATACATAGTCTAGAGTTCCACAGTACGGCGACCTGGACCCTGTTGTCTCCATTAAGCAGAGATTCAGGAGAGCCGAATTGACAGATTTAGGTTTGGCCATCATTTAAAAAATCTCCTTACTTTGGGTAATCTTTGGTCCCAAAACCTGAGCTGGACACTGCTGGAGTTAAAAGGCACCAGGTGAAAAGTTAAAAAGATAAAGAAGTAGTGATCTATGAGGATTATATTCTAGCTCAAGATGAAAGTTAACATTTGGTACCTTCATATTCATAATCTTTTGCCTATTGCATAATCACTAAGTACATATTGAACAGCCACATAAGTGACTTCATGTATATATCCTAACGTCACCTTACAAATTACCATTCCTCCAGTGTTCTGTGCTCTCTTTTAACATTTACAGATATATGTTCTTTTAAGCCTGACTTTTTGATAAATTCCATCTTATTTGATATTTCTATCACATGATTACACATTTGTCAATGTAAAATCAATCAAATTCAAAGTTTCTTGTTCCACAGTACAGATAGGCCTATTCTGAGCCACAGAAAATGTGTGCCTACAAAACAGAACCTATTCAGGCTAGAGATGAAAGATGTGCACAAGCATCTGACATGGAATAGAAGAATATGTCACATTCTTACTGATTTCTATAACTGCATTTTTAAATGTTCTAAGAAGCCTTTGGCCTGTAATGCATATAGGCTTACACTGAGCAATAAGGAATATGTTTATAAAATAGAATCTATACATCCTTAATGAAAGTTGTACCATGCACAAACTTTTCTCATAAAGCAGTCATATGTCATATTCTCAATTATCTCTAGGACTGCATTCTAGAAAAAAATTAGCAAGTTAATAACAAGAAAAAACTAATAAAATCAGTGTGATAATGATATATCATAACTTCATATATATTACATATGTTTAGATTTAATACTGAACCCTGGCAACAGAGAGTAGATGTTCTTTCCAAACCATATTTAGCTGAATGTGGTGGCACATGCCTTTTATCCTAGCACTTGGGAGGCAGAGCCAGGCCCTGTGAATTTAAGGCCAGCCTGGTCTACAGAGCAAGGTCCATACCAGGCAGGGATGCACAGAGAAACCCTGTTTCAAAAATAAAAAAAAATCAAAACATATCTGGACATTCATGAACATTTAGTGTATCTAAGCCATAACAAAGTTTTTCAATTCCAAATAATATAATTAATACACACAACATTCTCAGTCAATGATATAATAGAAAATAGAAATTAATCACAAACTCAAACAAGACCTTACCAAGCGGAAATTTAAAAGGCATACTAACGGAGACTAGGAAGATGGCTCAGTAGGTTAAGTGTTTCATGTGCAAACATGAATCCAGCTGGGCATGGCAAAGGTGAACGATGCATGTTATCCCAGGGCTCAGGAAATGGAGACAAGAGGATCCCTAAGGCTTGCTGGCCAGTCAGTCTAGACAAATCAATGAACACCATGGTCAGTGAGAAACTGTGTCTCAAAAATAATAAAGTGGAAGCCGGGAAGTGGTGGCTCATGCCTTTAATCCCAGCACTCGGGAGGCAGAGGCAGGCGGATCTCTGTGAGTTCGAGGCCAGCCTGGGCTACC
>LZPO01097106.1:715734-733342 GCA_001675575.1 Neotoma lepida
TATGCATACATGCACACACACACACACACACACACACACACACACACAAAGTGTATACTTGTGAAAAAACTTGTAAGAGAAAACAGCAGTACAAAAGGAAATTATAAAATGTAATGAAAATAATTTTAATGAAAATACAACATATGAAATATATGGACTACAACCAAAACTTTTACAAAAGAAAATTTTAAAGCATCAAACTATATGAAAAAAAAGAAAAACAAGTTAAACAACCAAGTAGCTAAAAATAAAATGTAAAAGAATAGGAGCAGATAGCCGGGAATGTAGCATATGCCTGTGGTCCCAGCATGCAAGAGGATCATGAGTTCAAGGTCAGCCTGAGCCACATGGTATGACTCTGTCTCAAAAACTTGTAAATTAACTATTAACATGCTTTTAAAATAGTGTATTACAATCAGGTATTTTGCCAGGAATAAAAAGGGGGTCCAATTTAGAGTTTTATAAAATGCCACAAAAAGATAGTCATTCACTTACTTTTATGGATGTTAAAGGCATTCAACAAAATTTAATAGTTGTGCATGTAAACAAAATAAAATACAATAAAATGGGAATTGGTGAATACTTTCCCATCTTTGTAAGTATCCATACAAAAGCCAAGGTGGAATTTTCTGGAAACGTACTAGATGCCTTCCTGCTAGGGTCATGTACACGGCATGGATTCCCATTCTTCCTACTACTATTGATACTATGTTATAGCCATTAAATAATTAATACAAGAAAACTTAATTGGGGACATAAAACATTTTAAAAGAAAAAAATAACACTGTCTTCACATAAAGATGATATTATAATATATCTGTAAAATCAAAGAGTCAATGGGAAATCTACTACAAACAAATGGGACAATTTAATGAAGCAGAACATTATAAAATTAACATAAAAATCAATAACCTTATATACAAGTAAAAGCAGTTAAAAGAAAGAATGTGAAAAAATTAATGGAGTGATGAGCCATGCTTTCAGTTAGGAAACATTAACATGATAAATACATTACTTTTCTCTAGGTTAATTTATAAATTGAGTATCACCCCATTAAAAATATCACCAGGGGCCAGTGAGATGATTCAGATGGTAGCGATGCTAGCAGGAAGCTCTGAGAACCTGAATTTGAACTCCAGATCCCAAAAGGCGGCAGGAGAGAATCCTGACCTGTACACCTGTGTGAGGACACTCACACATGCATGTGCACAGACACACACATACACACACACACACACACACACACACAGATTAATTAATTTTTTAATATTTTTTCTGAATCTTGACAAACCGATGGGCATCATTAACAAGTCTGGTTTGCTGAATACAAGCTTGGTAAAGTGTTCCCCCTAGCTTTGCATTTTAGAAGATTTACATAATACAAGAAGTATATATATATACACAAAAGAGCCAGGAACAATTAGCATCATTGCACAGAAGCAAAATTTAGAATCTATCTCAGGAGGATAAGTCTACAGTAAAAATCAAAATTTTAGAGCTCCTACAAATTTAAGGAACAGTGCCAGTTCTTACTTGATTCCTTTTTTTTTCATTGAAAAAATAGACCTATACTAATACAAGTATAGTAAAAACAGAATGTAAAAGGCAAGTAACAGTGCCAAAAAATGTAAAGGAAAAAAATGGTATTCCTTGGAAACTCACATTGAGCTTTGAAAGTAGACAACCAGAAGAATCAACATTTATGTCTGCAACATGGACCCTGACTGGCTGTAGGGAACAGAGGGCCATAAGGGCCAGTTTATGTTTAGATAACATGGCACTGATATGGATATCTGGTATAGGTCTCCTAAAACATGGCTGATGCCAGATATCTAGGGACCCCAAAGTAAACAGTGATGCAATCTGTTAAATAACTGGATTTGGCAGAGTGCCACTTTTGTATGAGTAGGTATAAATACAGTCATTAAGTCAGAGGCCTGAACCTTTACTTTCTCCAGCCAGCCCAACTGTGAGCCTGTGCCTGCCTATGTGTGGCTTGTATGTGCTGGCATGTACCTGGGTGCATGCTGGCAGCTGCCAGCCTGGCAGCCTTCATGTAGACTGAACAAAGTATGTCTTACTGCCTATGAGTCCTAGAAAGCTCTCCTACCTCCCAGCCTCCCATGACCCTCTACCTTTCCTGGCATTAGTACATGGATCTCACACTGTCATATTCACCTCAATCTAACTTCTCAAACATTTATTAAGCATCTGCTATCCACAGCATACTGTGGGACAGTGTGAGCAGAACTGTGGGAAAACTTGTACTAAAGACTCAACTGTAAGCAAAGCTGGAAACTGAGACCAGCAGAGTGAAAGCAAGTGAAAAGTAAAGACTAATACTGCATGATAAACACAAAGGTGTAGGTGATGGCTAATCTTGATTGTTAACTTGACAGAACCTAGAATATCTAGATTACATTAGCCTCTGGGCATGCCTGTGAGGGACTATCTAAATTAGATTAATTGAGGTGTGAAGACCCACCCTAAATGCCATTGCACCATTCCATGGAGTGGAGTCCTCCACTAAATAAAAGGAGCAAGTGAGAGGAGCACAAGCATTCTCCCTCTGTTCCTGACTGCAGATACAATGTGACCAGCTGCCTAAAGCTTCCCACCATGCCTTCTCCATCATGATGGACTATACCCTCAAACTGTGAGCCAAAATAAATCCTCCCTTCTTTAAGTTGATTTTGTCAAGTATTTTATTCCAGCAATGAAACAAGAAATGAATACAGTAGCCCACCTAAATAATAGATGGAATTTCCAGAAAGATTATCAAAACAAAAGTGGACAATAACTGAAGACATCTGCAGATAATATATGTGTGTGTGTATGTGTGTGTGTGTGTATTATGTACATGTGTGTATATGTGTATTACATAGTAGTTTGATGAATGTTATTTCCTGGGACTAATAGTTATACTGTGGCTATGTAATAGAATGTCTTCATGTCATCTGCAATAATCCCTCAAACAGTACTGTACAAAATAACAAAGGGAAGAAAGGGGGAAAAGGTAGGGAAGGAGGCAAGAGAGATATTGGTTTCCAATATAAGCATGAATGTGAAATCTAAGACTACACATTGCCAGATATGCTATGAGCTAGTTGAAAGGAAGATATGCTATGAGCTAGTTGAAAGGAAGTGATTTTTATGTTCTGTTTTACAGAACAGAAATAATGAGCACTTCCATAAATGAAGAAGAGAGGACTGCATCAATCAAACTGAATGAAATCATCACTTCCCAGCTGAAGACTAACTCTATAAGATAAATTCCCCAAAGCCAATCTGCAGATAAGAAGGAATTCTCTGGCCAGTAGGAATCAAAGACCCAGTCAAGATCATCTCAATGGGCTTTGATTTTGGCCTTCTCTACATCTTGCCTCAACCAATTTAGCAATCAGAAGCCAAGATTATAATGAAACAACAAGTCCCAACAAAAAGCTCTACCATAATCATAGAGGGAGGAAGCAATTTTTCAGTTCTTCCAACTCATTTGTGAGACTCCCCTGGAAATGGCTTAATCCACAACACAATTAGCAGCTATGAGAAGCATCCAACTGTTACCAAGCATTTCCATAAATTGGGAAAAATTTCCAAGACCCAGTACTAGCAATCCTGCTTAATAATACTGAATATAACTTTAATAAGCATGTAGAAATATAATTCACATATCTCACAATTTACTCATTCAAGTTGTAGAGTCCTGCACAGCATTCATAAGGCACTGGGTTTGATCCCAGCACACTACAAAAAAAAAGCATAGAATTCGGTGCTTTTTAGTATATTTACAGGGTTGTACAAATGTCACTTAAATTTAACTTAATAGCATTTTTACCTTTCCTGTATCCATTAGAAGTCATTCCCCAACCCTTCCTAGAGGTTCTGTCTTCTGCCAGTTCTACATAACCATTTGCATATTCTGGAGATTTAATACATATGGAACCATATATCAAGTGGACTTCTGTGACTAGCTTCTTGCAGTTGCAATACTATTTTCCAAATTCATCCATTATAGTATGTATCAGTGTCTCATGTCCTTTGATTGCCTAAAAAATTCCATTGTATGGCTATACCACAATTTCTTTACTCATTCATGAGTTGCTAGACATTTACATTGGGGTCTATTATGAATTAAACTATTATGACCAATAATGTACAAGTTGTATGTGATTTTTTTTATTTCCCTCGGGTATATACTTAGAAGTAGACTTGCTGTCTCATACTAAATCTAGTATTAACCATTTTAGGAATGTCTGAACTGCTTTCAAAGCACCTATATCATATTAACATTCTTATATCAGTATATAAAGCTCCTGAAGTCTCCATATCCTCTTCAATACTTATTACATGTTTTCTTTTGTTTGTCTATCTTATGTGTATGGGTGCTTTTGCCTGTGTATATGTATGTGTACCACATGTATGCCTGGCGCCTGCAAAAGCTAGAAGAGGATATCAGATTTCCTGGACCTAGAGTTATAGACTGTTGTGAGCTGTCATGTGGGTGTTAGGAATTGAACCTGCTTCCTCTGGAAGAGCAGCTAGTGCTTTTAACCGTTGATCCATCTCTCCAGCATCCCCTCTTTTTTCTTGTAGCCATGCTAGTAGGGATAAAATAGTATCTCATTGTGGTTCTTTATTTCTCTGGTGACTAAGAATGTTAAACATTTTTTCATGTGTTTTTAAGGCATTTATACATCTCATTTTGCTATTTAGATATTTTGTCTTTTTAAGGAAAATAGATGAGGTTGTCTTTTATAATTGAGTTCCAATTTTTATTTATGTATCCTGGATACAAGCTCCATATTAAGGTATATAATAATTACAATTTAAGATGATATGTATTGAGAACCTACCATGTGTCAGAGATTGTGCTGTCTTCTAATTATTATATCATTATTAAATCACTATATCATTATATCATTATAATGTCTCATTAAACTTTCACAACAAACTTGTAAGATTGAGCTGTGTAGCACAGACACCCAAACTCATACCACTCACAAGTAGTAAAGCTAGAATTTTATTTCAACAAGTTAGATGGCAGAACTTACGTGTCTTACTCACGGCCATGGAGATTCATGCAGGCAGTTTCCCCTTCTCCTTCAAGAGGAATCTGATCAATAAAGCGTATTTCCTACTTATCTCAGTGAATGTTATAAGAATAGGGTCCCCTGAAGCACCAAAAATTTCATTAGAGAAACATGTTAGAGAAAAAAAAAATGCCCAACATGTGTTCTGTATCACTTTGGCACTAGAAGTTACTCCTTGAACAGTATATGTAGACAAATAGTTTAAGAAATGCTGCATGTCCCACCACTCTCTGAAGATTTTTATAATGCAGCTTCTTACATAGATGTCCATGAGAATTCTTGCAATAAAATGAATTTTTGAGTGATCATGCATTTGCAAAACCTATATACTCACAAAATCATAAACCCATAGAATACATTTTAGAAAACATCATGTGAAATAAATGTAGGGTGCACAGGAGGAAGCTAGACAATCACCAGGGGTGTCTAAACGATATAATCTCCCATGCATTTTATGCCCTAAAGCTTCAAGAACGAAGCACAGGCAAGTTCAAACCAAGACCTTGACCTGCTTTCCACATTTCTCAGCCTTATTGTAAATGCAGAAGATCAACACACCTTAAAAGGGTAAAAACAAAGTCTGTCATTACTCAGGTGGCTGTTGTCCACATCTCTATCTAAATTTTACATCTCTGGCCCATTGGTGCAGAACAAACCTCCTCTTGTCGTTAGTTATTTTTATTGCAAATATCCAGTTTTCCATTTCCTTACCTGTCATTGCTTTCCGTGGATGGGAACCATTTGTGTCATTCAAAATATGTTCACTTATCCATCTCAGATATTGTTTCAGAGTGGCAGGCATGTTCCCAAACTCTTAAGTGAATTACATCTGGAAGTTGAGGGGCAAGAAGTGAACATGTAAGCTGTGTGAACTTGACATTGAACAAAACTAAGTAACTGTATTTCTGATTTTTAAATATGTGAGAGAAATAGTACAAAATTGTATAACTTCCAAGGAGAATAGTTGTAGAATTATATCAAATACTACTGCAGAGTTAATCATTTCGGATAGCTAGCACTTTTTTTATTAATTCTATGAGAATTTCATGCAATGTATTTTGGTCATATTCACTCCCACTCCCCCTAACTCCTTCCAGATCTACCCCACCTCCCTAACTGGCCTCTGACATCATAGCCTCTTTTTTTATGACCCATCCACTCCAATTTACATTACCCATATTCTCCTGGTATGGGACCATCCACTGGAACAGAGTTGACCTACCCTGACTTTCCCTCTCTTAGAAGCCATCAGTTTGGGGTGGGGGTTCATAAATCTCTTCCCACTCTGTGCTAAAATGTCGAGTGCCTTGAACCTGCACAGCCCTTATGCAGGTAACCACCGCTCCTGTGTGTTCATGAGTGCAGCTGTCCTGTCATATCTACAGACACTATTTAACTCTAGTCTCCCTGACCTTGCTCTCACAATATTTCTGGTCCCTCTTCTGTGATAGTCCCCGAGTCTTGGGGAGGAGGTATGATACAGATGTCCCATATGTGGCTGAGCACTCCACTAACAATTATTCTCCACACTTTGACCAGTTAAGAGGTTCTGTGTTAACCACCACACACTGCACAAAGGAACTTCTCTGATAATATCTGAGAGCTGCACTAATCTATGGATATAGTGAATTTAGAGGGATGTTTGATACTATGTCCATTTAGCAGAATAATTATAGTAGATTCACTCCTGGGGCCTATGAGATCCACAACCATTTATTCTTGGCCAGATTTACAGTTTTAATCATGTATTTTCTCCTGTAGTGAATATCTTAAATCCAATCAGAAAGTGACTGATTGCCACATGATGTCTCTACTACCATTGCACCCATGTACATTGGACTGACACTTGTCAGTTTCATTGTTTTAGATATGTTGACTCAGGAGTAATTCTAAATGTGATGCTCTGATAAAAATTAACAGAACCCATCAAATCTAGTAAGTTCTTGGATTTATACTGTTTAGAGTATCAGTTAGCTCTCAATACATAACAGATTGTAACAAATTCAGTAACTTAAAAGAGCAACCTTTTTTCATAGCCATCCATGAGTCAGCAGGCTTAGCTTCAAGTTACTGATTAGGTCTAGATTTTCTTTGAGTCAGCGGGTTAACTAGCACATGCCCTTATGACATGGTAGAAATGTATGAGTCCATGGTGAATCACATGAGCAGATTTCACATCCGGGCTTACATCATTTCTGCTTAATCATACTTGTCAACTCAAGTACATGATCATGCTCAACAGTAATGGGAAATCAAGTTTACACCACCCACCATGAGATTAAAGTGAGTCACAATACCAAGACCAGAAGCAATGGGGTGACCAAATGTACTTCCCTGAAGGTATGAGTACTGAAAATTTTTAAACAGTAATCTAGCCTCCCACCGGCTCTGTTCTTGATTTTACCATTTGTCAGCTATGCAGCTTTGGTCAAGTGTTTCAAACACTGTTCCTTTGCTACACTTTTTTTTCCAGAAGGATTTTTTAAACTACATGTATAGAGGTAGAGGAGCATGTATGTGCACACAAGTGAAGCCCTGAAGAGAGTGTCTGTCTTTGTTTGGCTTCAGTTGCTATGATAAACACCATGACTAATATCAACTTGGGAAGGAAAGGATTTCTTTGGCTTAGAGATCACAATCTATCATTGGGGAAGCCAAGGCAGGAATGCAAAGCAGGAACCTAGAGGCAAGAACTGAACAGAGGCCATGGAGGAACGCTACTTACTGGCTTATTCCCAGGCTCAGGGTGAACTACATTTCTTATGCATCCCAGGCCTACCTGCCCAAGGATGGCACTACCCATGATGGACTGGGTCCTCCTATATCAATTAACAACTAAGAAAATGCCTCACAACCATGGTCACAGGCCAGCCTGACCAAGGCAATTGTTCAGCTGAGGTTTCCCTCTCCCCAGCAGTGTCAAGTTGGCAACCAAGATTAGCTATCATGTTACTTGTTACTTTGTTACTTTGGCACACAAATACATCACTGTTAAGTAACAACCTTGGAACTGGAGTTGCTAGCAGTTTTGAGCCACTCAGTGTGGATGCTGGGGACTGAACTTGGGTCCTCTGCAAGAGTAGTACCTATCCTTAACTACTGAGTCATCTCGCAAGCACAACTTGGTTACATATTCTATAAAATGGTAATTAAAATTAGTGCCAGGATGATAGAGTTGTGTGAAAATAAAACCAGAGAAATGCATGAAAATTGTTTGTAATTATTTTCTTTTCTATCATCACCATCAGCAGTTTCAGGAATATCCAAACTAATGTTTTTCTTTAGGAAGTGAAATAAATGTACCCTAATCATTAAATATAAGTATAAAGACATTTTTACTTTTACTCCAGCTTCTTTTCAATATGGAAAGTGTCTACATAAATGCAATGGAAAATCAAAGAAAGAAAACCAAAGTCACCTTGGAAGGTTTTTTTAAAAAGATTTATTTGTATATATGCCCAGGAGTGATATAACTGGATCTGAGGTACATCAATTCCCAATTTTCTGAGAAACCACCATATTGATTTTCAAAGTGGCTGTATAAATTTGCACTCCCACCAGCAATGGAGGAGTGTTCCCCTTACTCCACCTCCTCTCCAGCATGAGCTATCACTTGTGTTTTTGATCTTAGCCATCTGACAAGTGTAAGATAGAATCTCAGAGTCATTTTGATTTGCATTTCCCTGATGGCTAAGGATGTTGAACATTTCTTTAGATGTTTTTCAGCCATTTGAGATTCTTCTGTTAAGAATTCTCTGTTTAGATCTGTACTCCATTTTTAAATTGGATTATTTGGTTTTTTGATGTCTAGTTTCTTGAGTTCTTTATGTATTTTGGAAATCATCACTCTGTCAGATGTGGAGTTGGTGAAGACCCTTTCCCCTTCTGTAGGCTGCCATTTTGTCCTATTGACAGTGTCCTTTGCCTTACAGAAGCATTTCAGTTTCATGAGGTCTCATTTATTAATTGTTGATCTTAGTGCCTGTGATTGGTGGTCTGTTCAGGAAACTGTTTCCTGTGCCAATGTGTTCAAAGCTATTCCCCACTTTCTTTTCTATCAGGTTCAGTGTATCTGGTTTTATGTTGAGGTCTTTGATCCACCTGGACTTGAGTTTTGTGCAGTGTGATAGATATGGACCTATTTGCATTCTTCTACATGCCAACATCCAGTTAGACCAGCACTACTTGTTGAAGATGAGTTCTTTTATCTATTGCATATTTCTGGCTTCTTTTTTTATCAAAAATCCCATGTCTATAGGTATGTGGATTTACATCTGGGTCTTCAACTCAGTTCCATTGATCAAGACCTGTGGGGAGGGGCTTGGAGGAGGGACTGGGAAGAGAGGAGAGAGGGAGGTGAAACTGTGATAGGACTGAGAATATTAATTAAGTGAATAATTAATTTAAAAAACCCTGCCTTTATACTTTATACGTTTTCACTTGACTTCAGCAAGTACAGTGCCTGCAGATAAGAACAGACAATATGAAAGATCAAGATGGTGCTTTCCACTCCCTGGAGGAGACTATCATTCTTGGGATGCTTGCCAAGGGAACAAAGCCAGCTACCATGTGTGCTCCTCAAGTGGCAACTGTTTCAAACACATTTACCCAAAAACTCTTTGGAACTGAGTTTTACTATTCCTTCACAACCTTGGAAGGAAAAAAAAACTTAAAATTGATTCACTTTTCAGAGCATGAATTCTACATCTTTAGTTCTAATGGGATAGGTAGAATTCTGGATCCTGTTTCTTCCCACAAGGCCTTCTGAAGACTTTTCTGTCATTCTCATAGATTCACAAATAAAGATAAATCTTCTAGATGCTCTAAATCTGGCTAATTCCCCAACACAAATGGGATCAGAGCAGGGGTTTATGTCCCTTCAAATCATCCCAATTACTTAGCCTATAACTTAAGTATAGAGGGAATTCAATTAAAAGTTGATTAGTTGAACCGGTTATCTATAGATATCACCTATAGTTATCATCCCCTCAGTCCACAGAAAATATACACCCAATAGCTACAGGACTTTTAATAATAACTAGGAAAATCATTGTGTTTGAATAAGTTAGAGTGGTCTGCATCTTCTCTTATATGGTCTGTATCTCTAATTCACTTATATTTAGCTGTAGAGTCAAGCAGAGGTTAACTAGTCTAGTCTAACTCAGCTACAAATGGATAAATCTATCAATAGAATCCCCACATAGCTTTCCATATTCTTATATCTTCTTCAATTTCTTTCTTCAAAGACTTGAAGTTCTTGTCAAACAGGTAGTTCACTTGTTGATTAGAGTTACTCCAAGATATTTTCTATTATTTGTGGCTAGAGTGAAGGGTGTTGTTTCCCTGATTTCTTTTTCAACCCATTTGTCATTTGTATATAGGAGGGCTAGTAATTTTATTGAGTTAATGTGGTATCCAGCCTCTTCACTAGAGGTGTTTATCAGCTGTAGGAGTTCTCTGGTAGAATTTTTGGGGTGTTTATGTATACTATCATATCATCTTCAAATAATTATATTCTGACTTCTTCCTTTCCAATTTGTATCCCCTTGATCTCCAGTTGTCTTACTGCTCTAGCTAGAACTTCAGTTACTATATTGAATGTATATTGAAGAGAGAGTGGACAGCCTTTCCTTGTTCCTGATTTTAGTGGAATTGCTTTAAGTTTCTCTCCATTTAATTTGATCTTGGTTATCAACACAAGAACACAGCCCACAGAATCAGCAAAGCAAGACTCACAGGGGCTCACAGAGACTGAAGTGACAAACACGGACCTTGTATGAGTCTGAGCTAGGTCCTCTGAATATAAGTTCTGAGTAGAGTTAGATTTCCAGTAGTCCTGTGGGGTTCTTTTTCTTTTATTCTTCTCTCATACATAGCATCCAGACTAAAGTTTCCTCTCCCTCCACTTCTCCCATATTCCCTCCCTACACCTCCCTTCTACGCCAGATCCACTCCTCCTCTGTTTCCCTTCAAAAAGGTGGGGCAGGCTTAAAAAGTTACAACAAGACTAGGCACAAACTCAGAACCTAAAGTCCAAAGCATGAGTTTCCAGTTGTACTCCAGATCCATGCCCTGCCATCCACAATCAACAAGATCTTTTAATTCCATCTGCTAAATTGTTATTGAACCTTCAACAACTCTCTATGTCTACTGCTTTTATGCATTCTTCATGCTCTCTCAGGTTACTGCAACTGTCTCTGTTTCCCAAGGATCTACCGTATTCTAGCCCATTCCCCACAGTGGTAAACTAATTGTGATGGGCCAAAACAATGACCACAATACTGTTAGTTCCTTTCATGTAGTGGTAGAGTTTATTTCCCTACTCTTTGAATGCGAACTTAGTCAATTTTGACTTGCTTTGACCAATGGGAAATTAACAATCAGGCCACAGGCAGAGGTTCCAGGGGAGGTTTGTCCTCTTTCTGCTTGTGATCCTTCAGTCATCATGGGAAGAAGCCTGAGATATCGTATTGGAGATGTCAGCCATGTCACCTAATATTCAGAATAGATGAAGGACCGGCCAGCCCCAGCTGAACTGGCCTACACCAAAGGCTAGCCTAAACTCTCCACATAGTCACAATAAATAGTAAAAGACTGTCATTTTCAGCTGTTATGCTGTATACCAAAACAAACAAATCATTTTGTCTCCTGTTTAGAATCCCATAGTGAATTCCCTCAAGATAAAGCCCAAATATCTTAGCATACTGTAATACAGCTCTTCATAGTTTAATGCCAGCTAAATTCTGCAATCTCCTCTCTCACTGTTTCCTCTCCTCCCCTCCCAACTTTTGCCATATAATTAAAATTTTTAAACCTTTAAAATCCCACCTAATAATAAGTGAGTTCCATTTACATCCCTGGCGAAACCTCCATTATTATCTGAGTCCTTCCTGCATCCTGGTAAATAGCCATTTCTTGTTGGTTTTAATTTATTAAACACACACCACTCAATTTTCAGCACCCTGTAGGAGGCTCTTTCACTGTATAATAAAAAGTTGCTGCTGTTTATTCATATTTTAATGATACTGTGAATACAATGGTGCATGTTCTGACTCCTATTCTTAGGGAAACGGTCTCTGTTGGATTCTCACTGCCATTCACTTTTCCATTTATTGTTGGACTTTGCTATTATGATAATTCCAGATACATCAAAATAATATCATCATGGGCCAGTTGCTTTGTTCAAAAACAAGCCACCTTGTCAATTTGTTTCTTTTTATATTCAATAATAGAGCTTACAGCTGGATTAATGTTTTAATTGAGCCCCATTTGTATTTGTAGCTCCTTGTGGAAAGTCAGTAGTCCTCCAAACACTGAACTCATTACTCTGTAAATATATCGTCCATCATTTGTTTAAACGTAGAAATGTATTCCTTCAGGCTGACACACATATACTGTGTGTACATAGAAAAGGTCATCATTCCCATCAGTTTGATAGTTACCTGGTTAGCTTGATAAATGCATACAGTCAAGATACATCATTCTGGCTTCAACTTAGATACCCAGTGACAATGCCATGAATTCCCACTTGGAGATATGACATATCGACCCAAACCACTCATTCCTCTATTTTGCAAACTCTAATTCCCATGAAACTCTGCAGAAATAAGAGAATAACCCTCTTTAAATTCCAGGTCCATGAACAAAAGTGTTGACTTGCTTGGTTGAAATGGCATCCCAGAAAGGGCTTCTATTTCTCTATCCCACAGCCCCCCACACACATATACAAAGCCAGTTTCAGAGAGATGATTACATTTTCACAGAGAACTGCTGGCAGAATCTGACCACAAAAGGACGAGACTAAATGTGAGCCAAGAATGCGGTCACTTCAACAAGCTCCTTTTACTGTGTTTCCCTGCCATCCACCCACGGGTATCACTACCTCAACTTCAAGGGACCCTCCTACATTGACCAGCTAAGGCAGCACACAAACCCACTGTGACGAAAAGGAGATTTGTTTTTTAAAATAGCCCTTTGGGTTTTACAGCTAAGTTACAATTATGCTGTGCAACTTATTTATATGAACAGCTCAGCTATGTTCCTTTATTAGGCTAAAATTCATTCAGAGAGTCAACAAATATTTACCCAATACCTGCTAAGTGGCAGTCACTCCATATTTTCAAAAATTGAATGAAACTCACACTATAATTTACAACTACCCGAGTTAGCATGTTCCCTTTCACATAATTCACCATGAGGTCTTCCTATATCCATAATCTATGTTCAGAACCCACAGGCCATAGCCAAGTCTCATCAGTCCTATGCCCCCCAAGTCACTTCATTCTTTCCCCTTGCTCCCCATCTCTGCTTCCACCACTTATATCCGGGCCTTGGACTCACTACAATCTCCTAGCAGATCTTCACGACTTCATCTTTCCCTCTTCAACCCAAAATGACCATCAAAAAACCAAACAGGACTGTGCCATTCCCCAGTCCAAAATCCCTGAAAGGTTTGTAATTCTACAAATCCTCATCTCTAGATACCCTGTTGTCACCGGTCTTGAGCTCTTCCCTTAGTGAAAACTTGAAGGGCTTTGGTGAATGAGCCATGTGATACTAATCTTCACAGAAAGGCTTGGTACTGTCAGTATCCTTCTTCTACCATAAACCTCTCTTACTCATCATCTCCCTCAGATCCTCTAAAGCTTAGGTGCTGGAGACAGCTGGCAAAGAATTATAGTAGGGTTAGTTTCCATAAACTGCAGAACTAGGCTTGGGCAAATGATAAAAGAATTGACTACATTCTCAGGCTCTGCTTCACTTGGGCTGAAAATCAAGGTCAGGAATTGACTTGTCAAGTACTACACATGCTCAGGGCAGCTTCTGTTTCCTACATGCATCTAGAAACACCCTACAACAAATTTTACAAATCAAGACCATTTAGAAAGCTCTATCTAAGCCGTGCAGTAGTGGTGCACATCTTTAATCCCAGTGCTTAGGAGGCAGAGGCAAGCAGATCTTGGGGACAAGGCCAGCCTGGTCTACAGAGTGAGTTACAAGACAGCCAGAGCTACTTAGTGAGGCTCTGTCTCCAAAAACAAAAACAAAACAAAATGGAAGTTCTATCTTAGAATGATGGAACCTAGAACCAGATCTTACATCTTGATGTTGAAGACTAGCTACAGACCCAGAGGTGCCTACAGCAAGACCAGTATCTGTATGAGGCTATCTCTCTGCTCACAATGCCCTTTTAGCCTGGGAACTCTATACAGGTCATCATGGAAGTAACTAAGTGTTGTTTTTATATAGTAATGGACATAGGAATAAAGATAACACAAAAATCACATCATTAATATGTGAGATCCATGGCTACACTTTTAACATCTTATTGAAATATATAATCACACAGAAAAGCACCACTTACATTTTGGTGGATATCCATATGGTCTTTTTTTGTAAATATAGCTTTTCATGTTTTGACCAAAACAAAATTATACATGGATATTTCTTATTTCCCATATTTTCATTTTTAGTAATAATGTATTATGAACAATGACAATCATTCAAGCCATTAAATATTTTTCTACAATATCATTTTAAGAATGGCTTAACATTGTTCAATTCAGAAATACCCTAACCTACATCTAGACATTGACATTGTCTTCACATTTCATCATTATAAATAACACTGTAATAAATACCTCAAGACATTTTTGTATGCTTCCATATTTCTAAGACTCTCAAGTTTTCTAAAACTCCTAGAAAATACAGCATATTAATGATATCTTAGACATAATTTTCTCTGAGACTGACATTAAACAACTCTACAATCAATAGTTCTAGGAGAAATGATTCAGAGTCACTAATTAGAACTTAAGTTTCTCAGAATGAACAAAGCTTCTGGTTCTACTTTTACACATATATCACGTGGTCACAATGGGACCTATCTGAGGGGAAAGCATAAGCGATTCAAACGCCACAACCTCTAGAAGATGACTAAGTGGGGGATTTTAACTTGAGAGCCCAGGTCTTTAGATTCAAAGGAACATGTGAGATAGAGTACTATGGGAAGAGTTTAGCGTGAGAGAATAAATCCAGCTCAATATTTCATCCACGTCAAGATTATAAAAGAGTTTGGGGCACTGTGGAGATGGCTCAGCTGTGCAAATTGAAGGACTGAAATTTAGATTCCCAGCACCCATTCAAATGGTGGCCTGGCCTCACTGTAATCCCAGTATAGCAAGCTGGCTAGCTGGAATGGCCCCAGTCAGCAAACTCTGGGTTTAAGTGAAAAACTCAGTCTCAATGTATGAGGTGGAGAATAATCAAGGCAGACACCCAATGTTAACCTCTGGACTCTACATGCACTTCCCAACACACATTCAAACATACATACACACTCACACATACATCACACATGCATGCACACATAAAAAGAGAGTGTGTTAGAAAGTATGAGAACACGTAAAAGGACACATTTTTCCCTTCTAAAGAAGGCTAAGTTCTGAATCGCACAGTTTTGATCTCTAAGGGGACAGGAGATAGGGAGATTTGACTCCTCTCCCCAAGCCAGGTGACATGGCCTCACAGGCACCACTTGAAGAGCTTAATGTGTGCTCAGTGGCAGATGGCACACACTGAACTGGTAGTTGACACACTTTAGAAAGTCAATGTAGCTGGACACATCAGATTAAAAGGCTGTGTCTAGGAAGTAAATACACTCCCCTCCAGTGACAGTTCAAATGTGTGTAAATCCCAGCGACCATATGTCGACGCTGCCCACAACAGCAGCCTGCCGACTGCAGAGCCTTCCAGGACTGAGAGGCTGTGTGTGTCACCAGACAGAGAAGGAAAAGGGATAGAGACACTGGCTCAAACCAAAGAATGAGGCATAGAATCCACAAAAGTGCTCGGGGCTGATCCTGTGTAACGTTTGACCAGTAGTGACAAATCATCCTGAAACAGGTCCTCCTTCCCTCTCTCTTTCCACATTTCAAATCTAAAAGAACCAGAAAGCCTGAGGAAAGAGCTGGGGAAAAACCAAAAGTGGGGAAAAGAAATTTAACTCTAACCCAGGCTTGCAATATCTGGAAGCTAACAATATTAATTGGCCTGAAACTGGGTTTGCGAATTACAGTCACCTTAAAACTTGCTTTTTCCTCTGAGAAGCCAGGAACTCGTGGGATTTAACTGAAGTTTTATGCACAGCTGGAAAAGAAGTTTTTTCCAGTTAAAAATGAGAAGGAACAATGGGAGACACAAAACAATGATGCCTTCTGATTTCACCCCAAGATTCTAGTCTATTTGATGTACACAGCTAATGTTTCTGGAAATTACATGGGTCAAAAATTGGGCTAAATTTTTTTATACATAAGTAAATTCTTACAAAGCCATAATAGCTACTGTCATCACAATCATTTATAATTAAAGAAACTAAAATGCAGAAGCATAATTAAGATCACCACACATCTATTAATATCCAATTCAGATCTGTTTGACTCCACAACTCATGCTTTTGACCATTGCCATAGTAACTTATTGGTAAACACTTCGGTATAAAAGGAAGAATTCTCAGATTATGAGGTTTAGTTTACTGTACAATCACTAACCTGAATATATTGCACATATCAGGACAAAATGCCAAAATATAGTCTTTAAAATCAAAATAGCAAGGAAAACACTTAGGTTTTTATTACTCAGGGCTCACAGCAGCTAAAAGGTTTCAGCAATATTATATGGCATACAAATTGCAGATTTAACTTGTCTGTGGAGCGTCCCCGTGCAATCACCATAATATTTTATTGTAGAATAACAGCACAGGTCCTGATCCCTAGCCCTTGGTAAACATGAGTAGCTGGAATCCATTGTTGCAAAAGCTTAACATCCCCCACGCATGGCCTCGGCCTGAAAGCGAGTTTTCTATGGCCTAACATCAATAGAAACTTCTCTGCTGTAGATTTGACTTTTATGAATTGGGATTAACGGAATGAGCATACAGTGGCCATCGTTATTAGGAAATGCTTTCATCGACTAAAGCTGACTGAAGGAGAGAGGGTTAGCCAAACAGACCAGCTGTATGACTCTGCTAATTGTGACTTGATCCCAATTTATAAAAGCACCTGTGTTACTTGTCATGCATTAGTTCTGCCAACTATACCAAACAATGCCAACCTCTGTGCAGAGAGATAGGCGGAGAAGGTTCAATTTTGTATGTCAGTGTCTACAGGGATTAGGATCATACGGTTTCATTTTTACCCTAGTCATTTAGAATATTCTTTTCCAGAAATGGAGTCCTACAGCACCATCTACTACCTTTGCTCCTCATGGCAGGCTTAACTCAGCCCAGTAGACAGAGCTGCATTTTGCTCCTCTGCCGTCCCTGAAATGGATAATTCTTTCTTCATTGTTTGGAAGAAAGAAATTGGTAGTGCCTTGTGCAGAGAAGCTCTTAACAAATTGTAGGACTTCTGGTTTCTTTTCTCAGGCTCGTCAAAATGTAAATCATCTTTCCTTCTACAGGCAAGGCAGCTTGGCCCTGAGCATACTATCACCTGTCCTCCCCTTCACTGGCCTCA
>LZPO01097106.1:740929-753269 GCA_001675575.1 Neotoma lepida
TTCTCACTAGCCATGTTAAATGAACTAGAGAATTTTCCCCTGGTTTCTATTCTCTAGAATAGTTTTTATAAGATAGATATTACATATTCCTCTAAATTTTGGTAGACTTTGTTGTGTTTTAAAAAACAGCGGGAAGGCCAGGAGGTGGTGGCGCATGCCTTTAATCCCAGCACTCAGGAGGCAGAGGAAGACAGATCTCTGTGAGTTCAGGGCCAGCCTGGTCTATAGAGTGAGTTTCAGGACAGCCAGTATTACACAGAGAAAACCTGTCTCAGAAAACAAACCAAAAATATGTGAAGTGAAAAAATAATAGAGCTAAAAGAATGTATATACAAATATACAATTGTGAGATCACAATACCTCTTCTTCTGTTAGCTCCTGATAGAACCTCAAGACACAAAATCATTAAGGATATAGAAGATTTGAACATTCACCCAATAGCAACAGGATGCACACTTTTTCTGAGTTCCAATAGGACATTAACCAAGATAGACTGTCTTAGACTTCACCAAACATCGGACTGCATGGAGTATGTTCTCTAAAGACAATGAAGTCAAAACTAGAAATGAATAACAATAACAGAAAGGAAATCTTTGAAAAGTTAGAAACTAACAAAAACACTTCTAAATGATCCATAGACCAAAGAGGAGCTCAAAAGAAAAATAAATGTTATCTGCAACTAAATGAAAATGAAAAAAACATTGGGACTAGAGGTCTAGTTTGGTGGTAGAGCACTTGTCTAGTACATTGAAGACCCTGGGCCCCATTCCCAGGACTACAAATGTGTGTGTGTGTGTGTGTGTGTGTGTGTGTGTGTGTGTGTGTGTTACAGTCCAAGTAATGCTACAAGGTAAATGTGTAACACCAATCATTTATATTAGAAGAGACATTTCAAATCAATAATTCTACCTGAGAAAGCAGAAAAAGAAGAGAAATAAACACAAAGCAAATAGAGGATTGGGAAAGAAATTAATGGAATTGAAAATAGAAGCATAAAAGAAAATAATGAAAGAAAAAGGCTAGCTCCTCTTCAAAATTCAAAGTTGTTAAACTTTAGCATGACTGACAAAAATAGAGAAGACAATACTCCAATATCATGATGAAACAGGGCACCAAGAGAGATTCTGAGCCATTAAAGAGATTTTGAGAGTACTAGGAATGCTTTAATTCATAAACCCAAAGACTTAGAAAACATGGATAAATTCCTCCAAGGTACCCAAACTCAACTAAGATCAAGTATATAAAGGAGCCGGGCAGTGGTGGTGCATGCCTTTGATCCTAGTACTTGGAAGGCAGAGAGAAGCAGATTGCTGAGTTCGAGGCCAGCCTGATCTACAGAGAGCATTCCAGGACAGCCAGGGCTACACAGAAAAACCCTGTCTCAAAACTGAGCATATTTTGAAACCATTCATCCAAAATGGCTTTGATTAAATAAGTTAAATTTGTTTTAACCACATGTACAAAAAAATCTGTATAAAATATTTACACTTCTAATTCTCACACTAAATTTTCTTCTGCAGGTATACTACTGACTTAATTTTCCTTTTTGCCTCTACATTTCTTGTGTGTGTGTGTGTGTGTGTGTGTGTGTGTGCTGTCTCTTATACACATCTAGATGTGTATAAGAGACAGGTTCAAGACAGGGTTTCTCTGTGTAGCCCTTGCTGTCCTGGAACTTATTCTGTAGATCAGGCTGACCACAAACACACAGAGAGCCACCTGCTTCTGTCTCCCGAGTGCTGGGATTAAAGGTGTGCCACCATTACCCAGCTTCTACATTTCTTTAATCTTGGGAGTATTTTAAGAAATATATAAACACCAAACATACTTAAAATAAAGTGTTGCTAAACAAAATAAGGAGTCTACCTTTCATGAATCAATGCACATAAACATATCTCCAGCTCCGCTAATCTAAATATATAAAATCTACTACAGTACCGATGCAGGCAGAGACCAGTCCACCTTATAAACACACTGGATTGGAGGACATCCCCTTTAATGGTACAGTAAATTATGCTACAGATACTAAAGGTTCAAGTGCATGTTTCATATATACATAGGACTACTTAACTAGAATCCCTTATTGAAACAAGGAAAGGTCTGGCAAAATGGCTGAGCAAGTAAAGTCGCCTGTCACCAAGTTTGATGACCTAAGTTTGATCCTGGGGACCCACATGATGGAAAGAGAGAAGAACTATCTCCTGCAAGTTGTTCTCTAACCACCGCATGTATGCCATGGCCTGCCTCTTTCTCTCTCTCTCTCTCTCTCTCTCTCTCTCTCTCTCTCTCTCTGTCTCTCTCTGTCTCTCTCTCTGTCTCTCTCTCTCTTTCTCACACACACATACACACACACACACACACACACATACACACACACTCATCTGTCCACTGTTGCCACTATTGTGCCCATATAGATCTCAGGCTCAGGACATTCTTACAATTATTCAAGCAAGAGTAGTCTTGATATTTACTTTAACTTGGCTCATTTTGACAGAATTGTGCCAGAGAAGACTCCTGGGTGAATATACACAGTTTAAGAATTGCCTTACATTCCATGAGAGATGCAGGAACACTTACACATTCCCATGACGCACATCTCATCTTTTGGTGTGCCTACAGAAGGTTATAAAAACCTTAAGGGTTGCAGATGTAGCGCAGATGGTAGAGTACTTGCCTAGCATACACAAAACCCTGGGTTCAACCCTCAGTACTACACAAACTAGCCATGGTAGCACATGCCTGCAATTAAAAACTCTCCAGAAGAAGCAAGAGGATCAGAGGTTCAAGGTTTACCTTGGCTGCATAGAGAACTTGAGACAAGCCTTTAAAAAAAAGTGATGCCTTGACTTAAAAAACAAAACAAAACAAAAAACAGCAAGGAAAGGGAAAGTACCCACGTTTACAACTCTATCCTACCTACCTCTGTCATGAAGAAGGTTGCCCTTCTATCTACATTTGTATATTCTAACAGTTATGAGCCTTCTCTAGATTTTAATTCTCTGCCTCACTGTTGTTTCCTTATGTTCAATTAGTAAGTAGATTCAAATCTCCTCCCAAACTAGAAACTAGTGGGTCTCAAAGCGTGGTGCAAGAGTTCCTACTGGGGCTGGGGTCTCTAAAGCACTTTCAGGGGTCTACAAGGTCTTCCCTTTACCAGCTCCACATCTGTGTCAGCTCACATAGTTCTTTACTTTGGCTAAGACAATGCATTGCAACAGATTGAATGTAAAAGTATAAATACAATAATCCAGTTGTCTTTTGCTAAGGAAGACATTAAAAGTGATTTGTAGAAATGAAAATGCTATTCTTTTCACTATTACTTTTTATGTTAAGCAACAGTTGTCTTAGCTATTATGAAGACGTAATGAGTGTACTGTTCTTAGATTAATCAATTTTTAAATTCTGTATATAAATTGCCCAATATTAACAGATGTTATTTATATAGACAGGAGCTCCCAGGATTCCTCAACAAATTTTCCAAGTAGAAATGTGTCCTGACAGCAGAAGGTTTGAGAACTGCTGCTATGAAAGAAAGACAAAAAACAAAAACTCTTCTAAATCCTGCTACTTACTCAGGCTACTTTGTTCTTTTGTTGCCTTTGCCACCAACAGGGAGTCAGTCACCTCCCTGTTCTCATTTTTTCAGCCCCATTTATCTCCTCTGTCCATCAGAACACAATGTTTGCTTCCATCACTCCACTGAAACTGTTCTCACCAAGGTTGCTGATGCCTTCCTTTGGTAAGCATTTTTACCATTTTCCTTTACGATTAATCCATGATCATTGTAGGCCGTTTTGAATATGCATATACCCAAAACCCAACAAAAAAGAGTAATAATAATTACCCCTGTCCCATCACCTAAATGTAAGCAGTCTAGTTAGGAATCTATCCTACCATAGTGTCTGATAAACTATTAAGAAAATGCATAACATCCAAGTGTGGATTTCATAAATTATTTGAAACCAGCTTTCTAACTGACTTGGTCACTCATAGCTCCCTAAATGCTAAATCCTAAGGTTTCTTAACAGTCTTTGTTCTCCTCAGACTCCATGGATTACTGGGCTTTGCCAACTGTGTACTTCTTTGGGATTCTCTTCCCTGCCCACCAAGCAACTTCTTTCCTTGTTCCCTCTGATCTTTAGTCAGTTCTAGCCCATCTCTCTCTGTGTGACCACACTGTTCATGAAAGTTTAATTGCCCTCTATGTGCTGAATCCCAAATCTCTCCTTTTAATCCTTGCTTTCTCCTGTACTACAACATACCACCGGCCAACCCTACCTTTCCATTTCAGACACTTCACAACCAGCATAGCAAAACGGACTGTTTCAATGCCTTCCTTAATCTGCATCTTATTCTAGAACTCCCAATTTCAATCGGTAGGCCTAAACAAAATCCCAAACCTCCCAGTCTACATCACACATCCCTTTGCTACACTTAACAACTGAAATACAGTAAGCAGTATGTCCAAGATGTCCCTGGAGTGTCTAATGTCCTCATCCACACCACCACCACTGCTTTCAACAGGACCCACCTGCTGAGCTATCCCTCTTCCTCCTACCCCCACCAAATAGGGAGTTACCTTTCTCCATACAATCCTGAGCATATCTTTTTCTCTATCTTTTCTATGGTTTCATATTTCTTGACAGCTCTTTTACTGTCTCATTCCAATTCACTTTTCCATGTTCTGCTACAAGGTCCTCAGTGTAGGTATACATTGTTTCAACCACAAGAAGCCATTCATGGACCTGCAAACACTCTTTCATGTGCTGTATATTTCTGCATTCTAGTCCTTCTATTCACTCCCTTTCTCCACCCAAGAAACTCTTCCTCTTTTAAAGATTCCACAAATGCACCTTCCCTGTGGAACCCTCACTAAACCCTCCGAACAGCTGACTTGCTCCATCGGATCCCTTCATAGAGTGTGCCATCGAGGCTCTTAGTGTACTTTGGGGAATGGTTTATCTACATGACTATGTTCATGTCAAGGACTGAGAACTGGCACCTCTATTCTTATCTACCATCCAGTTAGATGGATGACTAAATATATCTGAAACTATTTTTCTTTAGCTTTCCTAATTGAGTCCCTCACTCACTATGTTCACAGTAGTAATATATGTGGTGCCAAGATGCTAGATGCTCCAGTTAACTAGCAACTAAGCACAACAGAAGCCCCAAAAGTACAAAAGGGCTCACTGGTTGCCATTTGCGTTTTGATTTTTGTTACAGACAGGGTGACACTATGTAGCACAGACCAAATTCCAACTTAAGATCCTCCTGCTTCAGCCTCCCCAGTACTAGAATTATAAGTGTGTGTTACCTCACCTGGATAAAGGAATGCTTTCTCCAGATAACATATTAAATGAACTCTTACTGAAATCTTCTCTGAAATTTATTTTCTACCTTATACTTGGGAGCCAGATATGTCTCTCATAAAATACAGTGGAAATTGATAGATGAGACAGGAAAACAGGTAACACTATTCAGTATGAAAACCACTAGCTTTTATTTGCTCTGTGACCTAAGATGAGTTACTGCTATTATAGGCCCTGGATTGCAGATCAGAAGGTACCCATTAAGACTTCTGTGTTGATGTGCCTCTTAATGAAGAGGTAGGCCAGAGACATGTGGCTGGTAATGAAAACAGAGAGTTAACATTCCTAAGAAAGGTAGTAGGCCAGAGAGCTAGGAAGAGATAGAAGCTCAGAGCGACACAGCCCTGAAAGTAGTGGGCTTACATGAGTCATTTATACAGGGTTAGAACATAGGCCTGAACCTTTAGGGCAGATCCCATAGCCTCAATCAGGCCACACTTCCCTGCAGTTCTCTCTGGGACAGAAAATTAAGAAGCTGTTTGTGCTGTGACCTAACAGTAGACCTTGATTTATGGTCCTAATCAGTACCTGCTTCCTCCATGTTCTTTGTTAAAGTTTGATATGAAACTTCTCACTACCCCTAAAATGTCAGGAAAAATTGGACCTTTCCTTTGTTCAAGAGATTAGGTCCAAGATTTCTCAGGAGGACTGCTGGGATGATTTCTTTGAAGACTGCCCTCTTGAAGCTCTTCTGACCTCCCTACTAACCTCATGTTATCTCTCTCTCCTCTCTATCTCTATCTATCTCTATCTCTATCTCTATCTCTCTGTCTCTCTCTTCTGTGTGTCTCTCTCTCTTTCTCTCTCCTGCCCTCCCTCCAACCCACTGTCTCTCATGCCCTCTTATTCCTCTCTCTTTGTCTCTGTCTCTGTTTGTCTCTGTGTGTGTCTCTCTCTTCTCCCTCTCTCCATCCCTCTCTGTCTCTCATTCTCTCTTATTCCTCTCTCTCTGTCTCTCTGTCTGTCTGTCTCTGTCTGTCTCTCTGTTTCTCTGTCTCTCTCTCTGTCTCTGTCTTTGTCTCTCTCTGTGTCTCTCTGTCTCTGTCTCTCTCTCTCTCTCTCTCTCCCTTCATCCATATATCCATATTTGTACTCTTTTCCAGGCTGTAGCGGCAAGCCTCTCCTTCCCTTTAAGGATCCACCATGTTCAGACCTCCGTCTACTGTTGTTCTGTCTAATTCTTTCCCTCCTACTGCCAAGGATAATCATGGCACCAGAGGCCCTTTCTCCTAATAAATGCCATACTTCCATTCTTCTAAAAGGAATTATGTGTATCCACTTCCTCCCTTTATCTACCATTGTTGCTCATCTTTTATTATACATAGCATCCACCCACCGTCTCCCATATTTGGAGACCTCGGATTTTTATCCACATGCTCTATCCTTCACTTAGAGCCCTAATAGGGAGGTTCATTATTCATGTGTTAATTCTGCTGCCCTTCTCCTGAGTCCCTACTCTCAGAACATATTACTAAATCTCTTTCTTTGTACCTCAATTTCTTCATTTATTAAATGAAGACAAATACGATATTGCAAATATTTTCTTAAATTTGGAAGTTTCCTGTAAACTATATTTTCCCCAGCCTATGAATATTAGTACTTCTTACAGAGACATCTACTTAAGAAAAAAATATTTATCTACCTCCCCCAATTTTTTGAATTTGAGAATTTTTTTGTTTTGTATTGTTTTGGTATTTTGGGTTTTTTTGGTGGGGGAGTTCAAGACAGGGTTTCTCTGTGGAACAGTCCTGGCTGTCCTGGAACTCACTTTGTAGACCAGGTTGGCCTCAAATTCACAAATATCTCCCTCCCTCTGCCTCCCTGAGTGCTGGAATTAAAGGTGTGTGCCACCATGCCTAGCAAATTTGAGAGATCTATGTAGATACTGTATGTAATTTAAAATTATAATTGAGATGTGTTCAATAAAACAAATATTCTTTTTGTAGTTTAAAGATTTATATATAAACTATTTATAATTTAAGATTTTAACTTATCCCAGAATTGCAAAAAATTGATTTTAACTGAAATTTATGAGATCAAGTGTGGTTTGGGATAAGGAGGAAAGAAACTTAAAGAATTTAAATTACAACTCCATTCATTCACTCATGCCAGAAAAAAAATAGTTTGATTGCATTGGTTATTTATTCCTGAGCAACAAATTACCTAGAAACAGAAATTCAGGAAGGACTCTCCTGGGCAGTACATTCCTGATCTATGTGACATCAGCTAGGGTGGCTGTGGTGTGCTGATTTAGCTCTGTGGTGGCTGCTTCACTCACATGTTCAGCACACAGGCAAGGATGGATGTCTGTCAGCTCAAAGTTGAGCTGGGACTGCCATCTGAAGTGCCTACATATGGTTCCTCCTAGTGGCTTGAGCTTCTAATACCATGGTGGCTGGATTCCCAGAGAAAGTATCCCAAGAGAATATTCTAAGAGACAGAAAAAGCTACCAGAGTTTCAGTGTGTGGACAGGAAATGGGTAACATGTTACCTCTGCTCTATTCTGTTACTCAAAATTCAGTGTGTGGACAGGAAATGGGTAACATGTTACCTCTGCTCTATTCTGTTACTCAAAATGGCCCTAGAGCTTTCCTAGATTCAAGTGGAGTAAACGTCCAAACTCCCCATTGTAAAGTAGCAAAGCATTTGAAGCCATCTTTTTTTAATTTTGTTTCCTTTTATTGAAAATGGATTTTTTCTCACATAATATATCCTGATTATGGTTTTCCCTCTCTCTATTCCTCCCAGTCCCTCCCCACCTCTCCTCCTGCCCGATCCACTCCCTTTCTGTCTCTCCTTATAAAACAAACAGGCTTCTAAGGGATAATAATAAAATAAAATATATTATAATAAAATATGATAAAATAAACAAAAACTAGCACTTTGGAATTGGACAAAACAAACAGAAGGAAAAGAGCCCAAGAGAAGACACAAGAATCAGAGACTCACCCATTTGCACATTCAGGAATCTCGTAAAAACACTAAACTGGAAACCATAATATATATGTAGAGGACCTGGTGCAGACCTGTGCAGGCCCTGTGCATGCTGCCTCAGTCTCTATGAGTTCATTTGTGCTTTGCTCAGTTGATTTAGAGGGCCTTGTTTTCTTGGTGTCCTCCATCCCTTCTGGTTTTTACACTCTTTTCTCCTTTTCTGAGGGATTTTCTCCTTTTCTGAGCCCTCAGGGGAGGGATTAGATGGAGACATCCAATTTAGGGCTGAGTGTTCCAAGGTCTCTCACTCTCTGCACTATGTCTGGCTGTGGGTCTCCCTCCACATTTGTTCCCATCTGCTGCAGGAGGAAGCTTGAAGCCATCTTTTATCATACCTATTTGGATCCTTTCATTTTTCTCAAAGGATATTAAGGAATAAAAATGATATAGTCCTGTTGTAGAGCACTTGACTAACATGCATAAGGTCCCAGGTTCCAGCCCCAGAGCTGCTGGAGAAGGAAAAAGAAGAGGGGAAGGAAGAAAAAGAGGAGGACGGGGGAAAGAAGGAGGAAGGGGAAGAGACAGAAGATCTGAGATGAGGGAGTAATTCCTTTTTTTTTTCAATTCTGTCAAATGAAAGCTTGGTGTACTGATAGTGCATTCTAACCTTGTCAGATAAATTAAAGTTACATTCTAGTGACTTCAGTATCTACCATTATCTTTCAAAGCATGACGATAACAAGATAATATCTTTCTATGTACCCATCTTCAGTCTAGGTACGTTTTGTACATTGATTCTCATGACCCTTATAGAAAAAGTCATAAGGCACATTCCTTATCAAACTTAGTTTTGTATGAGAAAACTAAAGCACAGGGAGGTCAAATTGCCTGCCAATGCCACACAGCTAATAAATGGCACACACTAGGGCTTACATTGCAGCTGTCTGTTTCCTAAAAGGAAATTATCTACTTGACCTTTCCATTTCTCCTTTAACAAGAAGGAAAATGGACAGGTAGAGGAATTGGGACTTTTCTGCTGAGAAATACTAGATGTCCATAAAATATCTGAATATGTTCTTATTTGAGCCAGACCCAGAAATGAACACATGGAAACTTGTTCTTTTCACTACAGGCGATTTTTAGAGATGCTGTTTCAGGAAAACACTTTGCTTTTGTTCCCCATCCTTGGTCAACTTGAGTTTGTTCTAAATTACCAATGTGTTTATTGACACCAAATTCATTTTTATCAATGCCATCTTTTGGTCAAATGTAATTGTTCAGTATAAAAGAGCAAGAGGTAGAGGAGTGTGTGTGTGTGTGTGTGTGTGTGTGTGTGTCAATTTGATTCTTACTGTGAGGAATGTTTCAATAGGCAAATACAATTCAACCCTTGTAAAACCCCATTTCTGAATTGTTTCTGACTGATCTTTAATTTATACACTGGCACAACTTGTGTAGTTCATATTTTTTAACAATTCACACCGCAGCTTTCCATCCCCTTGCTGTTAGGAAATTTTAGGATTTCAGGACAGCTGGCCACCTTTGCTGAGGCCCCAAAGTGCTTTTTTTTTGTGATTACAAAGAAAACTGGTGTGTGGCCAGAATGGGCAGCGACAGGTGGAGGGCTCAAAGGTCACTCTTTGTGCAGGTTCCCACCAGGAGTGCACACTCTCTACTTTTGTTATGTTAACCTCTTAATTACCCATAGTCAGCCTGGGTAGTGAAGAAGGAAATTAACTAAATTGACTTAGAAGGTCCTAGCACAGCCAGTTGAGACCTGTGGGCCAGATCTGTATAAATTTCTGATTTGGGTATAAACCTGAAATAGACTTCAGAGGATTCCAGAAATGCTGAAATAAACCAAAGGTTTGGGAATCCTTTCTCAGGGCACAGCTGTGTGCAGCATTCATTAGATAGACAGGTTTGCACAACCTTCCTAAATGACCAAAAAACTATTTGGATTCTTCTTGTTCTTAGGTAATGCATTGTTGGCTTAAGAGTAAAGGGTGCTACCAGGGACATTGTGTGTGTGTGAGGAAGTGATGAGATGTATCACTTAGCAAAGGATTAACCTGGCTAACCTTTGAATTTTAGCCTTCAGCCAATGTTTTGGTCATTAATGAACAGTTTTCGGGTTGTTTTATAACTTTCATTTTTACATTTTAAAATTTATTTAGTTATTTGTGTGTGTGCATGTGTGTATGCATGTGTATGTGTGTGTGTGTGTATAGCATAGTATAAATGTAGAGGTCAGAGGACAACTTGTGGAAGTAATTTCTCTCCTTCCATTGTCTAGGACCTGGGCACTGAAATGGGTCACCTGGTTTGGCCGCTGAAACTTTTACCCACTGTGCTGTGTCAATACCCCCTATGTTTTATGGTTCTCCTAAATTCAATCCCATAATGAATTTATTCTTTGATAAAGTATTTGAGATTAATGACTTCTATTAAAGCAGAGCAAATGCATAAACTACCCCATGGAGACATGTTCAAATGGCCAATTTTCCTAAATTAACAAGGATTTGTATTATTAGTTAGGACTGTGTTCCACTACACATATACATGCATGCACACACATCTTCAATATTATATAATATTTATATGTGAATTCAAAACTAAAGGAGCCAGCCAAAGTTGGAAAAAGCATGAGCCCTCCCAAGGACACAAGGAGGAGAAAAGACCACGAGTATCAAGGATTGTGTCATCAGTGGACTAATCCTGGTGGTGGCATCTTCTTGTGACTATGGAGGGAGGGAGGGAAGAAAGGAAATAAGGAAGGGAGAAATTTAGAGCAATTGACTGGAAAAGAAAGCCAAAGAAGGCAATTTTATAGAGATTCCTTTGTCTGTGCTAAAAAATGAGTTATTTCACTATTTGTCATGTTTCTGCTGCACTAATAGTGGGTAACCAACAACTCCAATTTCAGTGGCCTTGTATAATGATAAAATTATTTTCCTTATTCATAGGTCTCATCAACTGGGGTGTCCCCAAAGCTGCAAACTGACTAGGCTTGACTTGGGCTATAGATGGAGTCCAAGTCTGTGTTATACTTCTTCTCTTTAGGTCAATGACTATGGGAAGTATGCCTTTCTATGGACAAAAGTGCAAAACAAGCTGATCCAGCAGAAGCAGCTGAAGGACACTGGAGTATCTTACCAGACAACATTCCATTGGCCAAAGCAAGTCCATAGCCAAAGCAACATTGGTGGGTTGGAGAAATGTGCTCCATCTATTCCATTTTGTCCACTGCAAAGACACAGGACAAAAGACCATGAGGATTTGAGGAAGCCCTTAGTGAATGGTATAAGGAGGGGATGAAGTCCTGAGGAAATGTGTGCTGACATAGGCATGCCAATGCCTTAGACCCATGGGAATGGTAAAGCCTTCTCTGGTCCATGTGTGCATACTGGCAGTGTGTGCAGAATATGTCCATAGAAGTTCCTCCTCCCAGATGTTTACAGCCTGAGATGTATCCTCTACAAATACCCACTACCAAGACTAGGCAAGCTCACCTCCTTGTTCACTGGCACACAATAAACCTACCTCCTCTATTCAGATATATAAAACAAACAAGATGAGTTTCTGGGTTACTGTTGGCACATCTCCATCAGAGTGCATGGCCCATCACACCCTAGCTTTTCTCTATTTGTGTCTGTTGTTTCTTCGTTCTCTGTTGCCCTAGCTGGGTGAATCCTTAAGCTGTACAGGTCAAGGCAAAGGACACAGTATATATTTCTTCATCTGGAAGTGAGGGAACATTTGCTCCATGAAAAGTGTCATAAATTTTCTAAGCACCCCATTAAACCTGAGATTACCCTGGAGCCCTAATCACCATGAAGCTACAAGATTGTTGATGCATATTCATTTTAAATCACTCAATTATCCTAAACTACCATGAAATCCACTATAAATACTTTTCCTGTACTCTGTCCATATGATAACCATAAGTCATAATTATAACTAGCTTTGCATGATATGTTACATCTTGTAAATCACCAGAACAAATATTGCTTCCTCTGTGATAAAAACACCA
>LZPO01097106.1:768408-794730 GCA_001675575.1 Neotoma lepida
GAAGATAAAGAAAGAATAGTTATATGCATTTTAATGATAAAAATATGTTTTATGTTAGGAAATACAAGTCAATCTTCTAGTTAAATAACAAACAACACCAACAGATGACTGCCTTAACATTTGCTTGGTGCCAATACATGTAAGGGCCATTTCAAAACCACAATGTTGGGCTGTAGAGATGGCTCAGTGGTTCAGAGCACTTGCTGTTCTTGCAGAAGACCCACGTTCAGATTCTCAGCATCTACATGGTGGCTCACAACTATTTGTAACTCTAGTTCCAAGGGATCTGGCACCATCTTCTGGCCACCATAGGCACCAGATACACATGTGGTGTGCAGATAACCATATAGGCAAAACACTTATAAACATTTAAAAAAACAAAAATTAAATTAAAATACTGCAATGTTTGGGAACTACTAAAGTGTATTCTCTTTTCAAATAATTGGACTATTCTGTTATACGCATTGTTCAGTTGACTAAACACCTTTTCCTCTTTTGCTGTGAACACTCCAACTTAAAGAAATAGGAAGGGGACCTAGAAAGCAAAGAGGAACAGAAGGCATTGCTGATTTTAATATTAACCTATTAATCTTCGCTGAAGTGAAGTCAAACAGTGAGAAAGATAATATATACCGTGGTGCATATTTTAATACAAAACAGGCCAATTACCAATATTTGAATACTTGCATCATTATTTATTCATCATGGACATACAAAAAATTCAGTAAAATACTCAAATAGCAAGTGTCAAGGTATTGTATATCCACCCAGTTGGTAAAATAAGTCAGTTAATTTGGCAGGTAAGCATTAAGTAATCACGCTGTCAGAATCGGGTGAGGATCTAAGAGGGAAAGACTAAGTGTGAACAAAGGAGGGGGAATTTATAGAAAAGAAATAAGAAGGGGGCCAAAAATAGGCATAAGGAGCAAATAAATACAGTGTGACAGGTTCAACAGTGGGGATGGATGTCTTCCTTCCATCACAGGAAGATTATCTGGAAATAAGAGTAGACATTACAAAGTGACGCCAGTGGACTGCGATTTCAGGTGGGGATTGTTCAGAAGTGAATTATGGATTAAAATGGGCTTTCAATGTCAGCTTTCTCCATCTTCTATGTCACTGTGTTAGTTGTCCTGCAGCATGTTAGGCAGCATATATAACACACTCATGTACACACAGCACCTGTCTTACCTCTCAAATGCCTAGTCTAGGATTTGGAAAAATTTCTCTATTTGGGGTCTTATGATAAATTTAAGCATTGCAGGCCAGTGATAGCATTGCTGATGAACAGTTCCTTTCCTACTTGGCTATCCATTGTTTTCTCAGTTCACCCTTTCTTATTTCTATATTATGTTCACTGTCTAATATAAGGGAGGAAATCAATGAGTTATCAAAGATGATAACTAAATTAAGATTGTTGCTGGACATTTGCACTCCAACAGGGCCAATTTTCTCTAGGTCCTCAGCTTGCTGGTTCCTCATGTCTCAAACCTTCATTACTATTTCTTGATGTAAAGGTGCCCTATTCTGAGAGTAATTTTTTTCTCTCCTAAGACGCAGAGGAGAAGGGAAGTACATTCCCAGAGGTCTCCATATGGCCTCAACTCTTCTCTTTCTCTTCCTCCTACAAACAGTACAACAGTGAATCCTGTTAGGTACATACTCCAGATATATGCAATCTATAGCTCATCCCTTGATTACAATCACTTTGCTGCAAAACAACATCATTTTTCACCTGCATGGTTGAAATAAACGCCAAATGGGTTCTGACTTCAGACCTCGAGCCACCACAGACATCATGCTCCATATATACCTTCATTTTTAGTGTTTTATTTTGAACTTATTTTTAGACTTGTGATAACTCTGCACAAGAGCACAGCATTGCCATCTACCCTTCAGCTGGCTACCCTTAATGGCCATGTTAGGCAGTAAATGAACTCCAGGAAAGAATGGCCAGCAGGGTCCCAGAGACAAGACATAAAGAACAATGGTTGGGTCCACTCAAGGCCTGAAACAGGCTGTGAAGATAATGGTGGTGACCAACTGTTGATCAAGATAGAAAGGCAGTGGCAGTGGTAGACTCCAGATGGGCCACCTCAGAGCCCAAAAAACAAGATGCAAGGGACAATGGTTAATGGTAGTCACTAACTGGGTCACATTAAAGCAACTTCAAGACTTCCTCTCCTGGGGAGCATGCATAGAGTGCTGTTACCCTTTCCCCAGGAAACTTTTCAACTTTAGGTGTACTTGGGCAACTATACATATTTTTACATCTTGTACATTTACTTGTAACAAACTGAATTCTGGGTAAAACGGGCTTCTGTGAAAATCATGCCTGTTTCCAAGACTTCCTCTCCTGGGGAGCATGCATAGAGTGCTGTTACCCTTTCCCCCAGGAAACTTTTCAACTTTAGGTGTACTTGGGCAACTATACATATTTTTACATCTTGTACATTTACTTGTAACAAACTGAATTCTGGGTAAAACTGGCTTCTGTGAAAATCATGCCTGTTTCCTAGAAGCAGAGGCTACATTGCTTTTTAGCTTGGCCTATTTTTCCGGAGTGGGTTCTTGCTTCCTCACTTGCTCTAATTAAAAGATAGACTTCTTGCTCTACTACTGTGTCCCTTCTAAATTCTTCTCTTTCAGGAGCACAAGAACTCAGACTGCTGCTCAAGTATAGACCAGAGGAAACTAGGAACTTCCCTATAATATTAGTACTTACATAACCTGTGATTTCATTTATCGCAGCTAAGAATTACATGGAGAATCCCTAGCTTAGGTCTTTTTTCACTTGGGATTTGTCAGCTTCACAATGGTGCAAAAACAGTATACATTCACTACAAGCTACACTTTAGCTTTTGATGTTTGACCTTTGCCCAGGCTAATGATAAGTAAATATTCTCTCTAGATCCTGGAGAGCAGCGATGAGCAATGCAGACATGCCTGGAAACACTGGATTCCCCATAATACACTGTGCTGTAGCTGGATGTCCAGTTGGTATAATAAGTTCATCTTGAGCTTACAATGTTTTCAATTTACAATGAGTTTAAGATATAATCTCATAAAAGAGCAAAGGGTATCCACACATTGCTACAACACTGGATTTCAGACACGATTTTGGTTTTGACCTATTTGTCCCCTAGCACAGGACACATTTCTGATGCAGGATCTAATCTAGGGCTGTTATTTCATTTAATTGTCATGTCTGCTCAGTCTCTGCCACTCTGTAACAGTTTATAGTTTTTCCTTGCTTTTCATGTCCTTGACATTTTTGAAAAATATTGGTCAGAGATTTGTTGAAGGTCTAGTGAATTGGACTTGTCTGATTTTTTTTTCATGATCAGATGGAATAAAAGCATTTTAGGGGCCAGTGAGAGGGCTCACATAAAGGTGACAACCAACTCCATAAAGTTTTCCTCTGACCTCCATGTATACTGTGGCCCATGCCCCTCCCCCACATCATGCATGAATGTAATAAATAAATAAATTTAAACAAAAAAGCATTTTAGGCAAAATAACTGCAGAAGTGATATGCTCTTTTTAGTGTATTGCATCAGGCCTAATGATGTCAACGTGTCTTATTGGTATATCAACTTTATCACTTGGTTAAGGTGGTGCATGCTAGCTTTCTCCACTCTCTGGACACCATTATTTCCTTTTAATCAATGTATATCTTATAGGAAAATGCTGCAAGACCATTGACCATTCAAGTATCTGGTTTCACACCATGCTCTGCCCAGTGATTTTAACATCTAATGATGTTTCTTGTTTATAAGAATTATTACTGTGACATATGTCCAATGATGACTAATTGACAATCACCTTCATTCCTTCCATATTTGTTAACTGTAAATTTACTGTAAGGAGAGACATCCCTTCTCTCCCATTAACTAATTACTATCACTATAGACTCAGAGGTATTGATTTATTCTATGGATTCTAATATCTAGCTATCATTGTTTATTTTGTTATTTGGTGTGTACCAGATTTGGGCCACTTGGGGAATCATACAATGCCAGATCTTGTGTTCTTTCTACATGTTCCTTTCACTTCATGAGGACTTCAGGATTTTCAGAGATCACAAGATGCTTCAGGCTAATCTTGTTTTCTCCAGGACTTGCTCTAGAATCAACAATGTCTCCAAGGAAATCTGATTCTTTTCATTGACTATTGATGATACATCAATATATGTGCATTTATTAGTGCTGAATTATCATTAAGTCTAAGTAAGCTCCCTCAAAAGATAGAGATGAGCAATATCTGCATATATATTGTCCTGTGTATTCACAACCCAAAAATTATATCTGAATTTATATTAAGATTATTAGCTTATGCCGGCCCTCTAATTCCAATACAGGCCCCTGGTGATCATTTTAGACTTTCCTCTTTTCTTGTATTTCAGGCTTACAAGGAGAAACCTGCCTCTTATTCTCTACAATCTGTTGTCTTCTTGCTCAAACTCAGTACATGCATAAAGTAGTTCCAGACTGTTAACACATATTCATGTGAAAGGCAAATTTATGAACTGGAGTATAATATTTCATTTAATTGTTTTTTATTTTTGCTTTAGAACATCAAAATAACACTTTTTAAGCTCATTTGCTTAGTTCTTGACTTCTCCATCCCTACAAGGAGCTATGTCATTTATTTACTATACAGTAGATGCCTTTGTTACTACTACTTAGGTTGTGGATTTTCCATACATCCCCTTACTTTCATTATTCACTTTGTAGGAGGAGTTTATGTGTAACATTGCCATGGTTCTAAGAATTAGATCTCTAATCGTAGAAACATAATTTCCTTTTCTGAATGATGCTTTTAAAATATCTATGAAGTTATGTCACATTTATTTTTTTATTAAGTTTTCAATAAGCATGCATTAATTATGCACAATAATGTGTTTCATTGTAGCATTTTCATATATGCATATAACACATTTTGATCATATTCATCCCCCATTACCCTCTCCTGTTCCTTCCCACTCCACTGGTCTTCTTCCCAACTAGGCCCTCTCCTACTTTCTAAAAATTAATTTAGTGCTTATTATTATTGTGTGTGTATGTGTGCAGGATAGGGATACATGCCACAGCACATGTGTGGAGGCCAGGGAACAACTCTGTGGAGTCATCATTTCTCTCCTTCCCCTTTTGTGTGTTCCAGAGATTGAACATGGGTCTTCAGGCTTCCATGGTAAATGCCTTTATCTGCTGCACTATATTGCCACACTCCCTTCTACTTTTACGTGTGTGTGTGTGTGTGTGTGTGTGTGTGTGTGTGTCCCAATGGATTACATTAGAGTTACTTACAGGGTGAGGAATTACAGAAACATGGGCAGCTTGCCAGTGGCTGCAACACTGAAGAAAATATCTCTTACTTCCCAAGCAACCAACTGCTTATACATCCTCAAGGGGATTTGGGGCCTTGTGGGGACCCATCCTCAGCTAGTTGGGGCCTAGGAACAGCTAACTGTAAATCATCAGGTAGGAGAAGGGCCCCATGAGCCCTTTTCCTCTCTGTGAAAGAATGGTGACAGGCCCAGTAGTATGCAGGTCTTGTGCAGGTAACCACAGCTGCTCAGATTTCAAGAAGAAAAATGGTCATCTGCCTGGAAGACAGTACCACCATACTCTACCCCTTCCTCTGACTCGAACATTCTCTTTCCCTCTCTTCCAGGATATTCCCTGAGCCTCCAAATGCATAGTATGCAGTCTGAATGAGAGTACAGGTACTTTCCAAAGACAGGACAGAGCAAACAGCAGATAAACCCCACTTATAGTATCTCCCTGAGGATACAAGGGACTGAAACATGTGGAACAGCCAGCTTTTCCAGATTCCTCTTGAGCGATCTGTCTCAGAATACTGATAAGACTTGATACGCCCTTATCTCCCAAGAACAGTTAGGAAAAACACAAAGACTTGAGAGACACCTAGCAAAGCTGACTCGCAGGCCCAACTCTTAAAGAACAATAGTCTGACAAATATGAGGAAAGGGATTTCTCTTATCTTATGCACAGAAACCAACACAGAGAGTCAAGGAAAAGGAAAGATTGAGGAATTGTGTTCCAAATAAAAGAACAAGATTCATCTCCAGAAAGTATGCTTAATGAACTAGATGTCTGTGAAATGAGAGGATTTGCTTGACAGTAAATTGACAGGAATGGTCCACTGACATAAATGGACAAAGAAAATATGATAGATGCACAATGGAACACTAGTTAGTCATAAACAGGACAGAATGCTGCCATTTACAGCAATGTGGCTGGAACTGGGAGATGTGTGTTACTGAATCAAACACAAAAAGACAAATATCGTATGTTCTTACCGATTGGCAAAAGCTTAGAAAGTCAGTTTCCTAGAAGAGAGTTGAACAGTGGTCATTAGACCAGAAAGGAGAGGGGAGGGGATGGAGAAAAATTAGATAGCAGCTACCAGAATACAGTTGGATAGGAGGGATTAATTCTGATGATCTATGTAGCACAGTAAGGTGGTTATAATCTACAACAATCCGTAATATATTTCAAAATAATAAGAAAAGTCTGGGTTTTCCCAAACAGAAATCATAAATATTTGAGGCTATAGAAACACTGATAACCCTGGCTTGATCATTATAAATTATACTCATGTATCAAGTTATCATACCACACACAACTATGTACAAATATTATGCATCAAGACAAAAAGAAGAATCTTTTTGTTGTAAGATAATTTACAAATATTTTCAAAGTGACTGTGAACAGTATACAGGCCTCATGAATTTAATAGACACTCTCAGAACTTTTCACCCAAGGGCATATTATACAGTCTTCACTAGGATATATCATGTGTTATGTCACAAAACAAGACTTAAAAGTTGAAGACTGAAATAGTACTAAGCATCTTCTTCCTTATGGATGGCTGTATCCCTGTACTCATTACAGCATTATACACAAATGTATATGTCAGCATATTACTCAGCCATAACAACAAGGAACTTCAGCTAGGCCTGGTGGCTCAGGCCTGTAATCTCAACTACACTGGAGACTGAGGGAGGAGGATCAAAAATTCAAGGCCTCTCTTGGCTACAAAGTGAGTTCAAGTTTAGCCTGAGCAAATTAATAAGATCGTTTCTCAAAACAAAAACTGAAAGGAGGGTTAGGTAGGGCTGAAGAGATGTCTTGATAGTTAAGAGCACTTGCTTCTCTTTCAGAAGACCCAAGTTCGGTTCCCAGCAACCACATGAGGTAGCTCACAACCACCTGTAACTCCAGTTCCAGGAAGCCCAACACACTCTTCTATCTTCCATGCATACCTACACACATGACATATACTCACATAGACACACAGATACATGTAAATAAAAATTTAAAAATAAACCTTTTTAAAAGAGGGCTAGGGATATAGCTTTGTGGTGAACTACTTGCCTAGCATACACAAGGCCATGAATTCAGTCCTCTAGTACTAAAAAAATAATAATAAGATACTATCATGTGTGTTAAGATGAATCAATCTAAAAAATACTATGGTCAGTAAAATAAGTCAGACAAGGCTTGGCATGGTAGCAATGCCTATGAATCCCAGCATTTGGAACACTGACTGACATAGGAACATTTCAAGTTTAAGACCAACCTGGGCTACATCACAAGACCCTATTCCAAAAACTCACAAAGGAAAAAAAAAGCCAAATACAAGAGAGTGAAGATGCTGCATGGCTTCACTGATACTTGGAATCTTTGAAAACACAAACACGTAGAACCAGAGAAAACAGTGTGTATTAGTTAATTTTCTATTGCTGTAATAAAACACCTTGGCAAGGGCAGCTTACAAAAGAAAGCATTTAATTAGGTTTACAGTCCCAGGGGTTTAGAGTCTGTGATGAAGAAGTGAAGGCATGGCAGCAGGAACAGCTAAGAGCTCACATCTTGAACTACAAGCAAGATGTAGAGATCACAGTGGGAATGACAGGAGTGTCTTAGTCAGGGTTTCTATTGCTGATGTAACACCATGACCAAAAAGCACATTGGGGAGGAAAAGATTTATTTGGCTTACACTTCCACGTTGTAGTAAATCACTGAAGGAAGTTAGGACAGGAACTCAAACAGGGCAGGAACCTGGAGGCAGGAGCTGATGCAGAAGCCATGGAGGGGTGCTGCTTACTGACTTGCTCCTCATGGCTTGCTCAGACTGTTTTCTTATAGAACCCAAGACCACCAGCTTGGGGATAATCCCACCCACAATGGGCTTGGCCCTCCCCCATCAATCACTAATTAAGAAAATGCCCTATAGGCTTGTCTACAGCCTGATCTTATTGAAACATTTTCTCAATTGAGGGTCCCTCTTCTCCAGTTACTCTAACTTGTGTCTAGTTGACATAAAACTAGTCAGCACAAGGAATCTACTGAAACCTCAAAGCCGGCCCCCAGTGACACACCTCCTCCAACAAAGTCATAACTCCTAATCCTTCCCAAATACTTCTATAAACTGGGGACCAAGTATTCAAACATATGAGCCTATGGAAACCATTCTCATTCAAACCAGCACAAGTGGTTAGTAGGGGTGAGAAGGAGGCACAAATGGCGAGATGTAAGTCAGTTATGTAGGATGAAAAATTCCATAATCTGATTACAAAAGGTGGTACACTGTTAGGTTATATAACACATTAAAATTTTATAAGTCAGGGGCGGGGAAGATGGCTGAGCAGTAAGAGCACTCACATCAGATGGCTCCCAACCACATATTACTCCAGCTCTAGGGGATCTAATGTCATGTTCTGGTGTCTGAGGACACCAATGTACATGTAGCATATATACATATAAATAAAATAAATCCTTTAAAATTTTCACAAGCCAGGCATGGTGGCTCATGCCTCTAATTCAAACACTAGAGAGACTAAAACAGATGGATTGGTACATGTAATGAATACCAGGCCAACCAGGGCTCTAGAGAAAGATTCTACCTTTAAAAGGTTTTAAATATATAGATTTCAGGTATACTTACAACTTTTTAAAAAAGAAGTAACTGTGGAGGGTGATCAACATGCCAAAGTGCTGACCTGTCATAAACATTTCCTATGTATCTGCATATGTATATTCTGCATATGTATATCAAAACATCGTGTTGTACACCTTAAATATATATGATAGGAACAAATTTAAATGAAATATCTAATAAGGAGGCTGGACAGACGTGTTCAGTGGTTAAGAGCATTTGTTGCTCTTGGAAAGAGACCTAGATTTAGTTCTCAGCACCCACACAGTGACACCCAACTCTCCTTAACTATATTCCAGGGAATCTAACACTTACCTTCTTCTAACTTGTGCAAGCACCAAGTATGCATGTGGTACACACAAAACACCCCCATACATAAAATAAATCTTAAAACTAAAAAAGAATAAAATGAACTAAAAGGCCTCATAAGTAAAGGTACAACATGCCTTATTTGTCAAAGTAGAAAAGTCTCCACCTAGCTCATCCCAAACTCATATTAAGTAGGGTTTAAGCAGAAATTAAGTTGTACACGCAGGCCTGCTTTGTACCATTTGAGGCCAAATGTAGACACATCATTGAAAGTTCCCATGCTGGATATTTCACCTTTCATGCTCCTGCCTCTGAAAGTTTCCAGGGGCTTCTTGATTATAACCAAGACAAGAAAAGAATCTTTATCCTGGCTCCTGCCCCATGCTTTTGGAGAACTATATCTCTACTCTAAGCGGAAGAGTCTATGATGTCCACAGCAGTGCAGTGCATAGGTGGATCCCAGTAAAACATTCTGTGTTATATACACTGCCCTATATAGTCCACTCATCTTGAAAAGAAATCTCAGTTGTTCTCATACCATACTGTAACTGATGAAATGCACAAGCAATGGTGGCTGAGTCAAATCCAAACTAAGAGTTAAAAAGGCCTGGCAGCTTTCATATGTGTGTTCATGTGATCCCCAAGCCACCATGTGAGAGTCTAATTTCCCTGCTGGAAGGACCACATGGAGAAGCAACATAGGAGAAAGAGAATATGAGGCTGTGTAGAGAGAGAGAGAGGAAGAAGTTTGGCATCCCAGGCTTCCCAGTTAAACCCAGTCTTCAGTAAACTCACCAACTGACTGCAGCCAGACAAGTAAACACTGGAAAGCTGGCAGAGGAACTGCCCATCTGACCCTGGTCCAGATAGCAAGAGCCTGAGCAAAAGACTAATGGGTATTGATTGAAGGGGCCGTGTTTGGGAGTAATAACTAACCAGAACAGTGCCTTCAACCACACTCTAGCACACCTCGAGAAAAGCTTACTGTGCTAAGAATCTGGACTACCCTAGCAACACCAGATGGGTGTGAGAATAGAATTCTAAGTTCAAAAATACAGTAAGAACAGAGTGGTGTTCCAAGTTCACAACCTGAATGTTTGAGGCAAGAGAAAACAGTGAGATTTCAAGGGCACTTAAAAAACCTTCCACATCCTTCAAAATTCCTTCTTCCCATAAACAGATATTCAACTGGCTTCAACTCCTTTCTTTACCTCATACAACTTTGTTGAGGCTTTTCCAGGTTCTAGATGTATGAAGACATGAACTTGAACTTTAATTCCAATGCAAATACAAATGAGATGCGTTCTCACACTTTTATCTGTGTTTAGTCATTTTCACCTTCAAGAGAAATAAGGACCTACTGACCAAACATCACTGAAGGAAGGGAAAAGAGACCTTAAATATACAGTAATTTTGGTCAGGAGAACCTAGAGTTAGCCCAATCCAGCAGTGGGGGACATTTGACCAACACACTTCCTCATTTTGTCATGGGCCATTCCAGCAAAAACTACAGAAACAGGCTCAGTTGTTTGTCCCCAAGGAGCTGCTAAGCCTCTGCATTCCAGTCTATCTTGAGTACAGGAAATGTTGTATCTCTTACCACAATGACTTTGTAATATTCTCCTCTTGAAAAACACCACCTAAGGACCTCTTTCTCCTGAAACTAAAGTTTCATTGGAGAATATCCTATGAAATGGCAAGTGTAATAATAACAACAGTGGTGATAGTAATAATCAAAAACATTAATTTTTATTAAGCACCTACTATTTATCCTGAATTTTCTTCAAAATACTTAGGTAGCAGTGTTGGAAGTGATAAGGGTCTGTCATGTGCCATGGATGCTAAATTTTTTTTAAAAAACTATATGTGTACTGAGTAACTTAATAGAAGGCAGAAACCTTAAAAACATTATTTCATTCCAACTTCTGAAGTGAGATGCTCAGGGGTCCTTTACATTTGTCAGTTCCCTAACACATTAACAATATCCATAACAACACTTCCTGTCATTTCAACACCCACTTTCTCAAAAGTCAGGCAAATGATCTCATCTCCTTCTTAACAGCCCCCCTGAAAAAGGTGCTACAATGCCCCACAAGTTACAAATTAAGAAACTCAGGCTCATCAAGATACTAGGGGCTAGTGAATAATTGAATCAGCCTAATAGCCTTAGCAGCCGCATCTTGTCCTGCCCTTATCCCTAAGTGATGTTCTTCTATCCATTAAATATCCTAAAAAGAGGTACTCCTAAATATAAGACTTTTAAGTAGGTACTCTTAATCTTCAATCTTAGCTTCATGGGTTCTGTGGACCCATAAAATCAAATGCCAGAAGCACATGTGTGTGCGTGTGCATCTGTGTGTGCATGTTTCATGGGGAGGTCTACAGCTTTTTTCTTTTCTTTCTATGTTTGAGACAAGTCTCCATATATAGTACTGTGTAGTCTAGCCTGAAACTTGCTATGTAGACCAGGCTGTCCTCAAACTCATAGAGATCTTCGTGTTTCTACCTCCCTACCAATCCCGACACTCTATCTTCTATTGGTCTTCATGGAGTACTTGATTTCGAATAATATTAAAACTCTAATTAAAAGTAACACTATACTACAAAACATAATAACCCAGTTTTAACTGAATGATAACAGATCAAAGCAGAGGATGCCTCCATCTACATACTGATGACTGTATCAGTACCTCCTCTAAAACTCACTGCCTCCAGAAAGAACCTATTTCTTTATCTATATGATGACTTTCCACAAAGCACAGCTGAGTGTTATGAGAGGAGCACTAAACCCATTTTGAAGCAGCTACAGGGCAAGCTGTGTGCCTAGCAGAAAGGCCAGGATGGACCCAATCTTAATACACTAGCAAGCAGTATGGAAGCAAATGGGTGGTTACTGTAGAACTCTTCTAGGTTCATTTTTCTACTGACAGATTGGATTCTGATTCTGATCCAAGCAGAGATTAGGTCATTTATCCACTTCTGAAAACCTGGCAGGAATACCTTTCTTTAAATGCATTCATTAGGCAAACAGAGTGTTTTCCAAATAGGAATTCAAGGGAGATTTCCAAGTCTCATGCAAGCTCATGGCTTGATCTTGCTTTTCAGTCTCATTACAGAATGATCAACTTGTCACTTGAAGTCACTGTTCTTTCCAGCCCACAGTCACTACTCACCATGGGAAAGAATTCAAGTTGTGGTTGAAAAACTCATATCAATGGAGAAAAGATGTTACTCATGAGCTTTTCCTGGGGAGATGAGAAAATGTGTATTTATCCCAGATAGGGCACACACTCTAGACCATAGAAACTATTCCACTCAAGTTTAGTTTGGTGAACCAGAATTTAATTAATGTTACTTATAGGAGCATGAGTGAAAAGTTACTTACAGGATCATAGGCAATGTATGAGTGACTGTACCATGGGAAAAATGTCTCTCCCTCCAGCAGTTTCAGCATTTCAGGTTTTAAATTAACTTTGAACCCACTATGAACTGGGTTTTATGCATTATGGGAGATGGGAATCTAAGTTTATTGTTCTGCATGTTGGTATCTAGTTTGCTAGCAGCATTCACTGTGGGCAGGCTCTTTTTCACCCATGTTTTTAATGCCTTTGTCAAAACTAAGGTGGCCATAGCTGCATGGGTTTATGTCTGGGTCCTCTATACCAGTCTGCTTGTCTATTTGTACACCACTAACAGGCCATATTATATCATTTGAAGTCAGGTATTGTGGTAACTGCAGGAGGGCTCTTTGTACTGAGGATTCCTTCAGTTATACATGGCCTTTCGTGTTTCCATATGGCCTGTTGATTGTTTTCTCCTAGTTCTGGGAAGAACAACATTGGAATTTTGATGGGAATTTTAATGAATCTGTAGATTACTTTTGGAAATATAGCCATTTTCACAATATTATTTCTGCCAATCCAGAAACATGGAAAGTCCACCTATCATTTGTAATTTTCTTTAATTTCTTTTCTCAAGGTCCTAAAGTTCTCATTGTATAGGTCTTTCACATCCCTGGTGAGGTGAAACTCACCTTGAATACACTTGAAACTTGAATACACTTGAATACACTTGAAACAATAGGTATAGGCAAGAACTTTCTTAACACGACTCCAATAGCACAAGAAATAGTCCCAAGAACAAAAAAAATAGGACTATGTGAAATTATAGTATCCATGCAAAAAAAGAAATTATCATCAGAGTGAATAAACAGCCTACAGAATGGAAGAAAATCTTTTCCAGGTATACCTAGACAGGGGGTTGATATCTAAACTCTATAAAGAACAGAAAAAAATCAAACACCAAAACTACAAAACAGCCAATCAATAAATGGGCAAATGAAATGGGCAGACAGTACTCAAAAGAAGAAACACAAATGGATAAATACTTTTTCTTTTTTTTTTTTTTGGTTTTTTGAGACAGGGTTTCTCTGTGTAGCTTTGTGCCTTTCCTGGAACTCACTTGGTAGCCCAGGCTGGCCTCGAACTCACAGAGATCTGCCTGCCTCTGCCTCCCGAGTGCTGGGATTAAAGGCGTGTGCCACCACCGCCCGGCGATAAATATTTTTTCTAATGTTCAATGTCCTTTGCCCCAGGGAAATACAAATTAAAATCACTTTGACTCCATCTCATCCTAGTCAGAATGACCATGACCAAGAGAAAAAAAGGACAATAAATCCTGGTGAGACTGTGGAAAAATGGGAACTTTATCCACTGCTGATGGGTATAAACTAGTGCAATCACTATGGAAATTCTACCAAAAAAGTAAAAAATGAAACTATCATATGACCCAGCTATGTCTTTCCTGGGCATATACCAAAAGGATTCTATGTTCTGCCACAGAGGTACTTGCATACCAATGATTATTGCTGCACTATCCACAATAGCAGGGAAATGGAATGAGCCTAGATGTCTATCAACTGATGAATGGACAATGAAAGTGTGCCGTATATACAAACTAGAATATTATTTGACTGTTATGAACAATGAAAGAATGAAAATTTCAGGAAAATGGATGGAACTGGAAAGTACTAAGTGAGGTGACCCAGTCTGAGAAAGATAAAAATGACGTATTCTCTCTTATATGGGATTCTAACTTTTAATGTTTATACATAGATAAATAAAGAGTTGTGAAAGTTAGTATGAACTATGAAACTAGACAGGCAGCCATGGGGGGAGATTAAAGGTATTGAGAAAGGGGGTGGGGCTGTAAAAAGTCACATGTGGTGACATAAAAGTAAAAAGGAGCTTCTGGGGGTGGAGAATACAAGGGAGGAAGAGGGGATGGGAAAGAAGTAGAGGAAAGACACAACAAAAACAGATTCTATCTGAGGAACCCAGCAAAATTGTTAAAAGGATTTCATTAGCCATAAGGTATTTTATTGGTCACTTTGTATGAGTTAAATGTACATGTCTCTAAAGGAGGGAGAGGGAGGGAGGGAGAACATCTGTCTCCCAGCAACCACGTATAGACGCTCAGGGAAGGAGTGAGACCTTCTGAGCCCCTCCCTTGTAGCAACTGTCAACTGCCTATAAATGCTCAAGAGGGGCAGAGCATCTCGCTTGAGCCCCTTCCCTCCTCTAGCAGCTGTCTACCTACTAATGCTCAGGGAGGGGTAGAGCCTTTTGGGCCCCTCTCCTCTACCAACTCTCAACTACCTAAAAATGCTCAGTGGGGGTGGAGCACGCCGCTTGAGGCCCTCTCCACTAGCAACTGTCAACTACCTAGAAATGCTCAGTAGGAGGAGAGCCTCTTGAACCTCCCCCTCCACTACTGTTAATACCTATAAATCCTCAGGAAGATGCAGGGCCTTGTGAGCCTCCCCCCACTCCCAGCAACTGTTGACTGCTATACATCCCCAGGGAGAGGCAGGCCATCATGATTCCCTCCCCCATCCATGATGGATGGAACCTTAATGGTTCAATCTTGTATACTTCTCATGGGAGTAATCACAGCTTCTGGGATTTCAGGGGGGCAAAAGTCATGTCATGCCCAGGGGACAACATTTCACAACAAGGGTCCTTTCTCCAAAGAAGTGAGGATAGCAGCCCATTGTATATTTTGGCACAAGCAAGGAAAAGAAGGCTCAAACTAAGCTCTTCTCTGCCTCATGTGTGTGAGTTGGAGATGCAGACAGTGCCCACACAAGGATGACTCAGCTCGCATTCACCTTTATGTCATAATCTTAAATGGCAGACACAAGTGCATGACATGTGATGGCAGTGTAGGAGGAAGGGGCCTCCACAGCCCAGCTCAGGACCGAAATCTCAGATCTTACCTAACAGCACAAAGAAAGCACTGTGCCCTCTTCCGCTCCATTTGTCCTTGTATCTGGATACTTAGTATGTTCACACTGAGCTAGACAGTGGCCAGGAGTAAATCCTGTTGATTCACTCACATTGTCAACTAAATGAATTTCTGTAGGCTTCATTCTAGGCAGGGCTGTAACCTCAGCTACTTAGTAGGCTGAGGCAGAAAATGCAAGGCCTGCCTGATCTACACAGCCACTTTAGGAGCTAAACAAGACCCTGTGTCAAACTTAAGAAGTAAAAAGACTGGAGATACAACTCAGGAGTAAAGCACTTACCTCGCATGTGTGAGGTTCTAGGTTCAAACCCCAAGATTAAAAACAAATGAAAAAGATACCCTACATCTTAGTGTTCCTAAGTGTGCTTTGAATGCAACTTATAAACATCCTTTGGTCCACTTTGGATCATCTCTGATGTGGGGAAAAGGTAAAAATCATGCTGCCTTAACCCTAAGGCCTTTCCCTAGTAGAGGCCTCCAGTGATCCTTTGGGCTATAATTCCTAGCTCATTATTCCTCTCCCGTGATCATGTTATAAGTTCATAGCCTTTGTCATTTGATTTTGCAGTAAAGTTTGCAAAGTAAGTCTTTCCAACCCCTAGCTAGCTAGATGTCTAGTCATGTGACCTGTTTTAACCAATAGTATATGACTAGAGGGGGCAGCTATATGGCTCAGTGGGAAAAAGCACTTGCCACGCAACACTGAAAACCCTAGTTCTATCCCTGAAACCTCATGGTTAAAGGAGAGAACAAACTCCTGAAAGACGCCCTCTGACCTCCACCATGTGCCATGTGTTCACATTAATGAGCGTACACTAATGGAGAAGACAATCCAAGCAGATATTTTAAGAGGCCTGAAAAGCTTACACCAGCAACTGCTATGCTTCTGTCATTTGTCAGATAAAAAACAGGCCCCAGATAAACTGTTGCCCTTTAGCCTGAGTCCTAGATATGGAGTAGGCTCTGAGCCTTAAGCTAGCCCAGCTAAACCCAGCAAAAGCAAGCTAATAAGCAGACACTTGAACAATAAGACAAAGAAGTATTTTTGTAAACTACTGAAATATGAAGGGAGGGTATTTGTGAGTGCAGGCAATGATGCCTAGCACTTCTTCCCAATCTACTGTGCCAATAGATTGCTTTGCAACTCACAAGCAACAAAACCTTTGAAACGGTACAGGACACTTGCCCATCTGTTTCCTGCCTGAATGATACAACAAATTATCCTTATCAAAATGTCAGTGCTCCATTACTTCCTTTGAAAATGACATTCCAATTCATGCCCTGCATATCTGCAGAGAACTACGTCTGACAGTCATTTCAAAATGACTAGTTTAAATTTTCCTCCTTAAAACCTCAGCAGAGGGCTCAGAAGATAAAGGCACTTGCGATCCAGGAATGTGAGTCTGACCACCTGACTTTGATCCCCAGAGTCTGTGAAAAGGTGGAAGGAGAGAAACAATTCCACAAAATTGTCCACTGACCCCTGCCATGCACATGTGCCCCCCACCATGCACGCACAATAAAAGAAATAAGTAACTAACTAACTAAAGCCTCCATAGAAAGAAAGGCTGTCAACGGTTTTATTTCCTGAACTCTATTGCCACATTCGAGATTTGGAGGTGGTTCACAATCTCTCCATACTGAAGCTCACCTGTCATTTATTTACTTCCCTCTGTACATGAGAAATATTTATAGCTGCTGTCATCAGTCTTGAAATAAGTATACACTGTAGGATAGTGTACATTGCCAATTGATCAAAGGCAGACAGAAAGTGAATAGAAAGCAAGTGCCTGAGGCTCCCAAAAGACTGTTGACGTGAAGACACTGGGAATCAGGCCGAGAATGCTGGATCTTGACAATGACATTCCAGAGTCTGCTGCTTAAGTCCGGCTCTCCTCAGTATTAAGCTGTTGTCATGTTTTCCAGTCTCTGAATTCCTTCCCCTTTTCCCTTTTTCCTCTCTATATTTCTTTTACAGAAGATTGAATGACATTGAGCTGCTTTCACACTCAGAAGCTATGAATTGCTGGGTTCTGTTTAGTTGCTGGTATAATTGGAAACAATTGAATTTGAATAGCAATTTGGTTTTCACATCTTTTATTTATTAACGTTCTCCAAGATATAGAAAGTAAAAGGGTAAAAACAGTTTTACATAACATAGAGAACGTCAAGAACAGAAAAAATGAGGACAAAGGAAAAAATAGGAACTGAATAAAAACATGGGTTTAGTTCTACCTAGAGAGTTTCAGTTTTCACATCTGCTTGTGACTAGTGTGTATGTCTCATCTGAAGTAATGTTAATCTATAAATATTATTGGCATACCATTTGTCAATTTAATAAATAGACCTAGTGATTGTGTAACCAATATTTACTTTGGTCCCCACTAAAAATGTAAGCACAGCAAAGAAGTAGATATTATGGCTTTTGCAGAAGCACCATATGTATGTGGCTGGGCATATGTATGTGTCCAATTCACAATCTCTCTGTTCCTATCACACAAGAGTGTGATCAGTTTGTTAGGAGAGCATCTTTATGCATCAATGTCATACTTTGATGAAAGGGACTTTTCAAATTAAAACTACAGGGCAAATAAGAGACTAACACGCCTGTTGATTTTTATCTGTAGAGTTTGGGAGTAGGTGTACTTACACTGCTATAGAGTGGTCAAAAACAAAAGAAAAATTACCTCTCACCAAACAAACATACACACACACACACACACACACACACACACACACACACACACAGGCACAGGCACACAAAAAAGGAAGGCCCGCACACAAAAAGGGAAAAAAAAAACAGAGTTTACTTAGCTTCTATTGAAAAAAATCTCACAGGACAATTTTTCTATTTTATTAATGTTAATATTGGAACAAATAAAAATCTTACAAAATTAAATGCATAAATATTTTTCCAGCTGAGTTTTGAAAATTTTTAAATTTTTCTCGTACTAGAAATACATTCTTTTCTCACACAATATATCCTGATTATAGTTTCCCCTCCCTCTACTCCTCTCAGTTCCTCCCCATCTTCCCTCCCCTCTGGATCCACTCCCTTTGTCTCTCATTAGAAAAGAACAGGCTTCTAAGATATAACAACCAAACATGACAAATAAAATACAATAAGATGAAATAATAATATATAATAAATAATAAAATATCACATTGAAGCTGGACACGGCAACCCAACAGGAGGAAAAGAGTCCCAAGAGCAGGCATAAGAGTCAGACCCACTCGCTCTCACAGTTGGGAGTCCCATAAAACTACTAAGCTAATAGCTATACACAGAGGATCTGGTGCAGACAGACCCATGTAGGCCCTGTGCTTGCTACTTCAGTTTCAAATGTCATAAATATTTAAATTCTGTATACTTGCTAAATATGAAAGACCCTGTACTATACACCTTTAAGGTAATTAGAAATACCTAATTATTGTTCTTGTCTTTCCAGACTTCTGTTTCCCTTTCTCATTTTAAGATGAGACTTGCCTACCAGATGGCTATTTTGAGGGCTAGTAATTTACTAGCACATGAAAACAGTTTTGAGCCACTGACATACAATCCTGCACATTCACCAGGAATTCTTCTATTTTGTTAGATGTTCTAATGAATGCTTTTTTTTCTCATCCTGCTTTAAAACAGAGCTTGTGTTCAAAGCCTTCTTCATGCACAAAGTGATAAGACCCATGAGGCCACCCTGGCTTGTTTTATGCCAAGAAAATAAGAGAAGGAATGTGAGGCCCTTCTCTTTTAATAGCTCAATGGGTATGATCCAATTATTTCAGAGATCTAAGTTATTTTTATTTTATCTATCCTTTAAATTGGGTAAATTCTAAGGCTATTTAATTGCAAGAGTGCATTAATTCTCCATAGAGAAATGTGGTTTTCTTTGTTCAAAATTCAACGTACCGTCCATTATCTCTTTTTGAAAAGAATTTCTTACTTGGCCCATTAGTGTCTGGCCCAACAAAAGAGGAGGACAAAATCTCTGGCAGACACAGCTGACTTGCCTTAGCTACAGCCCTCCCCCACTGTTTTTGCTTATAGACTCCTATGACTATCTATAAACCAAAAATACAATGGAGGCGTGTTAGAACCTAGGGGCTTGTGCTTGGTTTCCCATTTCTTCTAGTTAAGTCACTGAAAGCCAAAAGTGTATAGTAATTTGTATCACTTGTAGATGTTATGCCAGTTATAAAACATGCTCACAAATTCTTCCAGGGAACTCCTATCAAGACATACAATCAATTATATGCACCAAAACTCAAAAGGGAGGCTAAGAAAGTATCTCTCTGGTTTTTCCCAACACCTAAGATAATAAACCTATAAAAGATAAAAGATTTGAAATGGCCATACCACCCTGAATGCACCAGATCTCGTCTGAAATGACTGCTAGGTGGTCTGCCACAATTGTCTTTACAAGAAATACAAAATCAAATGGTTGTCTCATTCATAGAGAGAGAAAAAATATAAATTTACCTTACTAATTGCCCACCAGATGGCCCTTTGAAGTCTAGTAATTTACTAGCACATGAAAACAATTTTGAGTCTGTTCTGTTAAAATAATAAAATCAACTTTCCTTTTTTTACTATGTATAGTACATAACTTTTTAACTGTCACTTGTTGACGCCCCTCCCTATTATTCTTTCTGTTTTGTCTTTGTTTTTATTGAGGTCCAGTATAGAATTTACTCTAATTTCAATGGTTTCTGAACCATTTATACACACCTGACTCATCACAATGAAATCATAATCTAGAATATTTCCATAATCCAGAAGGTCTTATCTCAGTCAACATTTAAATAATAAAAATAATCTCAAGAGCTATGAATATAGCTCAGTTGGTAGAGTGCTTTCCTAGCATCCTTGAGGTCTGGGTTGGATTCCCAACACCTCATAGACTAGGAGGAATGGTACCTTCCTATAATCCTAGCACTTAGGATGTGGAGACAAGAGGATCAAAAATTCAAAGTCATCCTTCTTTGCAACACATGTTAAGAGACCAGCCTGACCTGCATGAGACCCTGTCTCAAACAAACAAAAAACATTATTCCGTCTATTAGTTTTGGCCACTTTTTGTTGTTGCTACTGCTGCTGCAGAGTCTAACTTTATAGTCCAGGGTATCATCCTTCATCACCCTCCCACCTCACCCTCAGGAGTACTGGGGTCACAGGTATGTGCCACCCCACCTGGCACTGTTGCCCATTCTTGAGCTTAGGGATAAGCCATACAGTTTGTGTTTTGGTGGATTTGGGGCTTTGTTTTCTGTTTATGACTGGCCTCTTCCATAATACCTATGAAAATCAATAGTTTGTTTCTTTGCTTTCTTGTTTTGAGCTGAGGATTATTTCATTATATACATACATTACAAATTACCCATTCTCACATCAATATGCATTTGTCTCCAATTTGAGACTATTATGAATAATTCTGGTTGAAATAACTTTGCAACACATCTTTTGGTGGGCATGTGCCATAATTTTTTAGCCATCTAGTCAGAAGTGGAATTCCTGAATCACCAGGTATGTGGTGACTATTTAGCTGTACTAAATACTGCTGAACCACTTCTCAAACTTGTACGTTCCTCTATTATTCCCTTTCTCTTTGGTTCTGACCAGTTTAAAAAGAATTCATAGCGAATGTTTATGATTTTCCCATGATCTTATAAAATCTATTCTGGTTAAGGCAAATAATTTTAGGTCCATTTTAATTCTGCCTTATTTCATGAATTTGAGTTACCATTTTTTGTTTTGTTTTTTCCCCCCTTTGGTTCACGCCTTTGTGGTTCAAAGAAACAAATTTAACTCAACCATGGGTGTGTGGTGAAAATAAATGAGTGACGTTCTTTAGGCTTCCCGGGGACAGGAAGGAGGATGGGAGGAAACTGTTAGAGAAATGTAATCATTATTGTAATCGGCCTGCAGTGCTATGAATAAGTCATAATTATCTCACAATCTGAGTTAATGCTGGGATGCTTTCTCTTGTCGTGTCAACATGTGCGTGTACATATCAAGAAGACCCACCGAGCGGCTGCAACACGGACCATCTCAAGTTCACTCTGTGCTTGTATGTTGATCACAGTTTCACTCACATTAGCCTCGCATTATCCTGTCCAGATCTCCAGGGTTTGAGTAGTTGTTGTTTTTATCTGTATGCATGCATGCCTGAATGCTGGAGATCAAACCCAGGGCCTTGTGCATGCTAGGCAAGCACTCATTTTACCACTAAAGCTACATCTACCATCCCCCTCTACAGATTGCTTATGTGAGAAGCACCACATTTATATTGTATTTGGGCCTATCACTAACATTTGTGCAAGTGTGTTCTTAATTTAAATTTTAAAAATCCTCAGGAAATGTCATATTCTTGTGCATAAATGTTGCTAACCTCATCTTCATTCCATTCTTGTGAGCTGTCAGAGAATATTCTCCTCCACAGAAAATAAGAGAGAACTGGCGAGATAAGATAATGAGAATGAAAGCTGGAAAACTTACATGTTTATGAAATGGTTTTAAGTATGCTAAATTGGATGCCAGCAGTTTCAGTCTAGACCAGCTATTTGTTGTTCCCACATTTTTTTGACAAAACACATCAGGAGGCAATGCTAACCCAAGGATATATGTGGTGGTTTCTGACAGTTTAAGTGGTCCTTGGAATCAAAGGTCAGGGTTCCCTCCAATGTTCCATCTTTAGCATCAAGACTTAGTCTGACTATTAGGGATGTGAAAGGGGAAAGGAGTCATAGGGATGAGAAAGGGTAATAGAGGGGGCGAATATGATCAAAGTACATTGCAGGCATGTGTAGAGATGTCATAATGAAACCCATTACTTTGTGCAATTAATATATGCTAAGAAAATGTACATTAAAGAAAACAGACTTGGTCTGACACACAATCTTTACTGGAAATCAAACTAGTTAGATGAGAAGCTCTGTAAGGGCTCAGCGTCACCAGTTTTTTTCAAGCTCTCTAGGAGACCTTTTAAAGATTGTTTCGGTGTGTGTGTCTACATGTGCCAGTGCCTGTGGAGGCGAGAAAAGGGTATTGGATCATCTAAAGCTAGAGTTATAGGGGTTGTGAGCCACGTGATGTGGGCACTGGAAACCAAACTCAGGTCCTCTCTCCAGCCTAATACATACATACATATATATATATATATATGATATATATATATATATAAGACACATAGTGAGACCCTGTCTTTAATATACATACATACATACATATATATGATATATATTTGACACATAGTGAGACCCTGTCTTTAATATATATACATACATACATACATACATATATATGATATATATAAGATACATAGTGAGACCCTGTCTTTAATATACATACATACATACATACATACATACAGGGTCTCACTATGTATCTTAGACAAACTTCCAACCCATAGCAATCCTCTTGCTTCAGCTTCCTAAATGCTGGAATTAGAGAATGTTCTGCTGCATCCTGCTTTTTCTCCAGGAGATTCTAACACACAGCTATATACAAGGGACTGCCACATCCTAAACTGCCTTCACCATGGCAATAAGATGAAGGCAGCATCACCTAAATTATGATAGGCATGTTGAAAAGCTTTCCAGTGTGATCTGTTTGGTTCTTAAATGCACCGATTAAAGGACAGGAAAATGGCAAAACAGTCACTGAAACAAAACACATAATAGCTCGAACACTAATGCATTTCACCAAAGTTTGCTACATTCCAAGAACTGCAGAGATAAAGCAAAGGGGATACAGTCAGAAGAGTGACAGTGGCAGGCAGGGCAGCCAGGCTGGCAGCTCATTCCAGTGCTCACTACGGTCTCAAGGTACCAAGGTTTTGACACAGGAACCTGAAAGAGCTCTGATCAGATCAGCATGGGGCCTGGTCAACCTGAGACTGAGTGTCTTGGGAGACCAGCACACCCTCTTCAGAAGGAATCTCAATCTCTCTATCTCTCTCTCTCTCCCTCCCTCCCTCTCTCTCTCCCTCCCTCCCTCTCTCCCTCCCTCCGTCTGAGTCTCTGTGTTTGTGTATGTGTCTGCGTGTGTATGTCTGTGTGTTGACACACTCTTTTAATAAAATAGGGAAGTCTGTTCAGCGCTAGTACCAGAGACATGAGTAAGACATGGGAGAGAAAATGGAGACTACCCTAGTACTAGCTTTTGAATAAGGTCAGAAGAGAGAGTCCAAGTTCATTCAATGGGAGTACAGGGGCTAGGGATGGAGCTCAGCAGAACACTTAGCTAGGAAGAGCACCAGCCCCATTCCCAGGATTGAAAGGAAGAAGTGCGGAATCAGGAACAGTGACACACCTGAAGTCCCAACTACTCAGGACACATAAGCAGAAGGATGACTTGAACACATAAGTTTAAGGGCAGCCTCAACAACACAGAAAGACCCTGTCTCAAAAACAGGAGAGAGCGGGGGAAAAAAGAGATGGAGAGGAGGGGAAGGAGGGAGGGAATAGAAGGAGAAAAGGAAGAGAGGGATGGAAAGAGGAAGCGGGGAAGAAGTGTGGAGGGAAGGAGTACAGAAGAAAACAAAGGCCCATGCTCCATAAAGATTCTAGGAAGCATGACTTGATAGGAACAAAAGCAATTTTTTCATCTCTCTAGTGACAAGGCACAATGAAAAGCCACTCTGTACTCTAAAGCCACCACAATTCCCGAGAATGAAAGCACCAGTGAGCATCGACAAAGCCCCTTTGCCAAGCGTGGTTGGCACATGGCTATAATCCCAGCATTTCGGAGGGGGAGGTAAGAGACTCACTATGAATTCAAGGCCAACCTAAGCTACAGACTGGGCAGTTAAACAGTGAAACCCTATCTCATAAAAACAGGGCTGGGGAAATGACTCAGGGAGTAAAGTGCTTGTCTCCCAAGCATGAGGACCTGAGAGCAGAGGCCCAACACTCACACAAAAGGCCAGGCACAGAAGCCTAGAACCTGTAAGCCCAGGCAGGGAGATTAAGAGTTCAAGATTAGTCGCCATTACAAAGTCAGTTAAAGGACTGCCTGGGTTATATGAAGTTGTGTCTCAAAAGATAAATAAGAAGGAAAGCATTGAAGATGTCCAGCATCAACCACTGGCCTCCATATGCATGCACACACAAGTACACAAATGCATGCACACACACAAACTGTACAGATAGTCTCTTTGGTTTTATTACAAGAGGTACCAGAGGCAACATGAAAACAAGTGGAGGTATCATGAAGTAGCAGTTTAAGTAAACATCATCAACAAGGAAGATTCGGAGCGTGAGAAAAATATTATGGCTGATGCTGCAGAATGATCCTTTCCCCTACTGACTGACAGGAGTAATTTTGAGGAAGGAGTTCATGAAAGCTGGATGTCTTTTTTGAGGTGGCAAATCTGGATCTTTTCTACATAATGATTACATTTTTGTCAACTTGACACAAACCAGAGTCATCTGGGAAGAGGGAACTTCAACTGAGAAAATGCCTCTATCAAATTAGCAAGTCTGTGGGGTATTTTCTTGACTAGTGATTGGTGTGGGCCTAGCCCACTGTGGGCAGGTGATTCTGGGTTCTATAAGAAAGCAGGTTGAGCAAGTCAGTAAGCAGCAACCCTCCATGGTCTCTGCATCAGTTCCTGCCTCCAGATTCCTGCCTGACTTTCCTGTATGGTGGACTATACAGGATGTAAGCTGAAATAAACCCTTTCCTCTCCAAGTTGCTTTTGGTCATGGTGTTTTATGACAGCAATAGAAACCTGACTAAGAAAGAAATTGGTACCAGATCAGGTGACAAACCTGACAATGTTGATTTGGGGAGAACTGAAGAAGTGTTTGGACTAGAAAAGCCATTGAGTGCTCAGAGCTGCTCTGTGGATGCTTGGAAGACAATAGTGAGAAAAAATGAAGATAATAGAGACTTGGCTTGTGAAGTTTCCAAGAGGAGTGTGAGAGTTCCTCAAAGACTATCAAGGTAGTTCTTGTGGTTCGTCTTAAGAGTCTGTGGTTTGCTGGGCATGGTGGCGCATGCCTTTAATCCTAGCACTTAGGAGACAAAGGCAGGCAGATCTATGTAAGTTCAAGGCCAGCCTGATCTACATAGAGAGCTCCAAACCAGCCAAGGCTACATAATGAGACCCTGTATCATAAAAAAGGAATCTATTGCTGGTCAGCTGGGGCTGAAGAATCACCTGTGATTAACAAGAGAGCGGCACCACTGAAGTGAAACTTTTACTTTACTGGGACAATTGACACTGGTTATCTGGGGCTGGAAAAGCAGTTGTGATTAACAAGAGAAGAGCATCACTGAGGTGAAACCTTCTGGGAGTATTTCACAGAACACAGAACCTGTGGTCCAGAGGGGGCCAAGGCTGCATCTCAGGCTGGCAGCAGAACTTGGTAATGTGTAAGAGTCTCCCATATGTTACTGGTTTTGATGAAATGAAAGTTGCAGGATTTGAAGGGATCATGGAGACCATCTGAAAAAACTATTACTGTGTGAGAGGCCAGGAGAGGCCATTGGTGAAGGCACACTCTCAGTTGCAGTGCAGACCCCATGACTGAAGGGGTCATGGAGAGATACTGGAGATTGGTAGCATCTGTACTCATGAGTAAGTGGGAACCAGGGACATTCACATTACAATAATTTATTATATAACACCAAAAAGAAAACATAAAAATATTCTCTTGAAAAATCTCATTTTGTTTCTCCCTATTCCCATGATGTCTTCATTTATCATAGTATCTCTTTCCTTGCTATCTTACTGTGTC
>LZPO01097106.1:811678-832999 GCA_001675575.1 Neotoma lepida
AGTTGAGGCAGGACCAAGCCCCTCTCCTCTGTGTCAAGCCTGAGCAAGATATCCCTACATAGGGAATAGGCTCCAAAAAGCCAGTTCATGCACTAGGGATAAATCCTGGTCCCACTGCCAGGGAATCCCACAGACTGTCCAAGACACACAACTGTCACCCACATTCAGAGGGCCTAGTTCGGTCCCATGCAGGTTCCCCAGCTGTCAGTCCAGAGTCCATGAGCTCCCATGAGCTTGGATCAGCTATCTCTGTGGGTTTCCCCATCATGAACTTGAACCCCCCTTGCTCATATAATCCCTATTTCCTCTCTTCAACTGGACTCCTGGAGCTTGACCCAGTACTTGGCTGTGGGTCTCTGTGTCTGCTTCCATCAGTTATTGGTTGTAGGTTCTATGATAACAACTAGGGTAGTCACTAATCTGATTACAGGGGAAGGCTAGTTCAGGCACTATTGCTAGGAGTCTTAGCTGGGGTCATCCTTGTGGATTCCTGAGAGTTTCCCTGGCACCAGGTTTCACCCTAACCTCATAATGGCTCCCTCTATTAAGATATCTCTTTCCTTGCTCTCCCTCTCTGTCCCTCCCTCAATTCAACCATCCAGATCCCTCATGATCTCATCCCCCATCCCCATCCTCTCCTCATCCCTCACCCATCGCCCATGCTCCCAGTTTACCCAGGAGATCTTAACTCTTTCCCCTTCCTAGGGCGATCCATGTGTGTCCCTCTTAGGGTCCTCCTTGTTACCTAGCTTCTCTGGGGTTGTGGATTGTATCCTGGTTATACTTTGCTTTACATCTAACATCCACTTACAAATGAGTACATACCGTGTTTGTCTTTCTAGGTCTGTGTTACCTCACTCAGGATGGTTTTTCTAGTTCCATCTATTTGCCTGCAAATTTCATGATGTCACTGTTTTTTACCACTGTATAATACTCGATTGTGTAAATGTACTACATTTTCTTTATCCATTCTTCAGTTGAGGGACATCTAGGTTGTTTCCAGGTTCTGGCTATTATGAATAATGCTGCTATGAACATAGTTGAGCAAGTGTCCTTGTGGTATGATTGAGCATTCCTTGGGTATATGCCCAAGAGTGGTATCACTGGGTCTTCTAGTAGATTGATTCCCAGTTTTCTGGGAAACTGCCATACTGTTTGCACTCCCACCAACAGTGGAGGAGAGTTCCCCTTACTCCACATCTTCTCCAACAATGCTGTCATCAGTGTTTTTGATCTTAGCCATTCTGACAGGTGTTAAGATGGTATCTCAGAGTCATTGTGATTTGCATATCCCTGATGACTAAGGATGTTGAGCAATTAACATTGCTTAAATATCTTTTGGCCATTTGAGATTCTTCTGTTGAGAATTCTCTGCTTAGATCTGTAGCCCATTTTTAATTGGATTATTTGGTATTTTGATGTCTAGTTTCTTGAGTTCTTTATATATTTTGGAGATCAGCCCTCTGTCAGATGCTGGGTTGCTGAAGATTTTTTCCCATTCTGTAGGCTTCTGTTTCATCTTATTTACCATGTCCTTTGCTTTACAGACGCTTCTCAGTTTCAGGAGGTCCCATTTATTAATTGTTGCTCTCAGTGTCTGTGCTACTGGTGTTATATTTAGGAAGCTGTCTCTTATGCCAATGCGTTCAAGACTATTCCCCACTTTCTCTTCAATCAGGTTCAGTGTAGCTGGATTTATGTTGAGGTCTTTGATCCACTTTGACTTGAGTATTGTTTAGGGTAATACATATGGATCTATTTGCATTCTTCTACATGTTGACATCCAGTTATGCCAGCATCATTTGTTGAAGATACTTTCTTGTTTCCATAGTACAATTTTGGCTTCATTGTCAAAAATAGGTGTTCATAGGTGTGTGGATTAATGTCAAGGCCTTCAATTTGATTCCATTGATCCACATGTCTGTTTTTATGCCAATATCAAGCTGTTTCTGTTACTACAGCTTTATAATAGAGCTTGAAGTCAGGGATCGTGATGCCTCCAGAGGTTGCTTTATTGTACAGAGCTCTTTTAGCTATCCTTGATTTTTTGTTTTTCCATACGAAGTTGATTATTGTTCTTTCCATGTCTGTGAAGAATTGTGTTGGGATTTTGATGAGGATTGCATTGAATCCATAGATTGCATTTGGTAAGATTGCCATTTTTACTATGTTGATACTACCTGCCCAAGAACATGGGAGATCTTTCTATTTTCTGATATCTTCTTCGATTTCTTTCTTCAAAGACTTAAAGTTGTTGTCATACAGGTCTTTCAATTTTTGGTTAGAGTTACCCCCAAGATATTTTATGTTATTTATGGCTATTGTAAAGGGTAACATGTCCCTGATTTCTTTCTCAGCCCTTTTATCATTTATTATAGGAGGGCTACTGATTATTTTTAGTTAATCTTGTATCCTGCCACATTACTGAAGGTGTTTATCAGCTGTAGGAGTTCTCTGGTAGAATTTTTGGGGTCACTTATGTATACTATCATATCATCTTCAAATAGGGAATTTTGACTTCTTCCTTTCCAACTTGTATCCCCTTGATCTCCTTTTGTTGTCTTATTGCTCTAGCTAGAACTTCAAGTACTATATTGAATAAATATGGGGAGATTGGACAGCCTTGTCTTGTTCCTGATTTTAGTGGAATCGCTTTGAGTTTCTCGCCATTTAATTTGATGTTGACTGTCGGCTTGCTGTAAATTTCTTTTATTATGTTTAGGTATGTTCCTTGTATTCCTGATCTCTCTAAGACATTTATCATGAAGAGGTGTTGGATTTTGTCAAAGGCTTTTTCAGCATCTAATGAGATGGTCATGTGGTATTTTTCTTTCAGTTTGTTTATATGGTGGATTAAATTGACAGATTTTCATATGTTGAACCATCCCTGCATCTCTGGGATGAAGCCTACTTGATCATGGTAGATGATTTTTTTATGTGATCTTGGATTTGGTTTGCCAATATTTTATTGAGTATTTTGGCATCAATGTTCATGAGGGAGATTGGTCTGTAATTCTCTTTCTTTGTTGTGTCTTTGTGTGGTTTGGATATCAGGGTAACTGTAGCCTCATAAAAAGAGTTTGGCAATGCTCCTTCTGTTTCTATTGTGTGGAACAATTTGAGGAGTATTGGTATTAGTTTTTCTTTGAAATTCTGGTAGAATTCTGCCCTGAAACCATCTGGTCCTGGGCTTTTTTTGGTTGTGAGACTTTTGATGACTACTTCTATTTCCTTAGGAGTTATAGGTCTATTTAAATTGTTTATATGGTCTTGATTTAAATTTGGTATGTGGTACCTATTCATAAAATTTTCCATTTCTTTTACATTTTCCTATTTTGTGGAGTACAGTTTTTTGAAATATGACTGAATGATTCTCTAGATTCTCTAGAATTCCTCGGTGTCTGTTATATCCCCCTTTTCATTTCTGATTTTGTTAATTTGGATATTCTCTCTCTGCCTTTTGGTTAGTTTGGATAAGGGTTTGTCTATCTTGTTGATTTTCTCGAAGAACCATCTCTTTGTTTCATTGATTCTTTGTATTGTTCTCTTTGTTTCTATTTTATTGATTTCAGTCCTCAGTTGATTATTTCCTGACATCTATAGGTGAGTTTGCTTCTTTTTGTTCTAGAGCTTTCAGGTGTGCTGTTAAGTCACTAGTGTGAGATTTCTTCAAATTCTTTGTGTAGGCACTTAGTGCTATGAACTTTCCTCTTAGCACTGCTTTCACAGTGTCCCATAAGTTTGGGTATGTTGTACTTTCGTTTTTATTGAATTCTAGGAAGTCTTTAATTTCTTTCTTTATTTCTTCCTTGACCCANTGGTGATTCATTTGGGCATTATTTAGTTTCCATGAGATTGTAGGCTTTCTGTAATTTGTGATGTTGTTGAATTCTAATTTAAGCCATGGTAATCCTATAAGATACAGGAGGTTATTCCAATTTTTTTGTATCTGTTGAGATTTGCTTTGTGACTGAGTATGTGTTCAGTTTCAGAGAAGGTTCCATGAGGTGCTCAGAAGGTATATTCTTTTGTGTTAAGGTAGAATGTTCAGATGTCTGTTAAGTCCATTTGAGTCATAACATTTGTTAGTTTCCTTATTTCTCTGTTAAGTTTCTGTCTGGCAGACCTGTCCGTTGGTGAGAGTGGGGTGTCAAAATCTCCCACTATTAGTGTGTGGGGCTTGATGTGTAATTTAAGCTTTAGAATGTTTCTTTTTCACAAATGTGGGTGCCCTTGTATTTGGGGCATAAATGTTCAGAATTGAGACTTTATCTTGATGGATTTTTTTTCCTGTGGTGAATGTGAAATGTCCTTCTCCATCTCTCCATTGATTTTAGTTGGAAATCTATTTTGTTAGATATTAGGATAGCTACACTAGCTTGTTTCTTAGGTCCATTTGATTGGAAAATCTTTTCCCAACCCTTTACGCTAAGGTAATGTGTGTCTTTGAAGTTGAGGTGTGTTTCTTATATGCAGCAGAAAGATGGATCCTGTTTTTATACCCATTCTGTTAGCCTGTGTCTTTTTATAGGTGAATTGAGTCCATTGTTATTAAGAGATATTTTATGACCAGTAATTGTTAATTCCTGTTATTATTTTTTTTGTTGGTGGTGGTAGTGTGTGTGTGTGTATGTGTGTGTGTGTGTGTGTGTGTGTGTGTGTTTCCCTTCTTTGAGATTTGCTGGTGTGAAATTATCTACTGCTTGTGTTTTTATGGGTGTAGCTAACTTCCATGGGTTGTAGTTTTTCTTCTAGTACTTTCTGCAGGGCTGGATTTGTGGTTAGGTATTGTTTAAATCTGGTTTTGTCATGGAATATCTTGTTTACTCTGCCTATGGCCATTGAGAGTTTTGCTGGGTATAATAGTCTGGGTTGGCATCCATGGTCTCTTAGTGTCTGCAAAACGTCTGTCCAGGACCTTCTGGCTTTCAGAGTCTCCATTGAGAAGTCAGGTGTAATTTTGATAGGTCTGCCTTTATAGGTTACTTGGCCTTTTTCTTTTGTAGCTCTTAATGTTCTTTATTTATTCTGTATGTTTAGTGTTTTGATTATTATGTGGTGAGGGGACTTTTTTTTGGTCCAGTCTATTTGGTGTTCTGTAAGCTTCTTATACCTTCATAGGCACATCATTCTTTAGGTTGGGAAAGTTTTCTTCTATGATTTTGTTGAATATATTTTCTGTGCCTTTGAGCTGGAATTCTTCTTCTGTCCATATTATTCTTAGGTTTGGTCTTTTCATGGTGTCCCAGATTTCCTGGACATTTTGTGTTATGACTTTGTTGGCTTTAATGTTTTCTTTGACTGATGAATCTATTTCCTCTATTATTCTTAGGTTTGGTCTTTTCATGGTGTCCCAGATTTCCCGGACGTTTTGTGTTATGACTTTGTTGGCTTTGGTGTTTTCTTTGACTGATGAATCTATTTCCTCTATAGTATCCTCCACACCAGAGATTCTCTCTTCTCTCTTGCATTCTTTTTGTTATGCTTGCATCTGTCATTCCTGTTGGTTTACCCAGGTTTTCCATTTCCAGCATTCCCTTGGTTTGTGTTTTGTTTATTGCCTCTATTTCAATTTTCAGGTCTTGAACTGTTTCCTTCACCTGTTTGATTTTTTTCTTGGCTTTCTTGGCTTTGCTTAAGGGATTTATTGATTTCTTCCAATTTTCTGTTTGTCTTTTCCTCCATTTCTTTAAGAGAATTTTTCATTCCCTCTTTAAGGGCCTCTATCATCTTCTTAAAGTCATTTTAAGGTCGTTTTCTTCTGCTTCATCTGCATTGGGATGCTCAGGTCTTGCTGTTGTAGAACTGCTAGGTTCTGGTGGTTCCATTTTGCTCTTTATGCTGTTGAATGTATTCTTACACTGTTGTCTACCCATCAGGGTTGGGGTAATTAAAGGTACAGGTGTTGATTCTTCCTACAATAGTGCAGGTGGAGGCTGTGCCTCTGGAGACCTCTGATGCCCCTGAGGATGGTGGTAGAGCAGCATGGCCACAGGCAACTTGTCTGCTGACCGGCTGCTGGGGCTGCGATGTGTGGGAGTGTTTTCTTTTTTTTATTAAGTTTTTTCAATTGTTTTACATACTGACTACAGTTTCCCCTTGCTCCTCTCCTCCTGTTCCCTCCCCCATCCCATCTAAGCCCCATCCACTTCTCCATCTCTGTTCAGGAAGGGGTAGGCTTCCCATGGGAGTCAACAAAGCATGGCACATCAAGTTGAGGCAGGACCAAGCTCCTCCCCCTGCATCAAGGCTGAGGGAGGCAACTCAACATGGGGAATAGGTTCCCAAAATCTAGCTCAAGTGCCAGGGACAGGTCCTGATCCCACTCCTAGGAGCCCCCAAATAGACCAAGCTACACAATTGTCATACACATGCAGAGGTCCTAGGTCAGTCCCGTGCAGACTCCCTAGATGTCAGTCCAGAGTCTGTGAGCTCCCACAAGCTCAGGTCAGCTGTCTCTGTGGGTTTCCNTTGGAAATATGTGATCTGCTTTTTGATTTTGATTTTATAAGGGATTACTGTTAAGAGATTGCNTAATGATGGCACTAAAAAACACAAGTAAAACAAAAATTATCAAAAGACACTATGTTTTAAAAGACTAAGTCCTCAAGTTCATGAGTTCCTACGAGCTTGGTTCCGTTGTCTCTGTAGATTTTCCCATCATGATCTTGACCCCTCCTTGCTGATAGACTCCGTCTTCCCTCTCTTTGACTGAACTCCTGGAGCTCCGCCTAGTGCTTGGCTGTGGATCTCTGCATCTGCTTCCATCAGTTACTAGGTGAAGGCTCTCACATGACAATTAGAGTAGTCACCAATCTGATTACAGAGGAAGGCCAGTTCAGACACCTTCTCCACTTATGCTAGGAGTCTTAGCTGGGGTTATCCTTGTGGATTCCTAGGAGTTTCCCTGGCACCAGATTTCTCTAACCCCAAAATGCCCCTCATCAAGATATCTCTTTCATTACTCTCCCAATCCATCCTACCCCCAATACACCCAACCCGATCCATTATCCCTCTCCCCCCCCAAACCCCAGTTTACTCAGGAGATTTCTTCTATTTCCCCTTCCCAGAGAAATCTATGCATCCCTCTTTGGGCCCTCCTTGTTACCTAGCTTCTCTGAGTCTGTGGATTGTAGCATGATTATCCTTTACTTTACAGCTAATATCCACTTATGAGTGAGTACATACCATGTTTGTCTTTCTGGTTCTGTGTTACCCCACTCAAATCAAAACAACTCTGAGATACCATCTTACACCTGTCAGAATGGCTAAGATCAAAAACACAAGCGACAGCACATGCTGGAGAGGATATGGAGCAAGGGGGACACTCCTCCACCGTTGGTGGGAGTGCAACCTTGTACAGCCACTTTGGAAATCAGTATGACGGTTTCTTAGAAAACTGGGAAACAACCTACCTCAAAGACCCAGCTATAGCACTCCTGGACAAATACCCAAAGGCCATGCCATCCTACCACAAGGACATTTGCTCAACAATGTTCATAGCAGCTTTATTCATAATAGCCAGATCCTGGAAACAACCTAGATGTCCTCCAACTGAGGAATAGATAAAGAAAATGTGGTACATTTACACAATAGAGTATTACTCAGCTATTAAAAACAATGACATCATGAAATTCAAAGGCAAATAGATGTAACTAGGAAAAAATCATCCTGAGTGATAGACAAACACGGTATGTATTCACTTTTAATATTTGCTGTAAAGTAAAGAATACCCATGCTACTGTCCACAGACCCAGAGAGGCTAGGTAACAAGGACAGCTCAAGGGGAGACATAGGGATCTCCCTGGGAAAGGGAGATAGAAGAGTTCTCGTGGATGGACTGGATGGGTGTGGGGATGGGAACAGAAGGAATCAGGTGGGGTGGAGGAGGAGAGTACTGAAAGAGAAGACTGGAAAAAGGAGTCATCTGGGGATGAGGTAGAAACCTGATGTAAGGGAAACCCCCCAGGAATCTACAAGGATGACCCCAGCAAAAATTCCTAGCAATAAGAGATATGCAGCCTGACCTGGCCTTCTCCTGTTACAAGGCAAGACTTCCAGTGAAGGGACTGGGACACCAACCCAGCCACAAAACCTTCCACCTACAATTTGTCCTGCCTACAAGGTGTGCTGGGGTAAAGGTAGAATAGAAATTGTGGGAGTGGCCAACCAATTACTGGTCCAGTCTGAGACCCATACCATGAAAGTGAGCCCATCCCTGACACTGCCTGGAATGCCGGGACTCAGAGGCTGGATAGCCCAGAGACCTCAGATAGAACCAAACATGACTAGCAAAAAAAGTCAATGTAATGATGTCTAATGATATTCTATTATACTCATAGATTGTTGTATAGCCCAATTGTCATCAGAGAGTCTTCACCCAGCTTTTTAAAGGGATTTTTATAAGAACTCACATGTAAGCTGATACCTTCCTAGCTAATGGATGGTTCTAGAAGAAAACCTCACTGACATATTGCCATATGTTTTAAACTGGTCCCTTTCCAAATGTTATACAATGAATATTACCATCTTTATAATCTGGAAGAAGATGTTTAGTTTGGGTTTAGTGTTGTACATAGTATTAAGGGTGGAACCCAAGTCCTTGAACATGTTAGGCTGAGGAACACTCCCACTTCAAATAATGTATTGTTAAATAAGAACTAGTCCAACAGTAATGAGCACCACATGACCCAGATTGTGATCTCTAAACACTATTTCCCATTAATAAGGACCAGGATGCTTTGGGAAAATGGTAAGAGCAAGAAATATACAAGACCTGCCTGGATCTGATTATGCCTGGAAGCAAGGGAACATGCTAGTGTTGTGTCCAAAGAACTAGGAAGCCAACTTAAAAAATATCCCACTGACAAAAGAAGGGATTGCTTGTATATCAATAAGAATGACAATGAAGGAGTGAGGGCTGTAGTTCTATTAGTATATTATTTGCCTAGCATACACAAGACTTTGGTAATCTCAGCCTTACAAATGAATAAAACTCTGATACATACTACAGTATGGATGAATCTTGAACATACTATGCTATGCAAAATTAGGTCAGACATAAAAAGTATGAATATTGTGTATGTCTATGTATATGAGGTGTCTAGAATAGTCAAATTTATAGAGACAGAAAATGATGGGTGCCAGAGGCTAGAGAACGGGAAGGCGATATTAATGCTTAAGGGGTACAGAGTCTTTGGGAGGATAGTGTAAAAGTTCTGGAGTTAGATATCAGTGATAGCTACACAACATAGATGTACTTACACCACTGAATTGAAAATAGCTAAATGGTATTGCATAGCCTATTGGTGTGCTCTTCCCTGGGGAAAACTATTTCTCCTGCCTTCAACATTCCTTAGTTGCCTGTAGCTCTTACTGTAGGGTGGAGGCCTCTTGGGCTTTTCTAATCCACTTTGACATGTCTGTTGTTGTCCTTGTTTGGCTCAATTTAGGCAGTCATGTTGGTGAGACTTTATGAATGTAGCTTCTAACATATATACATGAGTAACTTATACAGACTGACCAAGTTATATTTATGTATTTATATAACAATAATTAATGAAAATAGGCCATAAATATGAAAAAGAGCAAGGAGGGGCATATGAGAGAGTTTGGAGGCAGGAAAGGGAAGGGAGAAATCTCCAAAAAAAAAAAGAAATAATAAAAAAAGTTTAAATGGACAAGTTTGTATTTCACCATAATAAAAAAATCTATAAAATAAATAAATAAAAATCTGTATTTTTTAGAAATATGGATATAATGGTGTTGAGCTTTGTTTCAAAATATTTAGGGTGGGGGAGTGAATAAGGATAAGAACAAAACAAGAGTTGATAATGGATGGGTTCAGAAAAATATTATGCTGCTGTCTCTACTTTTAGATGTACCTGCAATTTTTCACTGAAAAAGAAAGAAGAGGCAGGAATCATGCTCATGCCTGTAATCCCAGCACTTGGGAGATGGAAGCAAGATGATCAGAAGTTCAAGGCCAGCCTTGCTCACAGTAAGTTTGAGGCCAACCTTGTTCATAGTAAGTTTAAGGCCAGCCTTGTTCATAGTAAGTTTGAGGCCAGCCTAAACTATATGATAACTTGTCTCAAAAAAATAGGAAGAAGGAAGGGGACATTCTGCCATACAAGGTCCATTTTATTGATGCTCTTCATTTGAAGAAACGCAGCCATTCTTGGTCAGCACCTCAGCAGATGAGGTTTGGAGTTGGTTACATTGCTGTAGATAGACCCAGTATCTACAGTGACTAGTGTTGATACCTAGGCACACACAGTCACTGGGCATTTTTCAGTTCTTCTCTACACCTTGAAGCAGTACCTACACAAAAGCAATTTGATCTCAGTTACTTGTTTTGGGGGCCATGGTGGAGCTCAGTGGTACAGCACTTGCCTAGTATATGCAAGGCCCTGGGTTCAATCCCCAGCACAGCAAAAAAAAATCAATTTCTTGATTCTTAGTTTAGCTCTCTCTACAGGATTATAAATCTTTTCTAGTCAGACATGGTGGCCCACATCTATAATCCCAACACTGAGGACGCTGAGGCAGGAGGATCAGTTCTATATCAGCTTGGACTATATAGTGAAACAATGTCTTAATAATAAGAACATTAGTAATACTAAAAAGTGAACTTCAAAGATATATAGCTCTGGCCACCTACCTTATAACCTGTCACCGTCCTACCTTATTTTCTCTCATCCCATACTCATTATCCAGTTTTTCTTACAAAGGTAAATGATAATATAACAAACACTTACAAGATATGTGTTTTATACAGAGCATGGTTTCAAATGCATCAGGTCCTTTGAGTCTTCACACTGGCCTTGACTTCAGTGACATTTTAACCTCCATTCTGCACTTGAAAAACTGAGGTTTTAGACAATGTATGTTGCTATTTTAGTTACTTTTCTGTTGCTGTGATCAAAATACCATGATCCAAGGCAACTTGGGGAGGGAAAAGTTTGTTATATCTTATAGCTTACCATCATGTAAGTGTCTGAGTTACTTTTCTATTGTCACGAGAAAACATTATGACCAAGGCAATTTATAAAAGAATGTACTTAATTTGAGGACTCATCATACCAAAGTGTATGATCATCATGGCAGTGAACATGGGAGCAGACAGGCAGGCATGGTGCTAGAGCAGTAGCTGAGAGCTTACATCTGATCCACAAGTATGCCACAAAAAGAGAGCAAGACTGGATCTGGCATGGGCATTTGAAACCTCAAAGCCCACGCCTAGTAACACACTTCCTCCAACAAAGCCACACCTCCTAATCCTTCCCAAACAGTTCTACCAACTGGGGACCAAGTATTCAAATATATGAGCCTATGGGGGCCATTCTCATTCAAACCATCATAGTAAGTCAAGACATGAACCTGGAGGCAGAAACTGAAGCAGAGACCATGGAAGAATGCTGCCTACTGACTTGTTTTGAAAGACTCACTTGGCTTGATTTTTTTATACAACTCAGGACCACTGTAGCATTCCCCACAGTGGGCTAGGCTCCTCTTATCAATCACTAATCAAGAAAATACAATACAGACTTGCCTACAGGCAATTTCATAGCGTTTTCTCAATTGAGGTTTCCTTTTTCCAGATGACTCCAGCTTGTGTCAAGTTGAAAAAAAAATTAAGCACAACCCAGGCTGACACTGCCAATGAGACTCAGTCCTGAGTACAGAGGTCCCAGAGTCCTTTGCTTTTTCTATATATTGGCTGTTTCTGCCTATCTCTTACAAAGAGAACATTCCTACTGCTTCCTAATAAATCCAGCTTACCCTACTATTTTAGTTAGAGTTTCTACTGCAGTGATAAAACACCATGACCAAAAGCAACTTGGGGAGGAAAGAGTTTATTTCACCTTACAGTTCTCAGCTCACACTCCATCACTGAGGGAAGTCAAGACAGGAAGCAGAGATAGGAATTGATGCAAAGGCCATGAGAAATTGCTGCTTAATAGGTTTACTCACCATGGCTTGCTCAGCCTGCTTTCTTATGCTATCCAAGATCACCTACTCAGGGATGGCAAGACCTGCAGTGGGTTGGGCCCTTCCGCATTAATCATCAATCAAGAAAAAGCCTTACAGACTTGCCTACAAGCAAATCTAATGGAGGCATTTTCTCAAATAAAGTTCCTTCTTCCCAGATGACCTTGTGTCAAGTTGACAAAAAAAAATCTAACCAGTACACTCAGCTAGCTAAGTTCCTGCATAAGGCTCCTGAATGCTTTATCCAAGGTCAATGGCCCTAAAGAATAAAAAGACAGGATTGGAAAAATGCAACCAGAGAAGCCCTGTGGCTGCTTACAGAAATATTGGCCCTGTGGAAGAGCCCCATGTCCATGCTGTGCCATCCCACCTCCTGAGCACTGAGCAACAGGCTGTGTGAATGGAGAAGGAAATTCTCACATCACACCCACTGAATGATTCCGAAGGCATCTGACACACCTGCAGAGTGCACTATAGTGTTTGACCTGTGCAAAAAGTCTCCAGTTTCAAGTTCTAAGCTGAGTATTTGTATGTTGAGGGCAAACACAGAGAGGATACATTATAGTGTGACAGATGAAATGGATTTACTAAGACATTAATAGTATCTAGACAGGTTCTCAAGCACACCTGGGAATACATTACTGACACATTACAGGAACACACCAATACATGGTTATTCCCATAGAAAGCAAAAAACACTTTACCTTTTACAACTCAAAAGAAAACTGCATTCATTGCAGTGACACCTAAATCTCCTAATTTTGTGTTCTGAGCTCGAACTTTAAATTCTTTTGAGTTTTGGACATCATCAGCAAGGATAAAACATTTTTGGTGAGATATTCCCTCTTTTGATATATTAATATCACATGATGAATCATTAATATTTTTGTTCTTTACAAAATACAGTACACATTTATGCAGTCATAAACATATGCATCCATCTTATTTAAAAATGAATTCATCTCCAGTGTATTACATATATATATTGTTTATTTATAGATTTCATTATTATATATGTATATATATTCTATTAGTTTACTTTTCATTCTTAGACAGGTTTAGTAACACCTACCTCAAATCCCAGCACTTAAAAGGCTGAGGCAGAAAGACTGTGAGTTCAAGGCCAGCCTGACAACATAGTGAGACCCTATATCAAAATAAAACAAAGACTCCAAAAAAGAGATTTAGTTAGCTCATAACTTTGGAGGCTGAAAGTCCAAGATTTGGTGGCCCTATTGGTTTGGCCTCTGATGAAGAACATGTGTGGAAACAACAGACTATATTGAAACAGTGTTTTGCCTGCAAGTATTGCAACAAAAAGTTCATATATCCACTTATGAGTGAGTACATACCATGTTCATCTTTTTGAGTCTGGCTTACCTCACTCAGAATGATATTTTCTAGTTCCATCCATTTGCCTGCAGATTTCATTATGTCATTGTTTTTTACAGCTGAGTAATACTCCATTGTGTATATGTACCATATTTTCTTAATCCATTCTTCAGTTGGGGGGGCATCTAGGTTGTTTCCAGGTTCTGGCTATTATGAATAATGCTGCTATGAACATAGTTGAGCATGTGTCCCTGTGGTATGATTGAGCATGCCTTGGGTATATGCCCAAGAGTGGTANGCTTTGGCTATTACAAATAATGCTGCTATGAACATAGTTGAGCATGTATCTTTGTGATATGATTGAGACTTCCTTGGGTATATGCCCAAGACCAGTATAGCTGGGTCTTGAGGTAGATCAATTCCCAATTTTCTGAGAAACCGCCATACTGATTTCCACAGTGGTTGTACAAGTTTGCACTCCCACCAACAGTGGAGAAGTGTTCCCCTTGCTCCGCATCCTCTCCAACATAAGCTGTTATCAGTGTTTTTGATCATAGCCATTCTGACAGGTGTAAGATGGTATTTCAGAGTTGTTTTGATTTGCATTACCCTGATGGCTAAGGATGTTGAGCAATTCCTCAAATGTCTCTCAGCCATCTGAGATTCTTCCTTTGAGAATTCTCTGTTTAACTCTGTAGTCCATTTTTAATTGGATTGTTAGATATTTTGATATCTAGTTTCTTGAATTCTTTATATATTTTGGAGATCAGCCCTCTGTCAGATGTGAGGTTGGTGAAGATCTTTTCCCATTCTGTAGGCTGTCGTTTTGTCTTATTGACTGTGTCCTTTGCCCTACAAAAGTGTCTCAGTTTCAGGAGGTCCCATTTATTAATTGTTGTTCTCAGTGTCTATGCTACTGGTGTTATATTTAGGAAGTGGGCTGCTGTGCCAATGTGTTCAAGACTACTTCCTATTTTCTCCTGTATCAGGTTCAGTGTAACTGGATTTATGTTGAGGTCTTTGATCCACCTGGACTTCAGTTTTGTGCATGGTGATAGATATGGATCTATTTGCATTTTTCTGCATGTTGACATCCAGTTATGCCAGAACCATTTGTTGAAGATGCTTTCTTTTTTCCATTGTACAGTTTTGGCTTCTTTGTCAAAAATTCGGTGTTCATAAGTGTGTGGATTAATGTCAGGGTCTTCAGTTCAATTCCGTTTGTCTACACGTCGGTTTTTATGCCAATACCAAGCTGTTTTTATTACTATAGCTCTATAGTAGAGCTTGAGGTCAGAGGCGGTGATGCCTCCAGAGGTGGCTTTGTTGTACAGGATTGTTTTAGCTATCCTGGGTGTTTTGTTTTTCCATATGAAGTTGAGTATTGTTCTTTCCATGTCTGTGAAGAATTGTGTTGGGATTTTGATGGGGATTGCATTGAATCTTTAGATTGCTTTTGGTAAGATTGCCATTTTTACTATGTTGATACTACCTATCCATGAGCATGGGAGATCTTTCCATTTTCTGATATCTTCTTCAATTTCTTTCTTTAAAGACTTAAAGTTCTTATCATACAGGTCTTTCACTTGCTTAGCTAGATGTAAAGCAAAGTATAACCAGACTACTATCTACAGCTCCAGAGAAGCTAGATAACAAGGAGGACCCTAAGAGGGAGGCATGGATTGCCCTGGGAAGGGGAAATAGATAAGATCTCCATGAGTAAATTGGGGCTGAGGGGGACAGTAGAGGGTAGGTGATTGGGGATGAGAACATAAGGGAATGGGATGGTCAAGCTGGAACAGGGATGGAGTGGGAGAGCAATGAAAGAGATACCGTGATAGAGGGAGACATCATGGGGATAGAGACTGGTGCTAGGGAAGTTCCCAGGAATTCACAAGGATGAACCCCAGCTTAGACTACTAGCAATAGTGGAGAGAGTCCCTGAGCTGGCTTACCCCAGAAATCAGATCATCATAGAGCCTTCATCCAGTAATTGATGGAAGCAGATGATGCAGAGATCCACAGCCAAGCACCAGGCTGAGCTCCAGTAGTCTAGTTGAAGAGAAGGAAGAGGGATTCTATGAGCAAGAGGCATCAAGATCATGATGGGGAAATCTACAGAGACAACTGAACCAAGCTAGTGGGAACTCATGAATGTTAGACCAATAGCTGTGGAGCCTCCATGGGACTGGATTAGGCCCTGTGCATAATTGAGACAGTTGTGTAGCTTCATCTACTTAAGGGACCCCCTGGCAGTAGGATCATGATCCACCCCTGGTATATGGGTACATGATCTGGCTTTTTGGAGCCCATTACCTATGGTGGGACACCTTGCACAGCCTTGGTGCAGGGGGAGGGGCTTGGACCTGCCTCAACTGAATGTACCAAGCTCACTGACTCCCCATGGGAGTCCTTACCTTATCAGAGGAGGGAATGGAGGGGTGGGTTGAGGGGAGGAGGGAAGAGAGGGGGATCTGTGATTGGTATGTAAAATGAATAAAAAATTCTTAATAAAAATGTTTTAAAAATTAAAATAAGTTCATATAGAAGAATAAATGGCTACAAATTGATTACCTATATGTGCTTAAGGAGGAAATTGAGTGAAGATTTATATGCTACTAAAAATGATTTTAAGGGGCTAGAGTGACATCCCAATTGGTAAGAGGGCTTCCTGTTCTTCCACAGGGGCCAAATTCAGTCCCAGCTCCTACGTTGAGCAGCTAACCCTACATCTACAGCTCCAGATCTGACACCCTCTTCTGGACTCTTGTGGGCATCCTCATGCAAGTGCAAATGCCCCCCGACACACACACACACACACACACACACAATTTTCAAAATAATTTTTTAATTACTTTAAAAATACTAACAAAGATAAGATGTTATGGAAATAGGTAATGGAAGAGAATGAGGAATTCAGAAACAGATCCAAACATACCTTGTAACTAACAGCAAGAGCCAGGGACATGGCATGGCATGTGTTCCCAGCTACTCAGAAGTCTGAGGCAGGTGGATCACTTAATTTCAGAAGTTTGAGATCAGTCTGGGATACACAGTAGACTGCTATGTCAAACAAAAGAGAAGGGTTGGGGGACAACATCACTACATGAGTAGAAATTCCACATTCATGAAATTGGTATTAGTAGTTATCAAAAAAGCAAAACTGGACCTTTACCTTGTATCATATAATAATATGATAAAATAGAAATAATAAAATATAAAAAAATAGAATAACAAAATATCAAGATAATTGCATATTAATTCAGCATAGGAAACTTTCTGGAACAAGATAGGTAACTGAGGAATGGCAAAGACCATAGATAAATACATTGAACTTTATTTTTCAAGACAAGTTCTCAGACTGTAGTCCAGGCTAGCCTCAAACTCATTATGTACCCCAGATTGGCCTCAAACTCATAGCATTCCTCCTGCTTCAGACTGGTCAGGTTCACAGATGTGAACCACCAGGCATACCTTGACTATGGTTTTTAAGTCTTAATTTTTTGTATGGCAAAAATAAGCCACAAACAAGGAGACATGAAGGGAAATGAGGAAAGAGCAAGCAAGAAATGCAGGCAGAGACTGTAAAGTAGACTTCACAGTCTCATTAGTAATCACAGAAATTCAAAATAAAATCCAGGTTTTTACTCATCAGAGCTGGGCGTTAAAATTAAAAGATAATTATAAAGAATATTGCTGAAAATTTGGGGGAAAAGTTGTCTCATATAATAGTGGTAGAAATAAGTATTTGCTTTTATTTTATGTATATAGATGCCTTGCCTGCATGTGTGTGTGTACCTCGTGTGTGCCTGGTACTCAACAAAGGCCAGCAAAGGACATTGAATCCTCTAGAACTCAAGTTACAGACTGTTGTGAGCTGCCATGTGGATGCTGAGAATCAAAAGCTTTTAATCACTGAGCCATTTCTCTAGATCCAAGTTATAAATTTGGAGGAAATTTTTATAATATCAAATAAAAAGTTTAAATGTCAGGCAAATAAAATGTCAAAATTAAAAATATGCATGCTTCATGTTCCACAATGAGAAATCTATTACACAGAAATAAAAGCATTAATATTTAAGAAAATTTAAGCATTAAATTGCTCAGTAAGACATTTCAATGCCAAAAGGAAATAGAAACAAATTGAATTTCTACCAATGAAAGAGTACATGAATAAACTGTAATTTGCTTATTCATATTGATTCATACAATATAACATTACAGTTGTTTTTGAAGCCTGTTCAGGAAAAGGCATATCTTCACAATGGAAAATATGATGGTCATGATTTTAGTTAACCACATTATTGAACTGCTTACAATGGAACACTTGGATGTTATATTCCTCTAACATGAAAAAAATCGAAATAGAATGATCTATGAACTGGTCTTGCCAAATATAATCAAACATAAATCTGACCAAACCTTTAGGCTTAGCTTCTCATTTCCAAGAAATACATGAAATAGAAGAACAAGTTAAACCCTGAGGAAATAAAGAGACAAAAAAGAAATATGAGCTATTCTGCAAGATAACTGATATGGCTGTTTCCAGGGGTTGAGATCAAAGGAGAAAAAGTGTCTTGTTAGTTTTTTATTGTTATGATAAGACACCATGACCTTGACAACTTATAGAAGAAAGAGGGTTTTGTGGGGAAGAGACTTACAGTTTCAAAGGTTTAGACTCCATGACCATCATGATGTGGGGAATAGAAATAGGCAGGTAGGCAGTCATGGTGCTGGAACAGTAGCCAAGAGATTACATCTTGATATACAAGCAGGAGGCAGAAAGAAAGAAAGAAAGAAAGAAAGAAAGAAAGAAAGAAAGAAAGAAAGAAAGAAAGAAAGAAAGAAAGAAAGAAAGAAAGAAGAGAGAGACTGAGCCTGGCATTGGCTTTTGAAACCTTAAAGCCCACCCCTAGTGACACACTTTCTCCAACAAGGCCACACTTTTGAATCCTTCCCAAACAGTTCCACCAACTGGGGACCATGCATTCAAATATATGAGCCTATGGGAGCCACTCTCATTCCCCACAGGTGGGGAGTCAGAGTAAGATAGCCCATACCTGTAATCTCAGTGTTCATGAGACGGAGACAGGAGTAAGTTCAAGGCCAGGGTGGGCTAAAAGCAAGACTGCATCAGAAAATGAAACAAAATAGTGAGAAAATAAAAGACCAAAGAGACATAAGACAATTGTAATATATGACCTTTTAATAAATTTTGATTATTTAAAAAATAGCTATGGGGCTGTAGACATGGCTCAGCAGCTAAGATCACTAGCTGCTCTTCCAGGGGACCTAGGTTCAATTATCAGAACCCACATGGCAGCTCTCAACCATCATCTGTCACCCCAGTCCCAGGGGACTGATACCCTCTTCTACACTTCAAGGGCATGGCACACACATGGTATACCGACACACATGCAGAAAAAACACCAATACATCAATACGCATCTTTTTCTTTAAAAGTAGCTATAAAAGGATTTTTGTTAGATAATTTTGAACATAAACAAAATAGAGAATATAAACAAATTAGTTCTGGTGTGTTATTGCACCGCAGATAACAATAATATACTTTACATTTCAAAAAGCTACAAGAAAGGATTTTTAAAACTTTCACTGTAAAGAAATGACAAATGTTTGAGGAGATAAATATGTTTAACCTGATTTAAGCATCACACAATGAATACATGTGTAGAAACACCGCATGGTACCCCATCGCCAAGTATGATTTTTATTTTTATGTTTTCAGTTAAAAATAAATAAATTTTAGTGACTGGGAGTATAACTCGGTGGTAGAGTGTTTGCCTGACGGGGGTGAGGCCTTAAGTTCAATCAATCCCCAGCACTATAAGTACTGTTTTCTCCTTTTTTCTCTCTTCCCAGCACTACAATTATAATAACAGTAATACAATTAATTTTCAAATATTTTGATTTTTTTATTTTCTAAAGTTTAGTGATATTGTGAGTGTGAATGAAAAGGTCCTATTTTTATAGGCAATGGATGTCATAGTTCTTAATGGTGAAGTATTATAAACTCCAATTTATTGTGTCTCAAATGTTTCAAGGCGGGGGAAATCCATTAGATCAGCAGTTCTCAACTTGTGGGTCATGACCCCTTTGGGGGGGTCACATATCAGATATCCTGCATATCAGATATTTACATTACAATTCATAACAGTAGAAAAATTACAGTTATGATGTAGCAATGAAATAATTTTATGGTTGGAGGTCACTACAACATGAGGAACTGTATTAGGAGGTCACAGCATTAGGAAGATTGAGAACCACTGCACTAGATTGTACTGAATCAAATTGCCATTTCATAAGTCAAAAACATTTGAGTACTGCCAATTTTACATGGTTTAGCCTAACAAATAGGGGGAAAGCACCTGCAAAAATACAGTAAAAAACCTTAACAATGATTGGACCTAGGCAAGAGTTGCATAGGAATTCATTTTACTATTATTTCAATGTTTTACAATAAAAATTGAAGAAAAATAAAAACATGTCTATGTATTGGCCTACATGGAGAGATAATATATTATCTTTTTTTTTAATTCTTTGACTATTTCATCCATGTATATAACGAATTCTGGTCATTTTCATCTCATTGCCCTCTCATCTCCTCTCCTTCACTCACTGGGACACTTCTTCCAACAAGTCTCCCTCTTCCTTTCATGTCCTGTTTGAGCATGAGACACTGAGCTAGATTAAGGCTGCTTTCATGAGCACGGATAGGAGGTTATTTCCTGGAGCATAGGCAACTTATCAGCAGTTACGCCACTGAAGAAGGTAATACACCTCTTCTGGCAGCCAATACGGACCAATTGGCCCTTGGGGAGATGTAGAGCCTCATAAGCCTCTCCCCAATCCATGATGAAATATTAATGGGCTCTTGTCTAGTTTTTTGAAACCTGCTGAGAAACACATATAGAAGAGACCCATCAAATGGATGGAGTAGAGGAACAACCTATATATGTTTATAGATATCTCCAATCATGAAAAAATATCAGTTGTGAATAAAGTCATTATTATTGATTGATTATGGTGAGAACAGAGAAAGTGGGGTAAGGATTAACATTAAGTATTCCTAATTACATTTGTCAAAATATGAAGGTTTCACATGGTTTTTTAATCTAATTTTTATTTTATTATTGTGTAGGTACAGATGTTTTGCCTGCATGTATGTCTGTGTCCCACATGAGTGCAGTGTCTGTGGGAAGCCAGAAGAGGCCATCAGATCCCCTGGCACTGGAGTTACAGATGGTTGTGAGCTACCATGTGAGTACTGGGAATTGAACTTGGGTCCTCTGGAAGAGCAGCTAGTGCTCTTAATCACTGAGCCGTCTCTGCAGTCCTAAATCTGATTTTAAATACACTACACACACACTTACACACAATGTACTAGAAATTTTGGGTGGAGATGATTTTTCAAATAGGTGCCAACAAAGGTTTCCCCAAGAATATTCAATTCTAAATCTTCATTTAGATCAAGGATTGGCAAGCTCCATTCTGTAGCTCAATCACACTGCCCCCTTTCATAACAGTGGCAGAGTCAAACAGTTCTAAGAGTCTACATGACTTGACAAGTGTAGAGGTTTTACTATTAGGTCCTGTTTTTTACAGAAAACATTTTATGTTCCCTAATTTAGATGGTGTTTTGATTTGAATAAAATGTTCCCACAGGTAAGATGCAGCAGATTTTATTGAAACACTGAGGTATAAAAAGGAAAAAAAATGTGTCTATCAAACAGTTTTTTTTTAATTAGTGCTTACCTGTATCTGATGATGCATAATACTAATCCCAGCTCTTGGGAGTTGAGACAGGAGGATCAGATACCCATGTCTCATCTCAGCTATATAACTTGGGCTATGTGAGACTCTCAAAAAACCAAGGGCTGGAGAAATAGGTCTGCACTGGCTGCTTTTCCAGAGGACTGGGATTCAATTCCCGGAACCCAAAGAGTGGCTTACAACTGTCTAGAACTCCAGTTCCAA
>LZPO01097107.1:14480-33113 GCA_001675575.1 Neotoma lepida
GGGAGGGCGATAGGACACCAAAAGTTCCTCCTACATCTGGGCTTTCATCGCGATTCAGACCATGTAAAAGGCGCGGTCCTCGCCAGCCATTGGGTGCCGCATGGACCTTCCAACGCTCTCCAGTGCCTCGCGTCCGGCGGTCGGCCCCACAGGTCCCGCCAGCTCTGTCTTTCTTCGCTTAGCTTCCCTTGCTTGTCTTTGTATTTGTGACCGTTTTCCAGTGCAGTCTTTTATCTTTCTTAATCTTGAACTGGCCACTGTTGCTGAATCTCTTGCTATCGGAAACCAGATCAAGAAGTACCTGAATGAAGAGTGACGCTTTTGGAGAAGCATTTTTGTATCAGCTTAGCTATGCTCCTTGACTTTGCAGCAACTATACTTTTCTATGTGCAATTAGTCACAGAATTTGGAGCGCCTACTCTCTGTGAACGCTTTGCAGAAAATCTTGTCTAATTCTGTCCAGTGCTTTTTTTTTTCTTTTCTTTTGCGTTATACATTGACCGGTAAGTGAACTAGGTGCTTACTTTATTGAGGGGAGAAATTTAGATTCCTGGAGGAATGTACACAAGAGGATTGCCCTGCGCTGGGCATCATTTATTTAGCCACCTAAGGGATAAGTATTTATGGCTTAGGGGTGGAGAGATTGTTTGGAAATCATTAGTGTTTTGTTTTGTTTTGTTTTATATCCGCAATTTTTGTATCGCGCCTGAGGGTATCATTATTTTCGTGGATGCAAACTTTTCCAAAGCTTAAAAGCAAACTAACTGATAATGTCTTTGCGTTTTCTACCTATTTTATTATTGTTGCTATTATTGCTTGCTTGCTTGAATGAGGTGCCTTGTGAAATACACAGAATCAAGTTGTTTGGCTGCTTCCCGGTGGTATAGTTGGAAATTTGTCATTCCGAATTTTGTCTATTTAACAAAAGAACAAATTAATCATTTTCAAAGGCTTTTGTTGATGCTGAATTCATTTAAGAAATTAGTAATTATTTTCTCAGTTTTCTGACAGATTAAAGGGGATCAAGAAACTTAAACATTGATTCAAAACTTAAACACCTGAAAAGGAGAAATCAACCTTTTTGCTACCTCAGGGCTGGGCTCTGCGCACCAAATTTCCTTGCACCAAAGTTCGCTGTGCCTTGCCGGCTCTGGCGCACTCCACCCCCTCCTTTGACATTCCACATAATGAATATACTTGAAATACGATTCTTAAAGTAATAGCTGTGCCGTATAGAGTGAGTAACAGAAATACCAGGGAGCTTTCATGGTTTATTTTTGTAAATGATCACCACAATTATTTTTTACATAATTTGTTACCTTACTTTTTTTGTTCTGGAAAGAACGGAAAAATTAGTTCTCAAAAACTTATACTCATGTCTTTCTCCACAAGTGGAATATATGTTAACTTTAATCACTCATGGAGGCATAAAATGTTCACGGAGGGTGCCATATTAGAGATAGTTTGTCTCCTGAGAATATTTTTATTTGAGAAGTTCCTAATAACGACTTTTTCATTCAACAGTAAGTAGAAACCTGAATGGCAGAATTATAAAGCATAGCTTTAGATGAATTGTTTTCCACCTGTTTTTGTGTCCACCTCAAAGCAAACCTGTGTTGAAATCTTTCCAGCCCGATGTGGCTCCATGCAGCTCATCACTGCTGAGTGCCAGATTTTAGCAGAAAACTAAGTACTTTTTACTGCACTGGCTTATTAAGTCCTTGAAGCCCTGATTGTAAAACCAGTATCACCTCTTATTTTAAATTGCTCTCTGCCCACTAATACAATCCTGAAGTCCTAAGACCTCAAATCCAGTCTTAAGCTCTAGGCAAAACTCCTTGTGCTCTATTCCATTAAAATTAGGTTGACCAAGAAAATGAAGTCTCAATTTCCTCTCCATTATATTGGGACTGTGCTATAAATTGCAATTGCAGTTCATAGTGAAATTTTTTCTGGAAATACATGAGGAAAGGTAAATTTATAGTGATCTGCTGCTTAGATTCACCAGCTTCCATGGCCTCTCAAAAAAGTTTGGTGTTCGTGTGTTCATTCAGTTTTGTTTGCTTTCCTTTGTTTTGCTGTGATTTAGAATTAGAGTTTGACACTATCACCAATATTTTCATCTCAAGATGAAAACAGATTTATCACAAATTCTCATTCTGTTGTAATTACACTAGTGAATTAAATAAGCTAAAAGACAGATTTAAACTTAACAAACACACTCTCTTTGTTACTTTGCTAAAAGTGAGTCACTTTTCTGCTTAAAAAATTCAACAATTAAAAGTAATTCTACTATGTAAAATTTCAGATTTTTGAAATGTACAATTTAAGATATTCTATTTTGGTCACACTTTTTGATGCTCAGCATAATTTGATGCTTAATGATAGTTTGAGAGCATAGATTCAGTAGATTAAAATTAAAGAATAAGTGATATTTTAAAAATCAACCTTTTAATTATAACATTTTGTTCTTCTATGATAAGAAAGGTTATGCTCTTCAATATAGGAAATTCAGTGGAGTTTTGCTATTAAAATAATTTTAAGTAGGACTATCTGACAAAATAAAATGTATTTATAGAGATCTTACTCTATGAATTTGTAACATCTTAATTCTTTAAAAATCCTTTTATCAAAAGTATCATTTATTTTGACATAAGGAGACAACATTCAAATCCTGACTCTAGTCTGTCCAGGAAGGACACACACAACATATGACCCCACTGACTATTGCCAAAGCTAAACATAATTTCTCAATTATGACTGGCATCTGTAGTTTTGACTTGTATTGGAAGCATTACCTTTGAAATGTAACATAAAGATTTCTTAATGAAGAAACTTTGGATTTAAAAATGCCATTCTAGGGCAGCCCAATGACCATCCATTCCCATAGTCCAAATCTGGTAGTGACCCCAAAAGGACTCAAATTTTTATCATAGGCCTCAGAAGACCAGACTGGTGTTACATACATCCTTGGTTTCCATTAATAACCAAAATTGATCAATATTTTAAATATTTACCTAGCCTCTCAAGCTTATTTATATGCTATATTTCCATAGGCATTTTGTGTAAAAAAAATCTTTATATATTCTCATCTACTTGAGTGATGTATCGATTCTTATTTATATTTGTCTTTAAAATCATTACTTCAACCTTGAGCTTCCTCCCCACAGCACACACACCCATGAATAAGGGATGGAAAAGTAGCAAGAGGGGTCTTGATTGTGGTATGCACATTTATCCTAGGTTTGCTCTCTCCTTTTAACCTTTTATGCTTGTGTTTAAATTTTAAAAATGAAATAGGAAAATAATTTTCAAAAATATAAGTCACTTGTCACACCACAGAACCAGAGTCACCCACTGGTAAAGTTCAATTATATTTGTGTCCAGTCTATTTTCTGTGTATATGTACATGCACAGAAAAGTACTAGCTGCTATTGGATGCATGCTGCACATAGTTTTTTGTTTGTTTGGAAGTTCTTTAGTTTATTTTTCTTTTTATTTGTTTTTGGTTTGGGGGTTGTTTGGTATTTTGAAGGAGTTGTATGTAGGGATTATTATTATTTTTCTTTTTTTGCCATGCTACCGTCAAAGCTGTGGTCATTCTCCCTCAACCTCTCATGTAGCTGGGATTACAGACACGAACCACTGCCATTCCTTATCTTTCTACCTAAAATTCTAGCTTTAAAAATCACTCTTTATGCATTCCTAAAATACTTAAGCACTGAGATTTCAAACCATTTTTCTATTTCATCTAAAGTATTGTTTCTCTACATTTTACTGAAAAGGACTATAGTCTGCTCAAGTGTTGTGTCTTCTGATTAACAACTGATTCATGGGAAGTTCTCCAATGATACTTAAATTTGTAATCAATATCTTTTCCAAATGTATTCTATGCAGAAAATATTAAACAGAACATTGAATGTTACCTTTAATTTTTTGTTTTCATCCATGTAAAGTAATAATAACATATTAAGTCCCTGATTTTCCTTGAGACAAAGTCTCCCTGAATAGTTAAGACTGGCCTCAGACATGATTCTTCTGTCTCAGTACCCTGAGTACCAGGATTGCAGGAGTGCACTGCCATGCCCAAATTCTACATTTCCAACTTTTAAAAATTTCCATTCCCTACAATGTAGTAATTTCAAATTTTTAAATTTTTATTCTCCAGTACTACCTCTTGTGCGCATTTTAGGGACACACCTCATTGATATTACTTATATTTTTCAACCTAATTATGTGCTTTTTCACAGAATATATTTTTATCAAGCCTACTGGCTAACCCATAACTATTCAAATATTATAAATATGTGTTTCTAGAGCTAAGTAATTTTGGAAAACTTTGGAATAATGGTGGTGGTGATGGTGGTAATGGTGGTAGTGGTAGGTGGTGATACTGGTGGTGGTGGTGGTGTGTGTGTGTGTGTGTGTGTGTGTGTGTGTGTGTGTGTGTGTGTGTGTGTGTGTGTGTGTGTGTGTGTGTGTCTGTGTATCTGTGTATCTGACCTATGTCTGGCTTGATCCTATGCCATTTATCTTCCACATTCTCCAAGGATTATTGTAGACTCTACTGGGGACTGTGGTGAGCATTTATGTAATTACTATTACAGAAGCAAATGAATAGTTGATAATAGTCTTCTAATTGTATGAGAGAAAAAATTTAAGATGAGTGTTTTAATTATAAGCTATAGCTACTGTTCATGGGGTTGAAATATCTCTTCTCCGGTTTCAGTATATAAAAGGTTAGACCATTTAATATCCCTATGTTTTGTCATTTCTCCTACAGTATATAGTCTATATACATATATATTTTAATCATAAACTATGTTTTACTGGATATAGACTTCATATGTATATGTAGCCTAACCTAATTAAACATTTGAAAGACAATAAGAGGTCTTTGAGGTTTGCTAATATAAATACATAGTCCATAGTTCACTTCAAGAACCATTTATCTATCATTTCAAGCACTATTGATCTCTCCCTTTTCTTACTAATTCTAGAAGTTATGATCATTATTATATATTTTAATGTTTTACTCTACTCAGTTTAGCATGTTTTTATATTAGTGACCCCATTTAACAAATAGGTTTGTGCTAAATATGTGCGGGCTCATGAATCTGGAAACTTTGGTGCATTTTCACAAATAAATAATACCACAAAATAGTAATTAGTATCCCCAAAAAGTTAAAATCCTTCTGGAATTTTGAATGCTAATGATTAAGGCGGGAAATGAAATAAGTTAAAGTATAGTGAAAGAGTAGTAAGACACTGGAATTCTTTTTTAATATAGTTTTTATTCTTGAATTCCTCCCACACTTTAGAATGCTCTTTCTTTTCTTTTGTTTTATAACACACTGAGTCAAAATCAGTACTGCCAGGAAGCACATGGCTGCGGGGTCAACCAGTGGCCAGTGGCCACACACTCGAAGAAAACTGTCTCCCCCTCCCCCAGCAACTCTCAACTGCCAATAGTTCCTCACTATAGGTGGGGCCTCGTGAGGCCCTCGCCATCCACTGGCTGCTCTGACTTCATGAATGCAAAGGCCATAGACATGGGAATTCTTAAGGAACTTCCAGATAAAGCTGGAGAGCTAGCTCAGCAATTAAGAGCACTTGTGCTTACAGAAGATCTAGGCTCAGTTCCCATCACCTACATGGGGGCTCACAACCATCCAAGGCTCCAGTTCTGGGGGATCTGCCCCATCTTCTGACCTCTGTGGGCACTAGGCACACATGCAGTGCACGTACATACACAGAGTCAAAACCCTCACATAAATAAACTAGAATAAATAAATCATGCTTTTAATTTTAAAAAAGAAACTTCTAAACAAGAAGGTAGATGGTATTCATTTGCCACATGCACATTCACTTGTAAATTTAATACTTTGTTTTAGATGTACTACCAGCACTACTCTTTATTAATACATGAGGCTATGGTACTTTCCCCTCTAAGACCTGCAGATTGGAAAGCAATTTTTAATAGGAATTATACAAGAGTGAAAATCCAAAATTAAGACAGCACAATCTTATGTGGATGGATTAAGTAATACATATAGAGATTATAGGTTGCAAGGTAAATTGGGTTAGAAGATAAACCAGAAAGAAACTGATCTTAAGTCCATTCTGTTTTGGCCACCAGATTATATGGGCAGAGCAAGACTGAGAAGTCATGAAATTCTTACACTGTGTTATCTTGTCTTATTTCTAAATCCCCTTTGTCTGAGCTGGGAATGTAGCTCAGTGGTAGACCACTTGCTCAGTATGTGCAAGACCCTGGCTTTGACCCTCAGCACTGCAAAGGAGGAGGAGCAAAAGAGGGAGAGGAGGAGGCAGCCAAGGAAGAACACAACTAAATGTCCTTCCTCAAAAGAATTTAAGCGTTGAAACTTCCAGGCAGAAAGGTGGATGGCAATAGAAAATACTGTGGCAGAAAGGTGGATGGCAATAGAAAATACTGTGCATTTCCTTGGTTCCACACAGTATCAGGCATATGACAATTACATATTAGACACTCACTACATAATACAGTATAATAAAAAGCCACTTTGTGTGCTATTGTAAGGATTAGATGGGTTTATGTGTAAATAATGCTTAGAATGGTGCTTAGCATGTACTGAAGGAACAGTGTGAATGTTCTGTTACTATTGTTTCAACTTTTTTTTTTTTGAGGCGGGTTCTATGATTGAAACTGCAGCTTCCTGATTGCTAGATTGGCTAGCCAGCAATGCCCAGGGAACCACCTGATCACTCTCAAAGTGCTGGGATCCTAAGCATGCACTTCTGCACTCGGCTTTTACATGGAAGCTGTGACTCTGACCTCAGGTCCTCATGCTTGGGCTACAGGCACTTTGCCCATGGAGCCATCTCCCCAACCCCTTATTGTTTGTTTTCTTTGATTAAACCTCTTGCAATACTCTGAGAAGTTATTTGTGGCAAAAGAAGTACATGTCTTTGTGAGTTAATAATATGGTGTACAGCAGGATGAATACAATTAATAATGTTATATTATGTATGTCACAATAGAAGGAATATGAGTGTACTCATCATAAAAAATGATAAAAGTTTAAAGTAATGGACATGCTAGTTCCTATGACTTGATTTGCTACATGAATCAAAGCATCCCATTATGCCTCATAAATATAAATATGATGTATAAATTTGATGGGGACATTTAACAGATACTATCCAGTAAACATTGCCTTACATTGGGTGTGGACTTTAACCTCAGCTTCAGAATTAAACTGGTCTTTTGAAACAGGGACTAGGGTTGACTTGAAAGGAACCTGGAGGTAAGCTCCACCTATGTCAGCTGATGTTGATTGACTTCCTTGTGCCCCCTTATTTGGTGAAGTCCTAAAGATATTGGTAATTTTGCATCGTTCCCAATGATGCCATCTTCAGAGTCCATTTCCTGATCCAACTGTTGTATTCATAAGAAAAATGTAATTGGAATTCACTTTCAGTAGGTAATATTAGAGAACTTTGCTTTTTTGATTTAAATAAAATAGATTTCTCTGATATTAGCTACTTAAAATAGCAAATACCTTGAGTGATTGCTACAGAAATGGTTTTATCTCTAAACTGGTAATTTTTCCTTTTTAATTTGAAGCTTGCACATCTGTTCATGTTATGCACAGGGAAAACCAGTGATCCTCAAGGTAATAATTCATTTATATATTAAACTGTATTATTTAGCAAACACTCTTTTCTTTGGGAATAGAGCATTTAATTTTGAACACTTTGTAATTGGGACTATTTTCCAGTGATTGCCTACTAAAGTAGGGCATTTGCAGGTAAAAACGTCCAGCCTTTATTCAGCATTTCTAAAGTGCCTGTTAAGTATTCAGCAGTATAGAATACAAACAAAACAGAACTTGCCTAATAAGGGGCAAAGCAAGAATTTGACCCCAGGTCTTTTGACCAGCAGACATTGCTATAAAACAATGCACCCTACCTTCATTGACAAAAAACAAAAAAACTAAAATATTAGCGTCAACTGTTCTCTTTCACTAATTCCCTACATAATTAATATGGATGTCAAAGAAATACACAGTATGCTTTATATGAAGTTAAAAGATAAATTTAACTGAGGCAAGAAAAAATTCTAAAAATACCTTTTAAAATAATATCTTTCCATTCATAGCAACTAGTATTTACAAGCACTAGTTCCTAATCAGGTTACACACATAAGATATGTTTTTCTGCTTTTCAACAAAAATTGAAAATATTGTCTAAGGTTCATGCATTCCTTTTGAAATTACTCACACATGGACTAATATAACGTGTTCATAAGTGACTTCTGAAACATTCTAGTTGTTGGAACAGACACAGATTCAGATATCAAAACTGTCTAGTGTAAATATCTTTATTTTCTTACAACAGAATAACAGTGAATGTTTATATCGGATCATTCATTGAATTGAACTATAGCAATTATCAAGGCAGAGTGTTTCCTTGTGATCCTTCCCTTTCCTGCATTTGATGTTTATGGTAAATATGTCTAGTCACACAATTTAGCTCCAATATTTATGTAGTGCAAAGTAAAAAAAAAAATCCTGTATTACAACACGCAATAGGGCATCAGCACTTTTTAAATGTAACAGTTTCTAAACTTCTGAGTTTGAAAATGCATGAATCTAGAACCACCTTGAAATCAAAAGTATGAAAACAGCTAAGAAGCCTGAATTTTAACATTTTCTGATCAATTTCTAAAGCTTTTTCTGCTTCTACAAAGCATATTGTTCCTCTGTGGTTTGTAATTCCTTATTTCAGCCACAGTTAATGAATTTTGTTCATATGCAGTAAATTTATTGAAATGAATTTCAGGGGATTTGTAGTTGCACAAGTGCCACTCAGAGTTTTTGTGCTTTCTCTGACACAGCATTTTTCTTCTTTAGAGCTGTTGCAGTTAATGCATTATAGTCATAGGCCAATTACAGTACAAAATGGTAGCAGAATAATGGTAAATTTGTGAGGAAAATGGAACAGAAAAATGGAAGCATGGGATTTTTTTTTCAGGAGACTTCAAGAGCCTGAAAAGCAAAACTATTAAAGCTTCATTGAGAAAGGTACTTCACCTTATAGAGTAGTTAATTGACCTACTTAATGAGGTGGAAAATAGATTATGTTGGGTGAGAGGTATTTAATGAAGCAACCCTAGAAATTCTCTACACTAGAAAAAAAATCCTTGGCAACCAAGCCTTTGTCAAATTGTCCTTCATTGTGTACTTATTTATCTTACTTGTACCTAATGGATGAAAGCTGTATGTAAAGCAGTTGTTAAACTAAGTTGTTGGTAGAAAAAGTATGTGTTCTTGTTCCTTTAGTCCACTTGCATTTGTAATAATAGATATAATTATAAGTTCAGTTCTAGAGTTTTACACTCTGTTAATATTTTATTGTGTATGCTAAAAAGGACAAGTGTGTCCTCATTAAAATAATTGTGTTATTATTATGTTTAAATTTTGGTGGTGGTTATATAAATAGTCATAATGTCTTAAAATTTTTATTAACATTATTTTATGTGCTTGTGAATATTTTGCCTATATGTATGTCTATACACTATGTGCTGGCCTAGTGTCCATGGAGACCAGAAGAGGGCGTTGGATCACTTGGATCTGGAGTTACAGAAGGTTGGAGCTGCCATGTGGGTGTTGTGAATTGAACCAAGCTCCTCTGGAAGAACAGCCAGTGCTCTTAACCTCTGAGCTATCTCTTCAGCACCAAAATAGTCATACTACCTTTAAGAAATTGAAGAGCTAAACATGAGTTTAACAATTAATTTTTAAATTATGAAGTTAATGATCAAGTTATAATGAAAAAACACAGGTCACTATCCATGCTGTAAAAGAGAATTGGATTCCTCACATAATAGAGAGAACTTAATGTATAAGACTTAAAGGTTTAAAAGTTCAAAAAGGGAACCGAATCCCATATAATGTTTGCTATGAGAAAAGAATTTTCAGATGTTTCTATTTTAGAGAATCTGATACTAATTATAATTTTAGAACAAGTAAAACTCCTTTGTCAATTTGTACTGAAGAGTAGTTCTCTCCCTCAGTTTGTCCACTGTGAATCTGTTGGCATATGGATGGCATCCACAAACCAACAGATTTTAGTAGTAGTGACATAATAAATGATATCAATTTAAGATGACTTATGCACAAATGGTTGGAAGTTCTGATAAAATTTACTACATTAGGGAGTGAGAAAGTAGAGAAGGAGAGAAAAGCAGGGGAGAGGAGGGGGGGAGAGAAAGGAGAGGAGAGAGAGAAGGGAAGAGAAAAAGGAGGGGAAGAGAGAGAGGAGTGAGAGAGAGAAGGTTGGAGAGAGATATTCTGCTTTTAAATATTTTAAATTGATCAATCAAGCCATCAGAATAGACTACAAAGCAATGAGTTTTGCCCTAAATTAAGCCAATACCTTGATTACAAAAGAGATATTTAGAATAATGTGAGTTGAGGAGACGTTTTAAAGCTCTTAAAGGGGTGAGTATTCACTATCCCTCAAACCTAAAAAAGTGTGGTTTTCCCTATTAGATACAATCCACATTTCTCCATGATTCCAAAACAGTTTTCTTTTCAAAACATTTATCTTTAATTTGTGGGGAAACAATATTCACGAATAAGAAGTCTCCTAAGACCACTTTGAAGACTTGCAAAGTAACTGATGTCAACAAATTATGACATATAAATGTTCTTTTACTGAAGGGCTATGTCACAAAACCCTCATTTCAAGACTTGCGTCGCTCCAGAGAGATTCCCTCAGATTCCCTCTTGAGCATCTTCCCTCTCTATCTTAAAAGTAACCACGTTTTCCTTTCTGGTTTTCGTTTAAGTGTTTATTTTGTTGCTTGATGTCATCTATAGATGAAGTATTTCAATAAGGAAAGAAACGTGAGTTTAAATGTTTGGTTTTAAAGTTTTACATTAGGTCTGACCTGTTTGGTTTAGTGTCCAAGACAGCTAAGGCAAATTTCTGTATTTGTAACATAATTAATTAGTTCTTACAGCTGTCTTTACAATATAAAATCTTATTTATAATTAATGTCATAAATTGGAAATCAGTTGTTTGAACTGGATGGAAGTGGATCAAATAGCCAATTACCTGTTTAACTAAACCATTATTCATGGTGTTTAACGAGCTACCTTTGTTTGTCGTCACATGAATGAAGAGAAAACAGTGAAGCAGAAACTGCCAACTCCACACTTGGCTCTGTCATTTATGAAGATCAATGATTACTTTAAATGATGTCTTAAAGTAATTCCGCTTAAGTCAAACATTCCTAGAGAGGAAAATTAAGATGGATTTTCTCAGAAGTATCTTGTCATGTTTTGTCATTTAAAAACATAATTCTGACTACATTTAATTAATCTGTAAGTTTCTGTTTGTTTTAGAAGAATCAATTAATGTGAAAGTCAATCCTTTTAGACTCAATGGAACATCAACTTGCACCTATTCTTTCTGAAATACCTCCGACAGTGCCAATTGTCAATGGAGATCCCATGTACCCTGTAAGAGAAGTTTTGCTTCTTTTTATTTGCACTATAACTGGTTTAAATGTTATGAAATCTGGCATTGGTGTTTATTTAGACTATTTGTCACTTTTATGGTCACTTACTTTGAAAGTTTTGTTTGTTTGTTTTATTGTTATTTTGTTTTTTGTCTTTTCAGCACTAGTTATTTTCCTTGTAGGCCTTTTGAAAATTACTTAAGACATTCAACAGTAGCTTATCCTACATAAAATTTCCTTTTGAATTACTTTAGCTGCTTCTTTATACTCTTTTGCACAACTTAAAAGGTCTAGTCTTGTGTTATAAGTTTCTACTACCTACAGATTCATAGTGTGTATCTTTTGAAATTGTGGGTCTAATGAAGACTAATGTTCCTTCATGCTCATTCAGTTAGGAGTTCAATTATCTAATATTTGAAAGCATTGTATTTGAATAGCAATGACTTCTATGAGTAAGACTGGTTTCTAGAAAGAAAAAGTGTACTTCAGATTTGGCATCTGCTCCTTTAATAGATTCAGTAGAAGGCCTAACTTAATATATAATGTAAAAAGATGATGGACTTCTTGTCTCTTGAATTAAAAAAAAAGCAAAGATAGTACTTTAGCATAACAACATGGACAGAAATGATTGATATATGCATGAAAATGTCAAAATGATGTTCATTTTTTATCAGCATTTGATAATAAAAGTTTTATTTCTAAAAATGACAAAAATAAAATGGTTTTGTAATCAAAATTACATTTTTTTAGATGGAGAGTTGCTTTCTGGACACCAACGCTATGGCAGCATATTCTAATTATTCACAGACTCTGACTCTGCCCAAGATATATAGCACCTGGCCTTCTTATCCCCAGTCCTGGTCTCAAGTATGTCTGAATTTTGCCTTCAGATAAATTTTATTTTCTGGGATTTTGTTTATTTGTTTGTAGAGGTTTTGTTCTAGGGTCAGATGCAGAGGAGAATAATGTCTTTCCACTCCAATGCACCTATTTACTATGACCTTATTAAGCTTTACTTGGGTGGGGGAATGACCTGTTCTTACTAAGGGTATTGAATTTCTCCTAAGTGCCCATTGACCCAATTGTACTCCTCTCCTTGAGCATTTGGAAATCTCCGTAATTAGGGGGCCTGAATATTATTCAAAAGGATAATAATGACTTTTTCCATAGATTTCAAAAAAGTGTGTCATTAAATAATTATCTATTTCTAGATTGTACTCATTCAAGTTAACCCTGGAGAAGTCCTTACCATAAAAGCTGATGATGGGTCCATTCAGCACATTCAAGGTTTGTTAAAGTAGAATTAGATGTGTGTTATCTTACACTCAGATGAGTGAACCTAAATATTGTAAAATTACTAACAATTCAGTAATATTCTTACCATTTATGAGACAGAATACTCAACATATTCCTCATAGGAACTTAGCATCAAGAGCACAAGAGCCAATCTTGCTGATCTTTCTAGAAATCTTCAAAACTAACCTTTAAAGCATGAATGCAAGTTAATTGAAGAATTTCATTCAAAAAAGTCCAGACACTGTAAATAGTGGTTGTTATTTACCAGCTTTACTTTTGACTTCAATATGGAAGTTTAATCACTTACTTTACAATATAATCTGTGTTAATGCTTTTAGTTCAATAGTAAATCTTTGAAGCAGTTAATGTACTACAGGTTCATACAGAGAACTATTTATGTCCATTGAGATGTTTGGCAGATTAGTCAGACTGGAGAATATCAAAAGGCAATGAAAATACCTGTATATACTTTTAATGTTTGCATCAAAATATAAGGCCACAAAAAGGCAAGCTGATGTATCAGGATATGTAAGCTACTTTTTATAGAGTTCTATCTATATTAATTATATTTGCAAAATTAAATAACATTTGAATAATAGTAGCACATATTCTTATCAAAGTTAGTTTCAGGTTTTTTTGAATTTATAAAGCTAAGTATAACTCATGAACAAAATGAAACATAAATTATTCAAAGGCAATATCATCACATAGTCTCCTCTTAATGGCCTTTCTCCTCTTCTAAAAAGATGCAAACACACACATTTTTTACTTCATGTATGTACATAGTGTATTGTGATCATACCTCCATTGCCCTCTCTTGCTCCCCTCCAACTGATGCCCTTCCTTTTCCCATCTAGTCTCTCTTCTGTTTTCATGGATGTAGCTGCTTGGTTTTGGTGACCAATTGAGTTCAATTAGGGTTTCTTGCATGAGAATGGACGAAGGATTTGCTACAGGATTGTGGGCATCTTAGGAATGGCTACACCACTGAAGAAAATGTCTGCCCCTTCCAGCCACCATTAACTGCCAATAATTCCTCAGGGGAGTGTGGGGCTTTGTGAACCCCTCCCTTCTAGGAACCATTATCTGCCTATAAATTTTCAAAGACATATATACATTCTAATACAAAAAACATGTTGTTAAAAGATAACATCTCGTGTTAACCACCAATCTGTACAATCTATAGCAACAAAACTAGATATATTATACAAATGTGTATCATATATGTATGAGTGTTTAATTGATCAGTTTGGGACTCTTCTACAGATGGAGCCTTTAGAGAGCTCATTCTTTCACATTTCCAACAAATATTTCTTTGATGCCTAGCATGCACCATCATTGCACTAAATACCTAGTAATAATAGTGTCAAGGAGAAAGGACACACATATAAACTATTATATATAGTAATTTTATATAACTATTTTAATTATGCATACACATTTTATTATGTATCAAAACAGAAATGATCTCAATTTCAATAATAAAGTATATTGCTTTATATTCATAGACTTCGTATTAACTATTTTAAATTAAGATGACTTTCTGTTTTTATGCTAATTGTTTTATATTCTAAGGTGATGTTGATCTACTGCTGTGTTGGGAATGACAGTAAAGAGCCAGAGGCCCAGCAAATGTACTTACCAGGCCAGAATACATGCAGAAAAGATTGACTAAATTGGCAGAAATAGATATACAGTGGGCAGTTTGTGACAGAGAAAATCACCCCCTGGAAGAGACTGGAATTCTTTTATACAGTTACGGAAAGTTACTTAATCTTACCTCATGTGCCATTTGTGTGGGTCTATATTTGGATACATAAGCAAGCATCTCTCTGTTTTGTTAAATAGTAAATTGTATAGTGCCAGTTGTTGAGGGGTTGGCCATTTAGAATAAGGCATCATGGATACCTAAGAGTCATAAGGCTTCTTATCAGGGCAGTGGTGGCACATGCCTTTAATCCCAACACTTGAGAGGCAGAGGCAGGCGAATCTCTGTGAGTTCAAGGCCAGCCTGGTCTGCAGAGCAGTTCCAGGACAGCCAGGACTACACAAAGAAACCCTGTCTTGAAAAAAAAAAAGAATTATAAGGCTTTAAAACAGGATGTAGTCATATGCCTTTAATTCCTGCACTCGTTAGGCAGAGGCAGGAGGATCTCTGTGAGTTCAAGGCTAGACTGGTCTGCATAGAGAGTCCCAGGACACCCAGGGATAAATAGAAAAAAATGTTCAGACCCTGTCTCAAAAAAAAAGAAGAAGGATTATTACACTTTAAATATTTGTATAAGTCTTCACAAGGCACTGTGGTCAGGCCCCAAATAGTGAGGGGCTGATTGTTACAGTGTGAGGTTTTTGCTTTTGTCTTTAGCCTTTTTATCTCTAAATTTGCTTCCTGATAAAGCAGCAGGGTCAAGTCATTGACAAGGGGCAAAGATCATCTTCTGGAGCTTCTTCAGAGCTCAGATATATTAGAAAAGTGGACCTTATTGATGTTGCTGGTGTGTCATAGTGTTTTAAGACCATGGGCAATGCATAGAAGGTTTAAGAGGCATATTGGAGGGAAAGGAGGGAATGACTATCTCAAGAGACTGAAAACCTAACTGTGATATCAACATGGAGAGTGCGAAGTCGTTGACTGAGGAAGACAGGCACTGATGTCAGTGGTAATGGTAATGACCCTGCAACACTGCCATGAGAACTTAATAGCCTTTAATATGGAAAATACCAATCATACCAGAAGGTTAAGTAAGAAAAGACAGACAGACAGAGAGAGAGAGAAAGAAGAGTTATGTCAGTGAATGATCCCAGGAGAAGAAAACCAGCCCCTGTGTCCTCCCTGTGAGCAATCCCTCAGAGGTTATCACCCCTAAATCAGATGCCTGCTCTTTTAGTCTTATAACTGTAGCTTGTACTATCCCTACTTGATTAGCATATATGTGACATTTCTGTCCCAGAGTCAGACAGGTACTCCTTGGACTACTGTAAGCAATGCTACAGATGAGGCCTTTGGAAAATTAAACTGGTCCTGAAGGGCCTTGGGGGCTGCTGAGATGTGGTCTAGTCCCATAGGCTAATTTGGCCAAGTATGTTAAGCATAAGAAGCCAATGTGAGTATTCTTATTCTGATACCTATACCTGCCATAATGACTCATCCCACTAAGAAAAGTATCAGCTGAAAACCCTTCTATGTCAAGAGATTCCAAAGGAGGGTACATGGAGGAGCTGGTTGAAAGGAGTAATTTGGATACCAGGAGCAGTGAAGGCATTGGTACAGGTGTCAAATGAATTAGCCAGAAGACTACAAGAGACATTAGTTCTACATGGGAAGAAAAGAAAGCCACTGAGGAATTAAGGCACATGGTGTTGACTAGATGGAAAAGTAGTGATTAGGACATTTTAAAAGGAGGAAGTTGAGGCATGAAAGAAAGGAGTAAAGACGGAGGGCATGAGTCAAGGTAAGTGATAACTTCAGTCCAAGAATAGTTTAAGAAATCTCCCTAAGGACCACAAGATGGCTCTGCAGGAAAAAGTTCCTGCCATGCCAACCCAAGAACCAGAGCTAGTTCCCAGAGCCCACCAGCAAGGAGAGAACTGACTTCTGAAGTTGTTCTCACGCCTCCACCCAGGCATACCTGCACTCACACATACACATATCATTCACACACATAAAATACATACATACATACATACATATATACATACATACATATATACATACATACATACATACATACATACATACATACTTAGAAACCTCTCTGAAGGAAAAGGTCTAGTATGAGTTTCTTAAACTGAGTTGGGTCTTGTAGGAAGAATATCAATGGAATATGAGGGGAGAAATTGTAAAATTTTATCATAGAGCCCAGAAAATCGAGAGAAAGAGAACTAGCTTCTCATTGGGATCTAGAAGGCGTTAGGGGTCTGATTGTTTCACATGGGTCTTGCTAGAGAGGAATTAGAGATCTCTAAGAGGCTCATGGAAGCAGGCCTTTTGAGCTTCTGGGGATGGAACAATGTTCACTCAAGACAGATGAAGCCATGTGAAATAGGCCTTATAGATTGACTACTTTTGGAAACATGAGTAACACTTGATAAAATCTGGTCCAAACAGCTTCAGGAGGTCTTCTTAAATGTGGCATGGTCTTTAAGATAGGCTCAACCTCCTGGGTTAATGTGAGAAATGGTCATCAATTTATAGTAAGAGTACTAGAGACTCAGCAGTGTGAAAGTTGATTTATTCATGAACTTGCAAGTCTGAGCATCAGCCTAGAGTGGCAGGTTTGCCGATTAAGCGCAGAAAATAGTCTTTATAGCCCGAACACAAGCCTCTTCCTTCCTTTCCCCTTTGACTGAGTAATCAGGAGAGTGCAAACTTCCACATCACCTATGTGTTACATTTCCCTCTGCTACTTAACATTCGTCTTTTTCTCAACAAAAACCATATGTGGATTCATCTCAACATTTTACATCTTGTTTATTTTAAAACTTATCTGGTACATGACCTTGTTATGTTTGTGGCTTGGTGGTTAGCAATTTTCTATTTTAAACTTCTAGTTTGGGTGGGGGGGGGAAAGTGTATCAAAGTGCAAGTTAGGGAATGCAAATACATAGACTAACAGACTTTAGCAAGGGTCCAGTGCTTTCTGTTTATCTGTATTTCAGCCACTACTGGCTCAAGGCAGTTTTGAAAATTGACCTTTTTTTCTTATTTCTTATAAGCCAATATGAGGGGATAATACCAAAAAGATTAGGACAGGTTTAAGCTATACTTACCTTGGTAGTGAGGGACAGCCCAGCTCCAGTGGTATAGGGAAATAGGTAATGAGACTTAACACGCACCAGGTCTGCCTCAAGGGAGCACTTTGAAGGGGCTGGGATAGTGGTACCATCTTGGGGTTCTGCTTATTTAAAAAATTGAAAAGCGGGAAAGAAGTGTTACCAAAAATCTTGGGGAGTCTCAGGAGAGCATCACATAATACTAAGGAAATGGGGCCCTCTCTTGGGGTTCTTTATCTCATTAATAATGATTTAAGAACAGACACAACTGGAAGCTCAAGGGCAATTTATAAGAGTTTAAAAGGAATTTTTTTTCATGCAGTATATTCTGATCACATTTCCCCCCGCCCAGCTTCTCCCAGATACTCTCCACCTCCCCACCCACTCTGAGTCATATTGGAAATGAAAACTGGGCCTTTATCAGATTATGGAGACTGGGAGAGCCCAAAGCAAAGAATAATGTGCTCTGTGAGGACAGTGGCTACCACTAAGGCCCTGTCTATTTGAATGGGAAATGTTTCTAGCCATCTGGTGAAAAGACACAACTAACTAGTAGATATTTGAATCTCTTGCATGGGGACACACAAGTGAAATATATTTGCCAATCCTCACCCCAGGTATAGTTCTATGCTGAACAGTGTATAAAAAGGGAGGAGTCAGGCACCTTCAGTATTGGCCTGACAACAAGAAAGATAAGCTTTAGAAACAGATCCCAGGGTGTTGCTATGCCTGTGAACAGAGCCTCAATTGGAAAATAAAGGCTTTAGCCCCTATGTATGTAAATTGATGAAAAATCTCAAAGATCTTTCATCAGAGGGATCCAGCGAGTCAAAGTTTAGGGATGGGCTTGGAACTCTCTGGGGTGTTTATAAAGCCCCGACCTAAAGCCTCTTGGGTCTCTTGGGGGTATGCTGTGGATGTGAGAGAATGGGATTGGGAACTAAAGCAGCCTGGAGTGGAAACAATGCTGCATCTTAAGCCTGTTGTTCTGCTCAGTGGTTTCCCTAAGAAATGTCAGGATGGTCTTTTTTTCTTTCTTTCTTTCTTTCTTT
>LZPO01097107.1:33160-49626 GCA_001675575.1 Neotoma lepida
TTGCCATGTATAAAGGTCAGCTGGAGTGTGTAGTTGGAAGATTCCCTGTATCCCGCCTAGCTCGCAGTCGGGACAAATCTCTCTCACCCACGAACCATAGCCGCTTATAAAATAATCACTCAGAGGCTTATGTTAATTACAAACTGGATAGCCTATGGCTCAAGCTTCTTGCTAGCTAGCTCTTATAACTTAACCCACTTCTATTAATCTATAAGTTGCCATGTGGCCGTGGCATTGCTGGTCTGCTGGCATCTTGCTGCTCCTTGGGCTGCGGCTGGCATCTCCCTCACTCTGCCCTTCTTCTCTTCATCTCTCTACTTGGATTTCCCACCTGGTTGTAAGCTTTCTTGCCATAGGCCAAAACAGCTTTACTTACTAACCAATGGGAACAGCATATATTCACAGCAGTACAGAAAGACATCCCACAGCAAGGTTGGAAGCCAGATGGCTTCAAGTAGGACCAAAGTCTTAGGGGCATGTTTAATGGGAGTATTCTGAGCAGTAGGGAGGCCCCTTTCTCTTCAGGTCCTTCCTGAGTGTTGATTACATGGAAAGCATAGGCAAAATCCGTGTAAAAGTTATCTCGTCTTTGCTCCCAACTGGAGAGCCCTAGTAAGGGCCATTAGTTCTGGAATTATCTGGAAGGGGCCCAGATTCTGTGACTTCTGTGAGACTCACTACTACATACCCTGAAAGTTTTTTGTCCTGCCTCCATTAAACTACTGTTATACTTGAACCAAGTATCCTTCAGATGAGAAAGAGAGGAGTCCTGTAGATCCAGTCTAGCACTGCAGAGAAAGTCAGTTATTTCCACACAGGTTTGCTGGAGAAGGTTGTCAGGCTTGGGATTTGGGAGTAACAGATTAGGATTTTTTTTGCCACTGTTTTTACAGTAAGCTCTGCAGTTTATAATAGAACAGTCTGGTGCTTGCTGGTTCTGTCTGATCCCCAGTGGAAAACTCTTGAGTTGAGATTTTTGAGGCTCTAGTGTGGTGTGTAAATCATCATGCTCTGGCACAGAGTTAGTTGAGAGGTCTTCCAAACTAAGAGAGCCATGGGTGCCAATGACCTGAGGTAAAGGCAGCAACTGTATGCCACCAGGCTTGGAAAGATAAGCAGCTGGGCACTGAGAGGCCCCAAAGCCTTTGTTGAAATTCCCACTGCTACTCCATTTTGTTCGTGCACATACAAAAAAAAAGATGTTTTAGTAAGAACTGTCAGAGCTAATGCTGGGTAGGAAGTAAGTGTCTGCTTTAGGAGGTCTAAGGTTCATGTCATTTCAGTGATCCAATCTAATGGCTCTTCCTCTGGTTCCCTCAAGTCTTTATAGGGAGGTTTAGCTATCAGGTCAAACTGGGAAATCCAGATTCTGTAGAATCCTACCATTGCTAAGAAGGTCCTTAGCTGTTCTGTGCCTGCAGTGCCCACAGTTAAAGCAAGATTGTTGTGGTAACTGGAACGACTGCTTGTGCTGTTAGTGTACGGCTCAATAAGTTCACCTTTATTTGGGAGGCCTGGGCTTTTCAAAGAGAAGTCTTCTAGCCATGTGAAAACAGTTTTTGAAGAGTTAGGACAGTGTTTTGATTTGAACTGGACTTATCTGAGTTACAGATTAATATCCACATACTGAAGGAGGTTACTCCTTGGGAGAAAATTAAAAATGGAAAGGTCTCTGTAGAGACATGAAGGATAGGGCTATCCTGAGGTAAGACTGCGAGGAGGTTGGGTGGAGGGATCCTGCCATTCTAATGTAAACAGGAGCCTGAGTTTGGGTAGATAAGAGTACAAAAGCAGGCATCCTTAAAGTCTAACACTGGGAACCAGAAGATAGTAGAGGGTGTCTGTTCTATGGGAATGTAAGGGTTTGAAACCATGGCATTGATCAGAACCACAGCCTCAATTATAGTCCTCAAATCTTGGGCTGTTCTGTAGTACCCATTTGACTTCTTTGCTGTCCAGACAGGGGTACAGCCTGAAGAGTTACAGGGGTATAATAAGTAGCCCAGTAGCCCAGAATTTATCAATGAGAGGCTATAAGTCTTTCCCTACTTCGGACTTTAAAGATATTGGAGCACTCCAGAAAAGCTGATAGGATTCTTAAGGACAACTGTGATAGGAGTGGCTGTTAGGGAGTATCCAAGAATGGAGGTATTGCAGACTTCGGGTGGAATTTCTTATTTGATGTAAACATCTACTTTGGAGAATATATGGAGGACCTTTGAGGCCCCAAACAGCAACCAGGACAGGAGACACAGCGTTAAGAAAACCATAGAGCCTCTGGAGACTTAAGTGGATCTAAAGTTTAAACATTATGTCCCTGTCTAGGAGAGGGATGCAGTAGCTAGGTAGGACCAGGAAAAAATGAGTGAAAAAAAAAGTTGTTTGCCTATCATACAAGTTTAAAAGGTTATAAAGCAGGCTTGCCATTAACACTAGTGAAGAGAACCTGAGCCCAAAATATCAAGCCTGAGAAGGTGGTCAAGACACAAAATTTCAGCCAGGCAGTGGTGGCTCTCACATCTTTAATCTCAGAACTCAGGAGGCAGAGGCACAAGGATTTCTGTGAGTTTGAGGCCAGCCTGGTCTACAAAGCGAGTTCCAGGACCCTGTCTCGAAAAACCAAACGACACAAAATTTCACATTATTGATAATACATTATTTTCATCTCTGCCAGTTCTAGAGCTGCTAAAGGCTCATCCATAAAGATGGAGAATATAAAATTCCTTAGGGTCTATCTTAGTCTATTACTGTGAAGAGACACCATGACCAAGGCAACTTATGAAAGAAATTAAATTTAATTTGAGGCTTGCTTACAGTTTCAAAGAGTGAGTCCATGACCATCATGGTGGGGAACATGGCAGCAAGTAGGCAGACATAACAGTGGAGCAGTAACTGGGAACTTACATCCCCAAAGATTGGAGGGAGAGAGAGAGACTGGTCCTGGCTTGAGCTTTTGAAACCTCAAAGCCCAACCCCAGCAGTACACCTCCTCCAACAAGGCCACACCTACTCCAAGACCACACCTCCTAATCATTCCTAATAGTTCACCAACTGGGAACCAAACATTCAAATATATGAGCCTATGGGGACATTTTCATTCAAACCACCACAGGACCTCATCAGTCTTTAAGGAGAAAGCTACCTCTTTCCTTACTGAAAAGAAAGTGTAAGAAGAAAAGAAAGACAAGAGGCAAACGCACAGTGGTAGGAAGAGGTCTATGTCTAAATAAACCTGAGAAGGGCTCTCATTAGAGAAATGGATAGAGCAAACTTTGCTTGTAGGCTAGAATTTTTATCAGAACTGAAGAAGGGAGTGAGGTCAGATTGTACCAGGTAGCAGGTATATGCATGAATAATATTAGTGGTGTTGATTTGAGGAATTTGACTATGGGAAGTTGAAACTGCTGGCCACAGGAAAGCTGTTCAAGCTGGATGCCATCACAGGAAAAAGGGGCATTCAAGCTGGAATAAGGTTTATAGTGAGGAAGGGACTGGAGTGGAGTGGTCTCCAAATCATACTCTTGATCTCTTAATTCGGGCTGTGTGGCTACAGAGGAAGATTGGGTCGTATTACTCTTGCTCTGTTTCCTGCATAAGGCCATCAGTCATGGAAGTGAAGGGCCTGAAGGAGGACACCTTTGACTTGCTCCTGAGAGGTTGCTCAAGAGATTGTGACTCCCAAGGTTGCTAAGGAGAGGATTATCTGCACAGCCAGGTGTGTCCTGACAGAGGTCAAGATCCAGATTGGGGTGGATAAATCAGAAGAGAAGAGTGAGATTGTGGGTTACAGGAATATATGAGGATGTACATCTGTCCATTTTTCAAGAGGCACACGCAGGCCTCTTGAAATCCAGAAGAGGTCCATAGTGTATGCCAGGCAGGAGAAAGGTCAAATCAGAATGTCTGGAAGAGCTTCCCTGGGTATTTGAATTTTGGTGGTAGAGTGAGTGTGCCAGAGGGAGATGGAGTGTCCAAAGGCTAGGGTGGTGACAGGCTGCATAGGGATGGCAGGATAGTCTGAAGGGCACACCCCCAAGGTTAAGTTGAAGGTATTTGATTTTACAATTTTAGGATTTCAGAGAAATTGTGAGTAAGAATCAAATATCAGATGGAGTTGGAGAGGGACAGAGGAGGACTGGGGGTGGGAATAGTAGGACATGGGGAAGACAAGGCAGGATGGTGATTTCTTCCCTGGAAGCCAAGGGTTTGATCTCTGATTGCTTAAAGGGGGGCAATTCAGTTAGTCTAAGGAGTACACCAGACTGAAGAGAAAGAGGTGTGTTGGTGTGGTAGAGGGGAAAAGTGTTAATTTGCAGTTGTACAGACAGGAGTGAAGGCTTCAGAGAAAGGAAATGCAAGGCCAGGCAAAGGGCTTTTTGACAGATGTAATGTAGAGAATAGACTGTGTGGATCATTAAATCATCCAAATATCTCACTGAATAGAATAGTGAAGGCCAGTGAGTGAAGGGGCTTGCTCTGTAATGGGAAGACTGGTCTCCTGATTACCAGCCTTGTGCTGTCTTCTGCCTATACATTCACAGCTGTAGAGCACAGAGGCCCACATTTCAGTTTGCAGAGAGAGGAGTAGAGGCCACCAAGGGTGACTTGTCAAGCCAGGCAAAGGGCTTTTGGTATGGCCTCTTGAAGAGATGTTGAGGGGGTTGTAGGCAGGTAAGAAATCTCTGGAAATTAATTATAGTGGCCTGATTGCAGAAGTCTTTGCCTCAACTCCAGCCATCCCATGCACATAATAATCCATTTCAGGGGTTTTCTACTGGGCTTGGTTCAGTCCCCCTGTTGAGGAAAGCCAAGCAGATATGGGGCAGGAAAGCCCGATCTGCTACCAGGAACAGGTGGACATAGTCCCAACATGAGGAGGACAAGGAGGAGTTATGGGATTTCATGGGATTGGTGGGTAGTAAGACAGTCTGGTTGAGGTATGGAAGTAAGGACCCCTGTCTGAGGGGGAGGGAGAGGAGGAGGAGGAGAGACAGATTGGGAAGTGGATCAGAGAGGATGCCATCAGCCACCCTTGTCCTCTGGGATGCAGCTGAGGCGTATCAAGCTGGGTCTTTCTGGTGAGGTACCAGTAGGGCTCCTGAAATTCAAGCTCTGGTTGAATTTCTGCTTGTGTGATGGAGTGAGGTGGGGAGAGGAGAGAAGTTATGTGTGCAAAGGAAAGAGATGGAGGGGAACATCCTGGCCATAGACCACTAGGACAACCCAAAGATGGGCCATTCAGTTTCCCAGGGTGACAGAGCCTTTGTCTGTCTTATGGCCTTTGCAGTGGATGATAACATCCCTTTGGGGCAATATGGATGCTTTGAGGAGGAGGGGGAAAAGCCTCTCATTGATGATGGTGGTGGCCTTTGGTGTAAGGAAACATGATTCTCTCCAAATCTAGGAGATGGAATGAATGATGCCATAGGTATCTATAGTCAGGATAGACGATGACTGCAGCATTCCAGGCTGAGGGTAGGACCCTGGCAAGCGCAGTGAGCTCTGCCTGCTGAGGAGTAGTCTAAGGAAGGAGGAAGCTTCCTCCTCCACTCATGAGAATGGAAGCAGTTAAGAGTCTCATGATACCACTCAACAATGGGAAGCCAACAAGGGGGCTCCTTGAGGGGGCTACCCTCAATCAACTTATCCAGGGTCCCAGGAATGGGAGTGGTATTGAGCTGGTAAAAAACCTAAGAGCCTCATCTANTGTCCCAGAGTAATCGTGAGGTACGTGCAGGTCACAGAAAGGGTGTTGTTTGTAGCTGGGAGCAGAGTGTCAGGGATACTGGAGGGCAGGGCTGTCCAGAGACTGCAGGGTAGAGCAAGCTGATGTGACTGGACTGGAGGCAAAAGGAGGAACTAGAGAAGAGGACAGGAAAAAACAAACTGATGAGAGATAGTTTGAAGGCTGTGGAACAGAAGTTGCCTGAAGTTAGAGACATAAGGCGCCAGCTCTGTCATATGGCATCAGTTGTTTACAGAAATAGGCTACAGGTTGGAGCTAATTACAGCAGTTAGGCCAGAAGAACTAAGACACGGTTGCATGTACTGAAGAGGTAAAGGTGGAAATATTGGAATAGGTTGGTAGCCCAAGAGCAGAAGGTCCAGAAAGATCCAGCTTCAGAATTGTAAAAGCTTTATGTATTTCTAGAGTAGAAATCAAATGATCAGTCATGTCACCATTTGATGTAGTATAAAAGGGTTCTGAAATAATAGCAATGATGAAGACACAACTGGAAGTAGCTTATGAGACCTAAAAATAAAAGAAGATCCTTCTCGGTATTAGAGAAATGGGTCAGGCTAATGTCCTCCTTCCAAAAAGCAAAAATTGTGTGGAGTATGGGGGTGATTTCCCCACCCAAATGGAGGGATCTGGGATTGGATCAGCTGAGCCTTCTTTCTAGAGACTTGATATCTGGTTGGCTAGGAAATTGAGGAAGCTATGGATTGCTGGAGACAATTAATAGGAGAGGAAGTACAGGATCAGGTCTTCTATGTCTTGAAGAAGGGTGCTGGTGGGGAAGAAAGGGGCTTTGGCAAAGTTTGTCCAAAGTAGTGGACACTAAGAATCTCCGGGAGAGGACAGTCGAGATAAGTTATTGGAAGAAATTTGAGTCAGGAGTCAGGCAAAATGTCACAAGTGGAAGGCAATGGTGAAGAAAGACCCCTGGAGGTCCAAGACTGTGAAGTGATGACCAGGGGGGATTTGAGAAAGGGGGGACTAAGTGTTGGGGACTACTAGGTGGATGGGCTCACAATCAGTAGGAACCCTTGGGTTTCCAGACTGTAGGAGTAAGCATATTTTGGAGGGAGTTCTCAGAAATGGTACTAACAGAAACAAGGAAATGAAAGATGATGGGGTTGGTACCCATAGCCCCAGGGAGGAGAATGGGTATTGAGCTATCAAAATATATTCAGAAGGGTTCTTGTGGAACATGCAAGACAATTGGTATTGGGTAATACTGGACAACTTTATGTCTCATACAATGGTGTCACCCTAGGAGTCACAGTTAGGGTCAAGGAATGATTGAGGTTCTCTATCAGCTGCAGCCTAGCATGAGAGGATAATTTGACAGGCTCCAAGCTTATGGATTAAGTCCCTCCCTGGTAAGGAAAAGAGACTGGAGGGTAAGACAAGAAATGAGTGCATATGGAAGGAGAGGGTAAATAAGAGTGTGATGGATGGAATCTCAGGTTGTCTTTCATGTCAGCAAAAGGAAGAACACTCCTGTAGTTGTTCCCTGATAGTCAATTAGAACACAATTAGTTAATTGCAACTGTATCCAAAAGAAAGGACATGGTCTTGACATATACAATCACAACTACCCTGTGTTTTGTGGACTTAGATGGTGTGGGGGCAAAAGACCCTTCATTCATCTGTTGACAGCATCAGCACAGAAGAAATAGGACTGCTTTCAAGACAAGATGATCATGAACCTTGTCACTCAATTCAGGCTCAGTAGGAAGACAGGGCAGCCAAATCTCTAATGGGCCTTCCTGCTACGGGTGATGGTCCTAGAAAGAAGGGTCTGAAAGAAGAGGCCAGCTTTGAGGTGTCCTTGTGAGTTCACTCTGCTAGGAAAAATTAAAGTGGTCTTGTGAACCAAAACTTCTGGAAGAGGTTATTAAGAAAGGGAGGCATGCCAGGCGGTGGTGGCGCACGCCTTTAATCCCAGCACTCGGGAGGCAGAGGCAGGCAGATCTCTGTGAGTTCGAGGCCAGCTTGGTCTACAGAGTGACTTCCAGAACAGGCTCCAAAGCTACAGAGAAACTCTGTCTCAAAAAACCAAAGGAAAGAAAGGAAGAAAGAAAGGGAGGCAGAGGAGCCACAGCATGATCAGGATGAAAGAGGCAACAAAAGGAAGCAGCCAGGACAATGAAGATGCCAACCATGAGTTGGGGTCCTGCAGAAAGGCAGTGGCTCTTTCCCTTAAACTTTGTGCTCCATCTCTATCACAGCTGACTTACTGATTTAAAAAAAAAAGTAGCACTGTTCGTTCAGAAGTGCACATATACCCCTATGGGTAGCCCCCAGGATACTGAGATCATGCATAGGAACAGCAGCTAGGGAACATACAGATCTGGACTTAGACTGCCAGGAGCTAATTTACAACATCTTTGAGACTCTAATACTTGTTTGAAAAGAAGGGTTAACCGGTGAAAGGTTACTCACAGGATGGAGGTCCCCATATCCCCTTGCATTAAAATCCCCAAGATTACTAGGAGGAAGTTCTTCTTCACAGTCCAGTATGTCCTAACAGAGGTCAAGATACAGATTGGGATTTGTGTGTCAGGAGGGAAGAGTGAGCCTCTGGGGCAGAGGAAGGTAAGAGTGCATACCCTTGTATAATTAGCAGGAAGATACATGTATGCCTGGGAGTTCCAAATCCAAAAGATTCCAGTGGTGTATGCCAGGCAGTGAAAAGGTCAAAGCAGGATATCTGGAAGAGCTTCCCTGAGTGTCCACATTTGGTGTTAAGAGTTAGTGTGCCAGAGGGAGATGGAGTGTCCAAAGGCTAGGGCTGTGACAGGCTACATAGGGGTGGCAGGACACTCTGGAGGGAACACCTCCAAGATTAAGTTGAAAATATTTTTTAAAGACAGGATTTCAGAGAAATTAATGATCTGAATTTAATAACAGGTGTAGATATATTGGGGGGAGGAAACGATAGAAGAGGACTAGACAGTGGGAAATGTAAGACACAAGGAAAGGATCAGAAAGCAAATCTCTTCCCTGGCAGTCAACGGATCTGGGTTTTGGTTTCTGGCTGATTAATGATGGGTGATTCAGTTGTTCTAAGGAGTTCTTCAGATTGAGCAAGGAGAGGTATGTTAATGTAGTGAATTGGGGCAACAGTGGTAAGGGTAAGGTTTCAAAGATCAGGTTGTAAGCTTCCAACAACCAAGGAAATGGGGGATAGTGGTCAGGAGTTGCATAGGGAGCCTTGGTATGCCAGGCAAAAGACGTTTTGTTACAGCCAATGAAGAGACACTGAGGAAGTTACAAGCAGGTAAATCACTGGAAACTAATTACAGTGGCCTATTTGCAGAAATCTTTGCCTCCATTCCAGCCATCCCCATGTGTGTACTCAGATTCATCAGTGTCCTGTCAGGCATGGTAGAGTCCCTTCTGAAGGGAGCTAGGCAGTGATAGGAGTCAGGAAAGCCTTGGCTACATGAGGCAAGTGAAGGCAGACCCAACAAGAGGAGTGGGTGGTATCATTAAAGGACTTCAGGAGATTGCTAGTGAGAGTGTCTGGTTTAGGTAACAGATAAGAGACTAGACCCCTGTCTGAGAGGAAGGGAAAGAAGAAAGAGCAGGGGTAGAGTTGGGTGGTAGACTGGGGAGGATGCATTAGTCCATATCCTCTAGGATGCAGATGAGGCACAGCAAGGTAGGTCCTGTGCAGGTGGAAGATTATTTAGTAACTAGTATATTCAGGTCCCCAGGGTCAGAGATGACCTTCCTTATGGAGGAAAAGTGGTACCAATTAGAGCAATCTTGAAATTTGGATGTGGTAGGGGCGATTAAAATGAGCCTGTGTGGGCTCTCCCATGTGGGTTTTAGAGGGTTCACTGAAACAAGAATCCAAACAAGATCTCAAAGTGGGAGGAGAGGAGCAAGGAGTAGTCTAGTGGGTTAGAGATAGGAATGGGAGCAGGGAAATTAGTAAAGAACTATAGGACGGTCTTAAGAAACTAAAATAGAGAGTATTTAGTGAAGTAGGAGGGTCTTTTGGTGGGTTCGGATTAGAAGGATGTGTGGGCAAAAGGGAGTGCCTATACATTAACTCAGAAGGACTGAGAATGAAAGGATTATAAGGAACCTCAGGAAGTTTGAGGAATGCTAGGGGCAGGAAAGAAATCCAGTCCTTATGTAGTTGGAGAGAGAAGCAGCCTAGATTGTTTTGAAGATGCCATTCACTCTCTCTCTCCTTTCCCAGAGGACTGGGTATAATAAGGAATGTAGAAACTTCTGGAAATGTTTAGAGCACAGGTGATCCATTGAGTTATTTGATAAACAAATTCAAAGTCATTGTCAAATTAAATGGAAGGCTTGTACCCCTAAGTGAGAAATTATTTCGCTTAGTAGCCTAGACGCCACAATGGAGGTACATTTGTTAAAAGTGGGAAAAAGCCTCTACCCAACCTGTGAAAGTGTCAACTACAACTACTATCAGGAAGTAATTGGTGTGTCTTATGGCAGGCATGAGTTGCACCATAAGTAGATGAGTTGGGAAAGATAGGGGCCAAATAGCTTATGGAGAGACCCTTTGACAGATGTTACACTCTTTACAGAAATCCTGTATGTATTCTTTAATAAGAGGGGTGAGATGAACATGTGTACTAAGGACATTTCAGAGGGAAAAGTCTTTGGCCTGGAAAATAGGAGTGACTCTCTTGGAGGAAGGAAAGTTTTTTCCGTTGAGCAACAGAGTACTAAGTTATTAAGATACCAGTAGGGTTCTCAAAGGTTAGCTTTAGTGGAACTAGGGTGTTCCACTGGTATGGTAAGATAAGTGTGAAAAGGAAAAAAGATAAGTAATATAGTCAAAGGGGAAAGATAGTGGGGCACATCCTAGCCCTTGGCCAGCTAGCAGGCCCAGAGTTAGGCAGTCATTTCCCCAAAGTGGAACCTTTTGGTAATGGGGCTGCTTCAAGGAGACAGGGGATGAGTTTCCTGTTAATGACAAGATGCCCTTTGAAGTGAGGAAACACTACTCTCTCCCAAGTTTGAGAGTCTGAATGAATGATGTCATAGGTATATTTAGAGTGGGTGTATATACTAACTGTGGCATATCTAGCTAAGTTTAGGACCCTAGTGAGTCCAGTGAGCTCTGCCTGCTGAAAAGTAGTCTGAAAAAGGAGAGGATTTGCCTCTGCCACCTGCTGAAGGAAGCAGTCAAGATCATCATGGTACCCCATGGTACCCCTTAAGATAACAATTGTCATCATAGCTAGCAGAATAAGGGGATTCCTTGAGAAAACTACTGTCAATGAACCAATCCAAAGGTCCAGGGATGTGAGGTGGTGAAAAACCTTAAGGGCCTCATCTGTTACCGTAGAGTAATTGTGAAATATTCAGGCCACAAGAAATATGTTACCTGTACTTGAGAGCAGAGTGGCTAGGGTTGAGTGGATGGCAGGGCTGAAGAGAAACTACAAGTTGGCAAAGGGTAGTACAACAAGACTGGAAGCAAAAGGAGGAAGTGGAGGAGAGGGAAAGGTGGCTACTCAAGTTGCACAATGGTGGGGAGAGAAAACAACAGTTGAAGAAAGGTAACTTTGAAGGCTCTAGGGATGAGCAGAATGGCAGTTTCCAAAACTTCGTGGCATAAGGGGCCAACTTTAATATATAATTCAATTTGTTTAGAGAAATAGGCAGCAGATCGGAGCAAGTCTCCTACTGGTTGGGCTAGAAGAACTAAGGCCTGGTTACGAGCACTATAGAGGTAAAGGTAGAGAAAGGTCAGAAGGGGTTGGGGAGCCCAAGGGCAGGAGTTCCTGAGGGCCTGTGTCAGGGTGATAAAACCTTTATGCATATCTGGAGTGGAAACCAGGTGACCATGAGATCATCTTTGGATGCAGCATAAAAAGGCTGGGAGAGACTCACAATATTGGAGGTCTACAGCTGCACGTAGCCTCTGAGCCGTAAGACTGCAAGGAGGGCTCTCTTAGTCTTAGGAAGGGGAATTGAGTCCACAGCAGATCTACTATGTCTTGGAGTAGAATGCAGAGGAACGATGGGGATAATTGGGAGGACAGAGGGGGAGAGTGGAAGAGAGATGGGAGAAAGAAGAAAGAAGAGCGACTGGATACCTATGAAGAACCTTTCCAAAGTGGTACAAGCTATCTCAGAATCCCGGAGGAGAACAGTTCAGGTAAGTCGCTGGGAGAAGTTAGACTCAGGGTCAGTCCAAGTGAAAGGAGAAAGTTCCAAGATTTGGCTAGAGGATAATGGTGAAGGAGGCAGCTTTGAGTCCAACATTGAAAAGGGACCTGATGTCTGGGGGATCTGAGAGAAAATAGTAGAAGGTTGGGGATACGTGAGTGGATGGGAACTAAGAGATAGCTGACCTGTCAAAAGTCTTGTACAAGGTGGTAAGAACATTGGGCTTTCAAACAGTGAGGATGGGCATGTTGTTGTTGGGGGAGTTTGTGAGCATGGAGATATTCACAAGGAGGTAACAGGTGATGGTTTTAAGTCCCTGCAGCCTGGCAGAGGAAAATAGGTACTGCAGAATTGTGATAAATCAAAAGGATGTCTAAGGGAAATGAGCACCAGGTGATGGTGTTGGGCAATTGTCGGGTGGCTTGTGTCCGATATAACGGGGTTGACTTTAGAGACAAAAGCAGGATTGAGGGACGGGAGAGAGTCACCCTCAGGTGCAGTGTAGCACAGGAGGATAAATTGAGGATAATTTGATAGCCAAGAGAGACTTATGGTAGATCCAAGTTTATGAAGCAAGTCCCTTCCTAGTAAAGGAAATGGACAGTGGGGTAAGATGAAAAATGAGTGCATAAGAGTTATGTCCTAGAAGGGACAAATGAATTGGGGTATGAAATGTGGAATCTTGTGTTGGTCTTTCAGTAACAGGATGTATGCTCTTGTAGTTGGGAGGGCAGTGTAGAGGAATTGGACAATAGTATTCTCCACTTTGTTACCTTGTGCCAATGCTCAGTGAGTGAGGCTCTGGGCTCAAGAGCAGCAGGTTGAGGCACCGGATGGGAGATGGTTTGGGAGGGGGAATCAGCAACAGCTCTAAATGTGGAATCTCCAAGGGAGAATGAAGGGAGTAGTCTCTTTCAAGAGGAGAATTGGGGTAGGAGAACAGGATTGACACAGGAAAAGCCATCGAGGAGGCAGAAATCTTGTACATAGAGAACTTCCTGACATTTTCTGGTTCTAGTCCTAAAGTGATCAAGGTCCCTGAGAATTTGCCAACTCAGATGTGCCATTCAGACCACAGAGAGACGTTGTCCAATTTATATTTGTGCCAAGCCATTCACTGGGTCAGATTTCACTCCTGAGACCCAATTTAGAGAGGTTAGACAAAAGACACCTCAAAAGGGATATTGAAGGTATTTGGGGGAAATTTTGGAAACCCATGGTAAGGAGAGCCCAGGATGTTCTGAAGACCCCAGACCAGTGTCCCTGTCAAGATGTCACTTACCTGTGGGACATCTCCTGGAGAGGTCAAATCTGGGCAGTAATCTAGGCAGTACCCCAGGTGATCTCCTAGTCACCTTGGGAGAAAAGCAACACTACAAGTACAGAGCAAGACGCCTCCACAGTGACAGAGCTGCTAAAGAAGGGAATGTGAAAGGAAGTGATGGAGAGGTGGCAGGGGAAGAAAGAGGAAAGGAAAAGAGAGTGGAGAAAAGGAGAAAGAAGGAGAGGAGAGGGGAGAGGGAAGAGAGAGAGAGGACAGGAAGGGAGGAAGGGAGGGAGAGAGAGAGATATCCAGCCCAATGGATTACCCAGTACCCAGAGGGGGTCAGAGAGGGGCTAAGTCCTGCAGATGGTTTGGGGTGCCCAGCAGGGAGTAACCCCCTGACCAGGACCCCATACAAAGTTGGCAACCATCTTTGTGATCTGAGGGCAAGGCTGAAAGAAAGGAGTGAAGTAGAATGGGGTGAAAGCCCAGGACTCCCCAGGATCAAGCCCAGGAGCAGGTACCACTGTCACCTGCGTCCTGTGTTGCCAGAAGATCCTGACTCTGAGAAGGTAGGGCCATAGCTGTGTGGACAGGTTTGTTTTGAAGTAAACCTAAGCAGATCTCTCATCATTGAAGGTGAAATAGCAAACTTCTCTTATGGGCTAGAGTTATGGGTTTTTGTTTTGTTTTGTTTTGTTTTGTTTTGTTTTTGTTTGTTTGTTTTTGGGGGGCTACAGTTTTATCAGAGCTGGGGAAGGGACTGAGGTCAGGTTGGACAAGTAATAGTCATGGTTAAACTCAAATGTGCAGGAATGGTATTAGTGGTGTGAACTTTGGGAAGCTGACTATGGGAAATTAAAACTGCTTGTCCCAGGAAGAAGGGGCTACTCAAACTGGAATTTAATGAGAGGAGGAGCTGAGGTTGGAATGGAGATTGCCTCTCAGTCATGCTCTTGTTCTCTCACAAAATCATGGGCAGTTGTCCGTTTTAAGCTTTGATCTGAGGATGGGTTCTTTGGGTGGAAGTCGGTCATCCCTCACAAGGAAGAGAGGGACTTTCTTGCTTCCAATTGGCCTATACTTTGTAGATTGAACATGTCCTGGGAGAAGCTTATAGCCTGGTAACTTTTAGCACTCCTGACTAAAATGTCCTTGCTAACAACGGCAATAACAGGAAAGAGTCCTGTGGCCCATAAATGAGCTAGTTCCTTGTGACAGAACAAGATGGCTACCAGATAGAGCTCTACGGTTTCCTGAGATGAGCAGGGAATAGACAATTGTGGAAGTCATGTAATGACCTTGCTCCTTCTCTCTTTACTCTTCTAGTATGTATCCTTGGCTCTCTAGGTCCCCTTATGGTCAAGATCTTGAAGGCCATGTCTAATAAAGTGAAGCAAGAATTTAGGATTCCTTTAAGCTTTTATCTAATAGCTGGAGAGATTTGACTTGTAAAGTGTACAGCCAGGATGGCTTGGCTTTCTGACATGCAGCCAGTATACTTCTACGTGGTTTCAATTAGCCTAGATTGAAAGCAAGTAGGGTTCTTGGGAGCATCCCTGTGTTATCTCCCACAAAATGTCATAGTTATTAAGTTTGATAATGACCCTTTTCAAAATTCCCTCTAATAGACAGGATGCAGTCTTGGCAAATCCTCCCCCAACCCCAGTTTCTAATTCAGTGGCCTCATATCATAAATAGAGATACATATCAGGCACCACACCGTAACCCTGACCTAACTAACCATAGACTGAGCAGAGCCCTGAGTGCTCACAAATGAAGCCTTATCAAGGATATCACCCAGGACTAAATTTAGAGGTGGTGGAATAGTATGAGACAATCTATTAAGGCACATAGGACATTTCTCTCACAACTGAAGATCATGTGACACAGCCATGGAGACTTGGATATCAGGGACCTCACAGTCTTTTCATAAGTTGCAACAAAATAGATCTAATTGTAGGATGTAGTTAAAGCTCAATAATGCCATGAGGTGACAAGGATTCTTGATCTGGGAATGGGTATAAAGGTTAAATTTTGTTACAAAGGAAAATAAGGACTTTTTTCTTTTTAAAAGTGGGGATCAGCCGGGCGGTGGTGGCGCACGCCTTTAATCCCAGCACTTGGGAGGCAGAGGCAGGCGGATCTTGTGAGTTCGAGGCCAGCCTGGGCTACCAAGTGAGTTCCAGGAAAGGCGCAAAGCTACACAGAGAAACCCTGTCTCGAAAAACCAAAAAACAAAACAAAAAAAAAGTGGGGATCAAATTTAGGCCAGTTTTGAGACCACATCCCAGGGCTCAGTCAGAGAGGATATAGGCGGTGGGTCTGACAAGAGTTGCAGTGTTCGCCCAGAAGGTATTTCTTGAGGGCAGTGGACTTCCCCTGTAGGTGAGACCCAGTTTCACTGTACTGTACTGAGGCATGTTCTAAGCTGGGGCATTCTCTGAGAATAGAGAGCCTTCTGACTTGTAGAGAGAGAACATTTTCAGTCCAGAACCAAACCCATTCAGTTAGTCAGGCTAGATTAACCTTGAAAGAAATCTCACAGATCAAGATTGACCATAAAACAGTTGTGAGGGAAAGGAGAGGACTCATAGTCCTGGAGAAGATAACAACCAGGTTACTGCCTCCCGTTTTGCAAAGCAGCAGCAAACACTGGGACAGAGAAAATGAGAGGAGAAGAAAAAGCAGGAGTCCTCACAGTACATGTGGATTCATTCTGGACAAGCTGCCAGGCACACCACATGCTGAGAATGGCTCATTGGCCTTGTAGACTTATAATGGACTTTCCTCCCTTCCACTGCCTTCAGTTCCCACCAAAGAATAGCTTTGGCCAGAGTCATCCAGTCGCAAACAAGTAGTAAGCCTTTGCACAAGAGACCCAGATGAACTCCTTGATAAGTAATACTAGTTCAGAGTCATAGCCCAGAAGCCATTGGATCTTACCGAAAACAGCCCAATCCTACTTCACTGACTACCGTAATCACCAGACTCGAAAAAGGTCAAAAGAGGCAAGAAGACAGTACTCTTTCAGCCACCAAAATTTATCAGAAACAACAGTGGTGAGCCAAAGGCACCAGGGTAAAAGTATTTACCAGACCAGAACAGACAAGGAAATATTAAAGTAAATGCACTAAACTCTCTAGCTCCAGGGAGTGACAGACGTGCTGCTCTCAACCCTAGCCAGAGAAGCTTCTTACTGCAGAGTGTAGTGGTCAATGCAGAGACTCTTAACTCTTCAAAATGCTGAGAATTAGCAATTGTGATTGTTCCACAGTGGATAGAGCATCTATATCAACACACACACAC
>LZPO01097107.1:62344-92066 GCA_001675575.1 Neotoma lepida
AGCAGCAGGCCTCTAAGAGACAACAACCAAACACAACAAAACAAAATACAATAAGACAAGGCAAAAGCCCTCATATCAGGGCTGCACAAGGCAACCCAATAGGAGGGGGAAAAAATCCCAAGAGTAGGCAAAAGAGTCAGAGGCACATCTGCTCCCACTCTTGGGAGTCCCACAAAAACACCAAACAACAGCCATAGCGTATATGCAGAGGACCTGGTGCAGATCCTTTGGGGTTCAGAAAGACTAAGGTACTTTCTCAAGACCATCCAGGTAGACAGTAAGTTGAAGCTAGCACTCAACCCTAGGCTTCATTCCTAAATTCACTGCCCTCCATTTTCAGGGATTGGGTTTCAAACCTAAATACAATGGAGAAGACCTCTCCTGCACCATAAGAAATCTTCAGAGAAATACTGCATACAAGTTTCGGGTATGTGGCATGATTTATAAACTGGTGTAGTGTTTTCATATAAGATTAAACTCTTCACTAGAAAAAACTGATTGTGGATTTTTTTTTCCTTTGGAATGAAGCTGTACTTTGCATTTAATTCTTGGAAATTCTCACTCGGCTGGCACATTACATATTATCAAAACAGACATTTATTTCCAGTGTTCAACAAAAATATTCTTTTTTGCACAAACAGATTTTTGCCTACAATCTGGAAGGAAGAAGCAACCCCAGTGGAGAAGTAAAATATTCTACTTGTCCAGCCAAGCCTGAACACCCTCCAAAACCATATGTAGTGGGAGCAATCCATGCACGCCAAGTAAAAATTGGATGGGGTAAATAATTCTTTTATGTCTAAACTTTGTTCTCTCCATATTTACTATTGAGAAGAAATCTTTCTGCAATTACCCTAAGCTTAATAAAATATTCTCATTTGCATGTGAAATATTATGCCATATAAATGAGTTTTTGTAAACCCTATTATTTTTTCTAATTTGCTATTGAATTTCCTATTGCTAGCTTAATTATTTACATATGAACAAACTATTGAACTTTCTATGGATCCTTAAGTAACTTTCTTCTAAGTAAAATTATATCCAACATAGGTACCATAGTAAGAAGTCTGTATCAGAGATAAATGACAGCTTAACCAGAAATTGTATTTATATAGATTTATTGCCTCTAAACTAGATAAATGAAAATCATTCCACATATTCTTATCATTTTAGTTTCTTCCCAAGAATTTTGAAATACTATCTAAATACTTGATGAGTGATATCAAATGTATGTAGCTTATATTATATTTTTAGATTGTTACTAGTATATAGATATAAATATAACAATGTGCCATGATTATATTTTTCTCTGTGAGAAGTTATAATTTATGAGATAAAATTTTAGTGAAAGACTTGCAAGTTCTTTTCAAGAATCACTTAAAATTTATTTCTCTTTTTAGACTCCCCCAAAGATAATGGTGGAATGCACATTTCAAGTTACAGTTTAGAAGTCAGTGAAAATTCAGATGGTGGTAAGGCAACAAGAATTTTAAAAGATTTTATTTTGAAATAATCTTACAATCATCTAGAGGTTATGAAAAATAGTACAGGGTTCCCCTGCAAAACTTTGACTTAGCTTCACCTAATAGTAGTGTCTTATGTAACCATAGTGCAAGTACCAGAACCAGAAAATCAATATAAATACACACCTTTAAAACCAAACCCCAGAATATAATTGGATTCCTTTGAGTTTTGATAAGCAATCATTATTTATTGATACCTTAAACTTTTGTTTAATCCTACTGGGAATAAAATAATTTAACAGTCATAAAAAGATTATTGGAATTAGCCAGGCAGTGGTGGCACACACCTTTAATCCCAGCACTCAGGATGCAGAGGCAGGCGGATCTCTGTGAGTTCGAGGCCAGCTTGGTCTACAGAGCTAGTTCCAGGACAGCCAAGGCTACACAGAGAAACTCTGTCTTGAAATACTCTCAAAAAAAACATTATTGGATCAAGTTATTTTCCAAAATGGTTGTTTATTAGTATATACCATGCATACATTAATTGTTATGGGGACTTATAAAATTTATAAGTGACCTATGAATAAATTGAACTAATTTGCTCTTCTTCCTCCAGCAAATCTGTGGAAGCTAATCTACAAAGGCCCTCTACAGGAATTTCTATATGACGACCTCCAACCAGGCACGACATATAAACTCAGAGTCTTTTGCACTTCACCTGTAGGCCAAAGCCAGGTAAGAAAACAGAAGGAAGAAAGTTCTCAAATTGAGGACTAAAGTAAATGGTTTTAGTACTAAATGTTTTTAGTATAATAGTAAATTATTTATTTTAGTATAATAGTATACTAATTAATTTAGTATAATAATAAAATATTTTTATCTCTTAGCCTTCAGATGTATTGACAATTCAGACACCTACTCTACCTCCTGAGTCTTGTCGTTCACTGCCCTTAAATGGTAAAAACAAGTATAAGGACACCAACCTTCTTGCAAGTAAGGCTTCCTTATGTGATTTACAACTGTACCTAAGCTTTCTGTCCTGTGATTTTGACTTTGCGGTTTGCTAATATTATCAAGTAGAGTTTCCTTTTAGTCTGAATCCAATAATTCTTAGCAAACCAATTCTTGGTAATTGAAACCTAACTTTTTAATGTCTAAGTCAAATTATGAGGTTAATTGATACAATAAGCTTTGTGTCTCTAAGCATTTTAAAAGCGTTGTCTTAGCTCACTCTACAGTATGTTGTATTGTTTTAAAGAACCATCCCTAAAAACTAGGGACTTGGTGTGGAGCTAAATGATAGTGTGTGTGCTTAGTATAAACAAGACTGGGTTCGATCACTAGTACCAAAATAAGTAATTTGGGGAGGGGGGAACTGAGTGCATTTTATGTATTTTGTAGACAATCATTCTGTTGATGGAAACTTGGAAACAGTTGTGCGTGGCAAAAGAGCAAAAGGTCCCCGGAATGACAAAAAGGAGTACCCTGGCTCTGAAAAGAAATGTGCAGTAAGTAAATTAAATCCTGAAGAACCCACAGTTTCTGGCTGAAAACAGAAAATAGGAGTGGAAAAGTTATGCTGTTCAGGTGACCCGCTTGTACTTCATTTCACTTTGAATGAATATGTGCTTGCCCTGTATTTGTTGTCAAGGTGAGGAGTAACCACGCCTGCAAAGTCATGCATGTGTTTGTTTATTTGTATGTTTGTTTAATTTGTAGCTTGGATCTCACTCAATGAAGTGTGGAACTGTACCAGCCCGGCACCCTCCTTCTCGGTGTGGTACACCTGTGCTAACCTGCAAGGGTCCAACCTGTGTTATTGTCAGTTGGGAAGTATGTTACCAATTCAACTTCTTATTAATTTTGCTGATACACAAACATGTTAACGGTTTAAAACATTTGGGGAAAAAAACCTGAAATCTCTAATGAATGATTAGAATTAGGATCCCATAACCCTCAGACCATGGTTTCTAGAACATACCTAGGACTCGATACCAATGATATCATGAAGACTACAGAACTGATAATCTCCTCTTCAAATCTCAACTATAAATTCGGGGATCAAAATAGACCATCAATGGGTAACTAATTGAATTTTTAAAGCTAATGCAAGATTTAGTGAAGGTAAATCAATTTATAAAAAAGTTTTAATTTTTTTGTGGTGCTGAGGACTGCACCCAGGGCTTCATACATGCTAGGCGAGCACTCTACTTCTGAACAATATCCCCAGCCCAGAACTTCTTATTCTTTAAAGAACTTCATTGGGAAATCTTCTGGTACTATTTCTAACCCATAACTACAATGTGGCATGTAAGGAATGTTAAAGATTTAAGAATATACTTTTAACAATCCATGTGAATGTCTTACCAAACTAAGTTCCTAAAAATAAGAATTAACCTAATTATTTAGGCATATAGGTTTATTTGGATTGTTCTTTTTTCCCCAGTCTCAAGCAATAGCTTATTTTTTTAACATTGACAAAAAAGGCTTAGTCTGTTAATAATGCATGGCAGAGCTGATTTTTAACTTATAAAGGCCAAATCACAAGGGTTTGTGATTAATGATTTACCACACTAACCAATGGTAATGTTAAACAATATTAATATGTTTGTTTTCATTTGTCTAACATAAAATTAGCAAGTCCTTTTTCTTACTTTAACTTGTGTCTTTTAATGTTGTTATAGTGTCCTGCCTGTGTTTGTTTCTACCCATCTCTATCCTGTATCACTTGACAGATTACAAGCTTTCATGTATTGCTCCTCTCCACAGTATCTAACATAGTGACCACTCAGAAAAAGAATTGAATTTCTGTGTGTGTTTCATCTTTCAGATTCCTAAATGCAATGGTGCTGAAATCACTGATTACCGACTGCAGTGGGGACAAACTGAAGAATCCATGCATTTGATTTACACTGGCCCTTGTTTGCGCTATGAAGTTAAAGGTCTTACTCCGGCAACCACATATTTTTGCAAAGTCCAGGTAGAGCTAGCATTTCCTTTACTGTAAAGAAGGCAACAGTTGTTAACGTATACTTTCTATATACATAATACTAGTGTCATTTCCAGTGTAAAGACCAGAGTAAAGTCAAGAAGGGAAGGCTTTCTAAGAATTTTGCCTGTCTTTAACTATATCATTTGGAGCTCCATCTTGTGTGATTTAAAGCCCCATCTCTCATGTACTTCCCAGACCAGCTTAAACTGCCATAATCCTTTATACTTCTGGGGTTTTCAAATTCTTCTGAACTTAGCAATTACCTAAAATGCTTATTAAAAACACTGACTCCAGCCAGCCCTGTAGTACATGCATGTATTCCCAGCAATTTTGGAGGATGATGCAGGAGGATTACCACAGTTTTGAGGTTAGCCTGGTATATATAGTAAGTTTAAGGCTAGCCTGGATTATAGCATGAGACTCTGCTTGAAACAAGCAAATACACTCATTCAGGCCTATATGATCAATTTCTTTCTTTTTTTTCTTTTCTTTTCTTTTTAGGGGGTGAGAGGTGCGCTAGTTTGGGTTTTTCAAGACAGAACAGGGATTCTCTCTGTAGCCCTAGCTCTCTCTGTAGACCAGGCTGGCCTCAAACTCAGAAATCCACCTGCCTCTGCTTCCCAAGTGCTGGGATTAGGCTTATTTTACTTTTAGTTATGTGTATAAAATGCAAGGACAGGTTTATTTTAAGATAAACTTGGGACAGACACTCATCAGAAGTCAAGAAAGTAAGACAATGAACTTCTTTTACTGGCTAGGTTTGTTACAGGGCTCAGGCTTGGAAAGGGGTTACTGGGGCTGTGGGGGTGGAAATTTTCCTGAATGATCAGAATGGTCTTATTGGTTAGATGAGTTGATGTTAGTGATTAAACTAGGATTGCAGGAATGGTATATTTATTAAAGTCTGGCTTCAGGAAACTGAAACTGTTGGCTTCATGAAAAGGGGTACTATTCAGGCCAGAATTGGGCTGCCTTCAAGACAAGATGGTTGTGTATCTGTTCTCTCAATTCAAGCTCTATGGTTTGGTAGGAAGACAGGGCAACCAAGTCTCTAATAGTACTTCCTGTTAGGGAGGGGTGACAGTTCTAGGATTGAAGGGTCTGTAGGAGGAGAACAGCTTTAAGACATTCTTGTGAGTTCACTCTGCTAGGAAAAATTGAGGTAATTCTGTCATCCAAAAACTTCTGGAAAGGGTTAATAGAACAAGGGAGGAAGAGGAATCCCAGAATGACCATGGTAATGAGGAGCAGCCAAAAGGAGCAGCCGAGAATGTGAAAGGGTTAATCATGAGATGGGGAACTGCTGAAGAGCAGTTCTACCCTTTAATATTTAAACCCACAAAGGCCAGGAGAGAGGGCAGCAGATCCCCTGGAACAGGAGTTACAGATGGTTGTGAGCCACTGTATGATGCTGGGAACTGAACCCAAGACCTCTGAAAGAGCAGCTAGTCCTCTTAATTGTCAAGCCATCTCTCCAGCCCACTATCCTTTAAACCTTGTGCACCATCTCAACCAGAGCTGACTTACTGGCAAAGAAATAGCACTTCATTCAGAAGTGCACACATAGACACCATAGGTGGCCTCTGGAAGACAGGAGGGCCTGGCAGGGAGGATCTGGCTTTGGATTATCAGAAGCTAATGTGTTAATGTGTATTGATGCTCTCTAATACTTGTTTAGAAAGAAGTTAAATGGTGAAAGGTTTCTCACAGTATGGAAGTCCCCTTATGCAACTCCATCATAACTCCCAAAGTTGTTAGAGACCCTGATGGAGGCTGAGACCAGGATGGGTATATCATAGGGGAGACATGACTTTGTGAGGGTCAAAAAGGAAAGAGTACATTTCCTATCCAATTAAGAGGAGGCACATGTGGGTTTGGAAGGTGCAAATTCAGAAAAGGCCCAGGGTATATGCCAGGTAGGGGAAAGGTCATTGGAGAGGGACAGAGGAAGACTAGGGGTGGGAATAGTAGGACATGGGGAAGACAAGGCAGGATGGTGATTTCTTCCCTGGAAGCCAAGGGTTTGGTCTCTGATTGCTTAAAGGGGGGCAATTCAGTTAGTCTAAGGAGTACACCAGACTGAAGAGAAAGAGGTGTGTTGGTGTGGTAGAGGGGAAAAGTGTTAATTTGCAGTTGTACAGACAGGAGTGAAGGCTTCAGAGAAAGGAAATGCAAGGCCAGGCAAAGGGCTTTTTGACAGATGTAATGTAGAGAATAGACTGTGTGGATCATTAAATCATCCAAATATCTCACTGAATAGNATAGTGAAGGCCAGTGAGTGAAGGGGCTTGCTCTGTAATGGGAAGACTGGTCTCCTGATTACCAGCCTTGTGCTGTCTTCTGCCTATACATTCACAGCTGTAGAGCACAGAGGCCCACATTTCAGTTTGCAGAGAGAGGAGTAGAGGCCACCAAGGGTGANTTGNCAAGCCAGGCAAAGGGCNTTTGGTATGGCCTCTTGAAGAGATGTTGAGGGGGTTGTAGGCAGGTAAGAAATCTCTGGAAATTAATTATAGTGGCCTGATTGCAGAAGTCTTTGCCTCAACTCCAGCCATCCCATGCACATAATAATCGATTTCAGGGATTTTCTACTGGGCTTGGTACAGTCCCCCTGTTGAGGAAAGCCAAGCAGATATGGGGCAGGAAAGCCCGATCTGCTACCAGGAACAGGTGGACATAGTCCCAACATGAGGAGGACAAGGAGGAGTTATGGGATTTCATGGGATTGGTGGGTAGTAAGACAGTCTGGTTGAGGTATGGAAGTAAGGACCCCTGTCTGAGGGGGAGGGAGAAGAGGAGGAGGAGGGACAGATTGGGAAGTGGATCAGAGAGGATGCCATCAGCCACCCTTGTCCTCTGGGATGCAGCTGAGGCATATCAAGCTGGGTCTTTTTGGTGAGGTACCAGTAGGGCTCCTGAAATTCAAGCTCTGGTTGAATTTCTGCCTGTGTGATGGAGTGAGGTGGGGAGAGGAGAGAAGTTATGTGTGCAAAGGAAAGAGATGGAGGGGAACATCCTGGCCGTAGACCACTAGGACAACCCAAAGATGGGCCATTCAGTTTCCCAGGGTGACAGAGCCTTTGTCTGTCTTATGGCCTTTGCAGTGGATGATAACATCCCTTTGGGGCAATATGGATGCTTTGAGGAGGAGGGGGAAAAGCCTCTCATTGATGATGGTGGTGGCCTTTGGTGTAAGGAAACATGATTCTCTCCAAATCTAGGAGATGGAATGAATGATGCCATAGGTATCTATAGTCAGGATAGACGATGACTGCAGCATTCCAGGCTGAGGGTAGGACCCTGGCAAGCGCAGTGAGCTCTGCCTGCTGAGGAGTAGTCTAAGGAAGGAGGAAGCTGCCTCCTCCACTCATGAGAATGGAAGCAGTTAAGAGTCTCATGATACCACTCAACAATGGGAAGCCAACAAGGGGGCTCCTTGAGGGGGCTACCCTCAATCAACTTATCCAGGGTCCCAGGAATGGGAGTGGTATTGAGCTGGTAAAAAACCTAAGAGCCTCATCTAGTGTCCCAGAGTAATCGTGAGGTACGTGCAGGTCACAGAAAGGGTGTTGTTTGTAGCTGGGAGCAGAGTGTCAGGGATACTGGAGGGCAGGGCTGTCCAGAGACTGCAGGGTAGAGCAAGCTGATGTGACTGGACTGGAGGCAAAAGGAGGAACTAGAGAAGAGGACAGGAAAAAACAAACTGATGAGAGATAGTTTGAAGGCTGTGGAACAGAAGTTGCCTGAAGTTAGAGACATAAGGCGCCAGCTCTGTCATATGGCTTCAGTTTGTTTAGAGAAATAGGCTACAGGTTGGAGCTAATTACAGCAGTTGGGCCAGAAGAACTAAGACCTGGTTACACATGCTGTGGATACATGTACTGAAGAGGTAAAGGTGTAAAGCACACGGTGAAGAAAGCACCCTTGAGATTAAGAGAGTGAAGTGAGTTTTTGACAGTTTGGGGGGTGAGAAAAGAGGGAATAGGGGATAGGAATGGCTGGCGAGATGGGAACAACTGAATCGTTAACCCAACTGAAGGCCCTGGATGAGGTGGTAGGAATCCTTGGATTTAAGGGCTGCAAGCATAATAGTATTTGGCAGGAAGGAGTTCTGGAAGTAACGCTGTCCGACCCAAGGAGGCAAAGGATGATGTGTTTGAGTCTCTGTAGCACCACAGGGAAAATGGGTATTGGAGTATTGAAATATACTGAGGAAGTGTCTTTGAGGGGGGTGAGCACCAGTCGGTGGTGTCGGTCAGTCATTTGGACAACTTGTGTCCCATATAATGTGGTCTGCCTGAGAAAAAGATCAAGAAGAAAAGACAAGGACACATTTATTTCGGTTAAACCTGGGGGCTCTTGTCAGAAGAAGAGAAAGATAGAGCAAATTTCTCCTATAGAGGCTAGAGTTTATATAGGGCTTGTGGTGACAGGGTAGTCAGTGGACTGGCAATTTTCTGGAGGAGCAGAATGGCCTTACCAGTTAGATGGGATGGTGTTGTCAAACTAGGATTTGTAGGAATGGTATTAGTGCCTTTGACTTTGGGGAAATTGAAAACTGTCAGTTGCATGAAAGAAGGGGCTATTGTGGCTGCTTAAACAAGACCTGCACAATGATACCAATTGACATGCCAACATAGATGAGGGAAATCCCATAAACCCACTCCTAGATGAAAAACTACAAGCAATTAAAGACTGCTCTTCTGCAGGGATGAGATCCCCTAATAGGTTATGAAATCCCAAGTGGCCAGCGTTAAACACACACACACACACACACACACACACACACACACACACACACACACAAATGCAACTTCTGAGTCTGTTTAGTGTTACATATATACGTGCGCGCGCGCGTGCGTGCGTGTGTGTGTGTGTGTGTGTGTGTGTGTGTGTGTGTGTGTGTGTGGCAATAATGAACAGCCAGAGGCCATGGATTTGAAAGGAATGGAGCATAGGAGGGGCTGGAGAGAGGAGAGGGAGGGGGAAAGAATGTAATTATATTTTAATTAGACAAAAGGGGTCTCTTCAGGTTGGAATGGGGTTGCCTTCAAAATAAGATGGCTGTACTATTGCTAAGTGACAGTTATTACAGTTAAGAAAACCTTTATAGAGTCTTTATTCCAAACAAATTGCCTCTACCTGGAAATTGTGCCCCTCTGCCTGTCTTGTTCCTCAAAAGCCAGTTCTTACACAAATGTTTCCCATATACTAGCTGGAAGTGATCTGGTTTTTTCTGAAAAACCAGAATATAATATATGTAACTTAAAAGTTTGCAGGAGGGAATACAAACTTAAAACAATCTGAAATGTGCTCACTGTAAAATTTAAGCCATCACAATACCATAGGGCTCTATGTGAGCCTTAACCGAAGACCACTTGCCTAGCACATGCAAAGGCTCTGGGTTACATACTCAGCACTATTCAGCCCCACCAAAATGAAAAAAAGAAAAAGAAAGCAGGCAAAGCTGAACACAGTGGCTCACAGTTAGAATCCCAACACGGGAGATGGAGGCAGAAGAATCCCAAGTTCCAGGTTAGCCTGGGCTAGACAGGGATGCCCTTCTCCCAGGAGGAAAAAAAATTAATTAAGAAGTGAATTTTTAAATATTTGTGAGTTGGATGAAAGGGGTGGGTATCTCAGTGAAAGAATACCTGTTTGTCATCTTCATGGCACTAAGTAAGAAAGACCCTTTGTCCCACAAAAAAAAAAATCAGTATTTTTGGAATATTCTGCAGATGTTTGTTAGGCACATTGGCTTTAAGATACAAATTAATTCTGCTCTTTCTTTGTTGCTGTTCTGTTAGAATAATCTGTTTGTTGCTGAAAATAGGGTGCTGGAGTCCCCAACTATTACTGCATTGGGATCTCTCCAAATAGATTAATCTCAATTCACTTTATATATAAAGGTGCTCCAAAGTTTCACAGGCTTCCTTTTATCATTCATTATATAATGGCACTCTTTGTTTCTTCATATCCTTTTGATTGAAAGCCATTTTTCGAATATAAGCATAGTTACTCCTGCTTTCTTTCAGATTACATTTGCACAAAATATCTTATTCTGTCCTTTTACTTTCAGTCTCTATATGTTTTTAGAAGAAAAGTGAGTTTCTTGTAAGCAACCTATAACTTGGTCTTATTTTACATCCAGTCACACCATTGTCTTTTTGTTTTGTTTTGTTTTGTTTTGTTTTGTTTTGTTTGGTTTGGGGGGAGGAGTGTTTGCTTGTTCAAGACAGGGTTTCTCTGTGTAGCCCTGGCTGTCCTGGAACTCACTTGGTAGCCCAGGCTGGCCTTGAACTCACAGAGATCTGCCTGCCTCTGCTTCCCGAGTGCTGGGTTTAAAGGCATGGGCCACCACCACCACCCAGTTGTCTTTTTCTTAACATAAGGTCTTTCTATGTATCCTAGTCTGGCTTTGAACTATTGATCCTTCTGCCTCCACCTAACAAGTACTGGGATTATAGGTATGTGCCACCATGCCTGGCACTCTATGTTTTAATTTGAGAAGTTTAATAGAGTGTTCTTTGTCCATTGTGGAATCAATACAAAAAGACAGTATAAGTGTTTATCAGATAGAAATTAAATAATACAGTTCCAAATTATCCATGGTCAAAGTTGAAATCTCAAAGAAAAACATTTAATGCACAGAACTGAATAAAACTCAAAATATAGCATGGACAGTCCTGAAAGGAAAAAACCCAGAACATTAGAACTCTGTTCAATATTCTAAGTTTCTACATCACGTAATGTAACAGAAAAGCAAAATAAATGAAAAGCAAGCAAAAGGGAAAAAATAAGAAATATATAGTCAGAAATCAACAAACAGAAAACAATGGTAAAATTCAATAAGACAATATGATTGGTTCACTAGAAAAAAAAAACAGGAAAGTTAGAAAAACTTCTTAAAAAAAACTGACAAAGATAAAAAACAGTAGAGGGGCTGGGGTGATCAGTGTAAGAGGCCATGGGTTCATCTGCACTAAAAAGGGATAGACACAAATCACTAATTTCTGGAATAAAACAGCATTAGCCTTGCAAACACAGGACAATTTTATACATGTACATGCAACAGTATAGAAGAAATGAAACTAGTCCTCAAAAACCACAAAGTACTGAAACTCAGCCTAGGTGATGTATAGCCCTGTAGTCACGAAAGAAATTGTGTCTGTACACTAAATACACTTAGAAATTTCCAATCCCAAATGATTTACTGGAGAATTCTACAAAGAATTTAAAGAGAAATTAACAGTGAGTTTACATCTTCCTTTCCAGAAAATAGACACTAAAATAAAACCATAAACCAAACCAAGCCAAGTGGCACATACATGTAGTCTCAACTACTCAAGGCTGAAATGCTAGGATCCCTTTAAGCCCAGAGGTTTCGGCCCAAACTGGGCAACATAGCAATAATCTGTCTCTTAAAAATAAATAAATAAAAGTGTTAAATTGATAAACAATAATAAAACTAAAAAAAAACTTTTTGTAAAAAAAAGAGAAAATCTTTGTGATTTATGTCTAGGCAAACACTTGATAACCAAAAGCATAGCCTACAAAATGAAATAGAAGTAACTTTGACCTACTCAAAGTTTAAGACTTTTACTTTTCTACCCTCTAAAAAGTATGAAAAGTGAACTCCAAGCTGGGAGATAATATTTTTGATACGCATATCTTGCAAAGGACTAGCACCTAAAATATCCATATTAACACTTCAGACTTTCCTTCCCCCACGTGCACTCTCTGCCTTCCTAAAGTCCTTTCAGCCTGTAAGTCTCAGCATGTATTTCTGCAACATAGAACCAAACTGTTAGACTATGAGTTTAGGATGCACTGTTTTGTTATGCAACAAAATGGTTCACGCACAGAAAAGCATTAAAATGAACTGCTAACAAAGCATGTGTTTTTCAGGCTGTAAATATAGTTGGGGTTGGACTGTTTGGAGGAACTGCGAAAGTAGCTACACCAGGAACTGTACCCGCCATAGTTCCAATGTTACAAGAAGTTGAAGACAAAGTGCCTGCCAAATTGTCGTCAACGTGCATAGCTATCCAATGGGAAGAGCCAGACTGCCATGGCTCTCCAATCACTGGATATAACATCGAATACGGAGATAAAAAAATCTTGACTGTTGATAGAGTAACAGAGTATGTTCTGAAAAATCTACAGCCTAATACTACATACAGGTAAGTCACTCATATCTTATTTTGGATAAATTAAAAGAATGTTGAGAATTTTGAGCAGATCTGCATTTGTGTATTTAATACACTTCAGATTTCTTTTGAAAAGAGTTCTGCTTCATTGGTGAAATTTGATGTTAGTAAGAGCCATTTCTGCTTACTATCAATAATTTTCAATAGTAGTTCTATCTTGGAATCCTGTCTTGTAATAAGTATAATAGTCATTCTATATAGAGATGTAGTGGGTTGGTTTATATGAAGAAACACATTTCCTTTACTCAATATAAATTCATATATTTTAATTTATTTTTACCACTAGAATCAGAATTCAAGCTATTAATCATTATGGACTAAGCCCTTTTAGCCCACCAATAAGAAGCAAAACCAAACCACTACCACCAGAGCCTCCACAGCTTGATTGTGTGATGTATGGACACCAGAGTCTCAGACTCAAATGGGGCAATGCTTCAAGCAAAAAATCACTTGCCAACTTTATAACCTACAACTTATTAATGGAAGATCGATCTGGCAGGTAACTGCTTTTAACATTTAATGTCTATTGCAACTAAAAAGCAGTTTAAATTGTTATATCTTGCCAGACATGTGCTCTCTCTGTCTCTGTCTCTGTCTCTGTCTCTGTCTCTGTCTCTGTCTGTCTGTCTGTCTGTCTCTCTCTCTCTCTCTCTCTCACACACACACACACACACACACACAAATGTCTTAATCTGTAGTTTCAGTGAACTAAGTAGGCATGAAAACAGCCTGTTGCTGTGTGAGACATCATACTTTCAATTCTTGTCCATGGTTAAGCTGTGTGTTTTCTCTTCTTCTTAACCACTTTTTCCTTTATCTAATGCAACGGAAGTACCAGAGAATAGAAGTTATGGGAGAAAAAGATAAAGTTCAGCACCTTGACAATATATGATCTTATGACTTGATTTCTTTTTGCCTTTTTGTTTGTTTTCCCTTTCTGGCTTATTTTTACTTTCTTGGGCTCAACTGTTGATTATAATATTGCTTCCCTAATCTTTATCTTCTTCCTCTCAGATTTTCTGTCATTTACAATGGGCCTGACCTAACTCACAAAGTACAAAAATTGAGTGAATATACACAATACAAGTTTAAAATCCAGGCGTGTAATGAAGCTGGTGAGGGACCGCAGTCTGCTGTCTACAGCTTCACTACAACAAAAACCCCACCTGCTGCACTTAAAGGTAAATGGTGCACACAGACACTGAACATGTTAGTAGAGCTTTCTCAGCACATACATACAATGGAGCAGTAATTAGAAAATGCTATATTAAGAGAGGCAACAAGGCTCAGAAAGACAAATGTCGCATGCCCTCTCCCATATGAAAATTCCTGCTGCTTCTAATTTTTTTATGTAAGTGTATTTAGGTGAGAGTAATTATAAGTAAAGGTGAGGAAACTAGAAATCATAAGGCTGGGGAGAAACTTTAAGAAAGGGGGTAGGGAGGGGATAAAACACATATATTAAAGTGGAAGGTAGAATACTGGAGGTTGAGGAGTACAAGTAGTAAGATAGAGCGGGAAACTGAGATGAACAGCAGACAGGGGAATTAACCAAAATGAAAAATGTATGAAAATGCCATAAGGAAGCCTGTTACTTTGTTTGCTGATTTAAAAATTAAATTAAATCTTGGGTCTAGAGAGATGGCTCAGTGGTTAGGAGCACTGGATGCTCTTCCAGAGAACCAGGGTTTGAGTCCCAGTGCCTACATGACAGCTCACAACCGTCTCTAACTACAGTTCCAGGGCATCCAATACCCTCTTCTGGCCTCCACAGGTACCAGGCGCACACCTAGTGCAGACATACCTATATGCAGGCAAAACATCCACACACATGAAATAAATAAATAATTTAAAATTTAAATTAAATCTTTAAAAAATAGCAGTAGTAATTTTTAAAATTCACTAATAGAATACCAAAAAAGTAGTGCTTAGTTGTGTATTTAAGGATCAATGAAAAGATTTATTAAGACTTCAGGCCTGATGGTGGCGCCACACACCCTTAATCCCAGCACTCGGAGGCAGAGGCAGGTGGGTCTCTGAGTTCAAGGCCAGCCCGATCTACAGGGCAAGTTCCAGGACAGCCAGGGCTGTTACACAGAGAAGCCCTGACTCAAAAAACCAAAAAAAAAAATGTCTAAACATGCATTATTAATTTATAACTTCATTAAGGTTTTGCTACAATAATGATGCCTAATGGTATAACAAAAGTAATTTCAATAATAAGTATAGTTCTGTTGGGTGTGGTAGTGTACACCTTTAATGCCAGCACCAGGATAGTCTGATCTTCATAGCAAGTTCCAGGCCAGCCACAGCTACATAGGTAAACCATCTCTCAAAATACATAAATATCTTTTTAAGTATGGTTACATATTTCTCATATTAGGTCTACATGTGCTTGTAATGATTGTGTGGTTATGAGTCATTTCAATGTATTCAGCATCATTAGAAAAAAGCAGAACCTTCTAAAATGTAATTTTCCTTTTCCAGCACCTAGATGTCATCCACTGAATAACAACAGTTGTGAAATCAAATGGGATTCCTTGGAGCCAATTAAAGGTGATCCCATCGTTTACTGTCTTCAAGTCATCACTGGAAAGAAAGCTGAACAGGTATATTCTTTCACATTTAGTCTTTAACATTTTGCCAGGCTTGGTAGCACACATCTGTAGCCTCAGCACTTGAGGGGTAAACGCAGGAGGATCAAGGTAGTCTTCGGCTATGTAGCAAGTTTGAGGGTAGCTTGGGCTCTATGAGGCCTTATTTTAAAAAATATGCAGGGGGGTGTGTATACCTTTAATCCCAGCATTTGGGAGGCAGAGACAGGCAGATCTCTGAGTTCCAGACTAGCCTGGTCTCTAGACTGAGTTCCAGGACAGGTAGGGCTATGCAGAGAAACCCTGTCTTGAAAAAAATATTGTAGTTCTAAGTCCAGCTGAGGTTAGAGCTTTTGGCAAGGAGTATGTTTTTTCTTTCTAAGTAAAAAGCTTTTAATTTAAATTATATAACTTTAGAATGGTGAGATACTATCTACAGTTAAAACACTGGCACATTAGTACAATTTATATTATTTTTTACTTTTTATTACAATCATTCAATATAATTTGCTATGGAATATTAGCAGATACACAAACAGATAATGTTATTTTAAAAATTGTTTAAAGTAACTTAATCCTATCCCAAAGTTCCAACTCATCTGTAACATTTATGTACATAATCTAGCTTATTCATTTAATTAGCTCATTACCATTGAATTGTTCAGTATTTCTTGATTCCACTGGTCACAATCCATGATTCAAGTCCATACATAATGTAATTAAACTTGAACAGTTGCAGGGTTTTGCTATGCTTTATTGAACAAAATTATCTACTCAATACCGAATCCCCTCAGAACACTAGAAACATTGAGTAAAATTTTACTTTTGTTGTCAACACGTTCATGAAACTAATGAATTTTTTTGTTGTTGTAAAAATTATACAATATATTTTTAATTGAAAAGAAACTATAATATTCATTCGATCCCTTTTCTTTTAGATTTACAAAGGACCGAACACCACCTTTTCCTTTTCCAACTATCTTGCAAATTCAAGATATCGCTTCAAGGTCTGTGCTGGACGCCAATATGAAAGTTCTGATGGCGTGCAAGAGCTCTGGGGGCCGTATAGCCCCAGCACACTTTTCTCAACTTATAAGCATCATTCTGGGCATGGTAAAGGCAGTGGAGGTAAAGGCAAGGGCAACCACCATGACAAAGATGAGAAGTACAAGACAGAGATGAGTGATGAGACTTTCGTTCTAACCCTTCTGATAGGATTTGCACTTATTGCCATTTTGTTTGCTGTTGCAATTCAGTACTTCCTGATTAACTAGTCTATTCTTTTAGGAAGTAGGAAAGCACATTACTTGAAATTTAGAAAACCTTAGATATATCCTAACTCATACTTAAGTATAAAGCTTATTGGTAGAAACTAACAACAGCAAAAAAAAAAAACCTGCCTTAATACTCAAGAAATTTTAATGTGACAGGAGAAAGATTTTGTAAGGAAATAGATGTAATTTGAATTCCATCATTTTGCTAACAAAACAAACAAGACCTTTTGTTGAAACTATTTTTTGCCTTAACAAGTCAATCTTTTCCAAACTTTTTGGGACTATGAGATAAACAGCAGTGTTCTGGAATTTTATCTGGAAGAAAATGAGAAAAAAATCACTTTTATATGTTAGCATCTATATGAAGAAATAAAAGTATCTACCAAACTTTTGTGCTCTAATTTGTTCAAAATAATGTATTCAGGGATTGCTTTCTACCCTGATAAATACTTTGTGTATTGTCAGGGTTGTCTAAAGGAACAGAACTGACAGAGAGTACATATACTGAAGGGGGATTTATTAGACTGCCTGACAGAATGTGGTCTGGATAGTCCAACAATGGCTGCCTCACGACAGAAAGCTGCTGGTTTTCAGACTACACTGGAATCCTGAAGAAATTGGATTCAATACCGGCCATAGCAACAGGATAGATGAACTTGCCAGGGAGAGTGATGAAAAGCAGGCAAAAAGCAATGATTCCTTCTTCTGTGTCCTTTGATGTGGCCGTCTGGCCCACGTTTGTGATGGGTCTTAATGCTTCAAATACTCTAATTGAGAAAATCCCTCACAGGAGTGCCCAGGAGCATGGATTTTAGTTGAGTCCAGGTGCAGTCATGTTGACATCCAAGATTAGCCATCAGGCTTTGATAGTGGGGAAATAGTAATTTATAGCTCTTTGCTGTAATAGGCAATAGGGAAAATGGAAATAAGGACATAGAGAACCATTCTATAGCACTGTAAGCTCGTTAAAATATATCTCTCTCATTGGTATCATCAAACATTGTATACGTACACAATCATCTATATGCACATGTACACAGCATATTATAGTTATTTTCTCTCACAATATATGGAGTCACGTCCATTTCTAGTTACACATCTCACCTCAGTTCCCACAGCTCTGGGAGCTTTTCTCAAAATATGTCAAGAAACTTATTACTCTCCTTGTCTTGATTGGGGTTTCTATTGCTGTGAAGAGAAACCATGAGCACAGCAACTCTTAGGAAGGGAAACATTTAATTGTGGTGGTGGCTTACACTTCAGAGGTTCAATCCATTATCATCATGGTGGGACATGGTGGCATGCAGGCAGGACATGGTGCTGGAGCAGGAGCTGAAAGTCCTTACATCTTGATGGAGGGCAACAGGAAGTAAACTGAGACCTGGGAGTGGCTTAAGAATATATGAAATCTCAAAGCCCACCTCCACAGTGACACACTTCCTCCAATAAGTCCACACCTACTCCAACAAAGCCACACCTCCCTTTGGAGGCCATTTTCTTTCAAATCACCACACTCACTGAAAATGTTTAAATGTTATCTCCTATTTCAGTGGTTTTCTTAATGTTTTAAAACTGAATATTTAAATTCAGTATGAAGATACTCGCCACTGACAATTTTGTCATATTCTATGACATATCCTTTGATTAGGCACTGATAAGTGATATAAATGATATTATAAAATTACCAGTACATTTTGATAGACGTTGGTTCAGTCTTGCTTCTCTATAAGCACTGTGACTGCCATTATATGACAGGTACCATTTTGTTTCCACTAAGCAAATAACTGTTGGTCCATAAAACATGCATTCCACTTGATTTCCCAAACCCTTGCAATAGATAAGACATTGGAGAAGAAAAGATTATTAAACAGTATTACAGCACTATCTACAGTAAGTGCCCATTGATTCAGAAGTTGTTGCTGATAATAGGTACATAATTGAATATTACTCAGCCATAAAAAAAACACAAAATCCTGCCATTTGTAGCAAAATTGTCAGAACTGAAGGACAGTCTATTTACTGAAATAAGCCAGACACAGAAAGAGAAATATGTTGCTCATATACAAATACCTGAAGAAGTCAGATTGTAGAGCACTGGAGATTAGGAAGGAAAGGAGAAGGAAAGACAGAGGTTGGTTAAGGGGTACTGGAAGCCAGACAGAAGTAATAGTTCATAGTGTTCCACGGCATAGTGAACTACATGATAGTCATGACATTATGAAGAATTACAAGAGAGAAGCTCAAAAGCTGTAAGCATAAAAAATAAGGCCAATAAGAAGGCTCAAAACATTAGTGTCAAATAGATGATGACATAGTTTGATCAGTGCATGCTGCATACATGTGTTATGTTAAAATATCACACTGTACCCCTTAATGTATATATACAATTATTAAGTGTTAATAAAGTGCAATAGTAATTGAAAGTATTCAAATGTAACAGTGAAATACATTACAGGGATGACATAAAGATACCAACTGAGTGAGATGGTCCAGTGATCACCTCCTCCACAGACACCAGTTTAAACAGTGATCCGTGCACCTATCTGTTTGCACAGGCTCCCAAGAGGCCATGGAAATCCAATGTTGCTGGTCTATAAAAGAAACCCTGAAGGAAGCAAAAAAGAAAGAGTTGCCTTCTCCATGCAGCTCAGCTGAAGACACCTCCCACTTAGGAAAGAGAATTAAATCCAGACTTTAGACTTGAAACTCGGTGCCAAACAGTACCCCATACCTCCTGACCCCAGGCCTGTATCCCCAAACTGAGCATCTGGCCCCTCCCTAGCCTGGTAGCTAAGGGACCACCTGCACCAGCCCCCTCTTGACCTCGGATGGAAGAGCAATAGAGCATCCCACCCACTGAGGTACAGAGAAGGAAAGTGAAAGTAACACTTTTTCTTAGAACTCAGTGCCTGGGCCAGTACACTGAGATCTGGTACCTGACAGATCTCAAATGCCCCTATCTCCCAGGCCAACATTTATAGATGGAACCTTGAGACATGCCCAGCACCAGGAATAGACCTATTTTTTGGTGAGACTGACGTCCAAGTTATATGACCACAAGCCAAGCACAGAGAAGAAAAAGTGCGTGCCAACTCACTGCATAGGAACATAATACTAGCTCTCCACAATGAAGCCCAGGAGTAAGCAGAATCTTTAAGCAATGACTGACCATGGGCCAGTTGCCAGAGAAGAGGTATCAGGGTTCACTGTAGCTCCAAGTGGAAGCTCACAAGGCTAGACTACCATTCTTAAGACATTCTCGGTTTGTTCTCAACAAGACACCAACTGCAGATTTAGGACAAACCAGGCTTGAGGTGCCCTCTAGTGCTTAAGTAGCAGAAATGAGCATAGACTCAAAAAAACCTACAATTTCTGGATTGACAAAATCAGATCGAGAAAATTTTTAAAAGGTGCCTAATCCTTCATTGAACACACTGTTGTACACCAACAAGCACCAAGTACTTTCCAGGTACCAGTACTCCACTCACTGAACAAAAATAAGGCTCTAGAAATTGACTACATAATAACCCATGGCTGAAAAGCTTCATACCAAAAAGTTCAAAGCAGCTACTTTAGAGAAACTCAATGGACGTCAGGAGAACAGAGAAATAATCCCATAGAATAATGGAGTAACTTAGACCATGTTTTTTTTAATCAAAGACAATTTTGGGGGGGAGGGTTATTTATGCCCGGGCTGTGAAATCACTCAAAATCTACTGGTTTCTACCTCCTGAGTGCTGAGAGTATAGATGTGATGTGTACCACCACACTCAGCCTATAAAGGTTCTTGAGCTGAAATTGATACTAAGTGAAATTTAAAACATGACAGAAAGTGTGGGTGGTAGAACATATCAAATAGGAAACAAAATGAGGAAGCTTTAAGACAGACTTCTTGAAAATACAATCAGATGAGAAAGAAAACTAAGACAAATGAAGACAGTGTATGGGAACTTTGAGATAGCATTAGAAAAGCAAAATTTATTTACAAAGGCAAGAGAGACAAGAATGCCAAAAGGAGTAAAGGCCAAGCAAATTCAGGGCCACCAGACCTGTCCTATAAGAAATGTCAGAGACTACTTCAGACAAATAAAAACTAATAAACAAAAAGAAAATATTAAGAGGAATAAAATTCACCAGTATGGATAATTATTCAAATTCAGAATGTTCTAATGTGATAAATATGGTTTGTAAACTGTTCATATATTTACTATAGATGAAAAAACAAAATAACAGGCTGGAGAGGTGGCTCAGAGGTTAAGAGCACTGACTGCTCTTCCAGAGGTCCTGAGTTCAATTCCCAGCAACCACATGGTGGCTCACAACCATCTATAATGAGATCTGGTGACTTCTTCTGGCCTGCAGGCATACATGCAGATAGAACACTGTATACATAATAAATAAATAAATCTAAAAAAAAAAGAAAGAAAAGAAAAAACAAAATAACTATATTAATATGTTAAGAGATTAGCAATAAAGATTAAAAAATAAGACCCAACTATATATTGTCTACAAGACCCCAGTGTAAAAATGAAGACATAGATAAAAGTAAAGAGATACACAGAGAGATCATGCAGAAGAAGGCAGGAGCAGCTGTCTGTATTTCAGGCAATGAAGGCTTTAGAAATAGGAAAATTGTCAAGGACAAAAAAGGATATTACATAATGATGAAAGGATTAATTCTCTAATCCTTTATTCTTACTTTGTATACACCTAAAAATAGATAGAGTTCCAAAATACAAATGAGACGAACATTGACAAAATAACTGTGGGGGAAAAAAAACAAATTCACTATTCTACTTGGAAACATCAACACCCTTTCCTAAGATAGACAGAGCAGGAAGAAAATAAAGGACATAGCATAGCTGAACTCAACTGTACCACCAATTTATCACAATTGATACCTATATCTAAGAACAGTAGAATATATATATATATGTGTGTGTGTGTGTGTGTGTGTGTGTGTGTGTGTGTGTGTGTGTATTCTTTATGAGCTCAGATGGAGCATTCACTAAAGTAGACCACACTCTTGGCCATAAAACATACCTAAAAATTATTTATTAAAATTTAAACTGTATTTTGATCATATTCATCTACCACTGCCTTCCTTCAATTCCTCCTAGTGCCACTATCCCTCTCACACATAACATCATGTCTTCCTTTTTTGTTATTAATAATTCCCTGAGTACAACTAGTGCTTCCCATATGTGGGTGGGTGTGGGGCCAGCCGCTGTCAGGTGGGCAACCTACCAGCAGCCACGTTACCCAAAAGAGAGTAACTCGCTCTCCATCAACAGCCAGCAGCTGTCAACAGCACCTCCAATAGGAGTAGGGACTTGAGAAACCCTCTCTCAACCAGGATGGAGTTTTTGACTGGCTTCATCATGTGCAGGTAAGCACAACTGGTGTGAGGTGATGTAGATGTGTGCAGCAGCCATGTCATGTGCAGAGGTCAGCTTTTCACAGCTCTCCTCATCTCCCAGCTCTTACATTCTTTCCACCCAGTCTTCCAAGATGTTCCTTGAGCCCTGAGTTGGGAGAGGTTGATATACATGATTCATCCACAGATGATCACTCACACTTCATTCACAGTTGATTGTACATGGCACTTTCTCAGTTAAGAGTCTATGCTACAAAAAGAAGCTTCTCTGGCCAAATTTGAGAGCAACACAAATTGATGGGAATAAACGTAAGTATTTGGAAAGCAGTTTGATAGCATAATCATTTAACATTAGGTCTTCTCATAGGTCCTATGATCTCCCTAGTCATGAGCTTTTGACAGGGTCCACAATGTCAAGCAGGAAATCTCTCTTATGGGTCAAGCTTCATATTTAATCAGAAAGCAGTTACCCCCGTAACCATCATGCCACTTTTGAATGTAACCTGATCCAGTAATTTAATAAAAACACAAAGGATAAGGAATAGAGAAAACAATTTAAGAAAATAGAAAGTTGAAGATTACACATCTTTTAATTTCAAAAGTGATTGCAGCCAGCTGTGGTGGTATAAGCTTTAATTACAGCACTTGGGTAGCAGAAGCAGGTGGATTGCCATGAATTTAAGGTCATCTAGAGCTACATACCGAGAACTTGTTTCAACAAAAGTGATTATAATGCTACAATGCTCAGGACACTTCTGTAATGGCATAAGGATAGATATATAGATGAATGATACAAAGTAGAAAATGAAAAAAAACTTAAAATTTTGATCAGTTGATTTTCAGTAAAGGAAAAAATTATCCTTCATCAACAAATGGCACTGGGACAATTGAATATCCACATGCAACAATGTGAGTTTAGATTCTTACCTTATACCATACACCAAAAAGAATATAGATTTAAATATGAAAGCTAAGACTATAGAACTTTTAGAGGAAGCAGTTGAAGAGCTTTCAGACCTACTATTACATAATTCATCTTTGTATATGCCACAAAAATACATAATATATTTTTAAGTGGCAAATTAGATTCCTTCCAAGTTATTTTCTGAGCCTTAAGAGGCATCATTTAAAAATAGAAATTGAGAGCTGGGAAGATAGCTATGTTGGAAAAGTGCTTTCATTGTAAGCACAAAGACCTATCAAAATCCCCAAAAACTGTCAGGTGTAGGGTACAAACTTGTCCCAGTGTCGGAGAGGCACAGACATGCAGGTGCCTGGGGCTCCCTGACCCGTCAGTTATTTACCATGTTTTATGAGTTCCAGGCCAATAAGAGATTCTGTATCAAAAAAAAAAGGTTGACAGCATCTTGAGAATAACATCCAAGGTTGTCCTCTGATCTCCACATGCATGCACATTCTCACACTTACATATACATATGCACACTCATAAACACACACACACTAAAACTGAGAACACAGACTATGTAATATTTGTAAATCTCATAGAAAATTTGTGTCCAAAACATAAGAGAACTCTTAAAATTCTGTAAAACAAATCAGCAATGTATTAAAATGATGAACTACTTCACTAAACAGGACATGTAGATAGAAAATGCCTTTGAGCCAATGCACACCAAGAACATTACAATAGTAAGAAAAGTTTGATTTATTACTTGTAGCAAGAATCAGCAAGCATGAGCTGGAGAGATGGCATACTTAAAAGCACTGGCTGCTCTTCCAAGAGGACCTGGGATTGATTTCCAGAACTCACATGGTGGCTCATAACCTTCTGCAACTGCTTATGATTGAACAAGCAGAGGCACATGCCCACATCCACACATGTGCACACACAACATACACACTAATAATAAATTGGTGGTTGCTGCAACATCCATTTTAAATGCAAGTTTAGCTTTGTTGTACCAGAGACAGTCACAGTTTCAAGCTCTGTAGCACACCCAAATGGCTTCAATAATGGGCAGGATCAAAACTTAAAGTCATTCACCTAATAGACTGGGCTCCCAACTTTCCTGCCTGTTAGCCAATGAAGTTAAAATGACACACACCTTCTGTAATACATGCTGCTAGTTGCTTGCCTTTCTTCTCTCTCCCTGTCTATTCTCCATGATGAATGCAAAGCCACCCTTTAGAGCACCATTCATGTAAACTCTCAGCTGTTACTCTTTATTCAGACCTCTGGTGGCTTCTAAGAACAGTAACTACCAGCCATACTGATAGGGAAACTCTAGGAGTTTTGATTTCAGTAATCCCTCAAGTAAGGTTTTGCCAAGGGCCATGGCATAGTACAGCACATGGCAACTAATATTCAAGGTATCAACCTACCAGATGAATAATGCTCTGATGGGGAACCTCCCTAGGCAAGGCCATGGGGCTACAGACTCCGGAATATCATTTGCTTCTATCTGTAATTTCACATGTGCTATTGCAATTTTTCCCTAAGTCGCTATGAGGAATCCCCCATTGTTTGTATTCACAGTGTGTTTCTCTCAAGAATGTGGCCCAATCTATTGGGATCTTTATCAGTGAAGATGACTCCCCCTTAGGCTGTATTGTCCATTTGATATCAATAATGTTAGCTTACACAGTTTTGATAAATAATTGAATACAAAGTAATGCTACATAGGTCAGGAATTATAAGCCCCAGAGAGCTGTTTTATATCATAGCTGAGGTTGACATAGGAAAACAGTTGTATTTCCAGCCACTAAGACGGCTGTATACTATTAGCTAATTTAAAGCTTCAAAGTAACTTTAGATTAGACCAGGTGCCTTGCTAATGGGTTTTAAGATAAACATTCCTAGGAAAAGCAGTCCAGTTCACAAGGACAAAGTAGCCAGCTGTCTGATTTGTTGAACCAAGTTTATAGGTGTAAAGCTGCCTAAATACTGTTCCAGCTTCTCTCGCTAAAGTCTGGCTGATATCTAGGACAGTAATTAACTCTCTGCACAAATTCCTAATCTCAGTTTTATAATACAGTCATATAACCTGAAGACTCTAAATTCAGCCAACTAACTGTTCTTTATTGCTGGGTCCTGAAATCACATGCGTGACAGGGAACGATTTACCAAGTTCTAGGTACAAAACAGTTTTCCTTCAGAGACATGGGGGGGTGGATTTTTCCAACTGGCCAGGGCTGCAGAGTATAATCTGCCTTCTTAGCCCGGAGAAAGAGTTGCAAGTTTCCTTTTTTATGGTCTAAGGTTACACACAAGACAGAAAAAAACATTTTAAGATTTAAATGCTTTTAGTGTCACTGTTTCTATCAAGTGAGCTTCACTGTGCTCATTGCCCCCATCCCACCTCAACCCTCGCCCTGCAGCTTGCTCTTTATAAACACTCCTAGTCTGAAGGAGCCCAACATTTTTATGATTGTTAATCACAAAATGTTGGTTTAAAATGTTAATGCACTTAGAAAAATAGGATATAATGTATGATTTCTTTACTTTTCTTAGACTCCGCAATAATTCTTTTAAACCTTTATAAGATTATCTTTTTAGTTAGATAACGTAATGACTAGTTCTTTCTTTGAAACTGCAGCTGCACTTTACAGCCCCACCAATTAAGAAGTTGATATCTATTACAAGTGTGTTGTCGAGATGACTCTGTTTCTTATCAAATAAAATGTGACCTTCAAATGTAACTTCTATATTGCCTGAAGGATTTCTGTTGGGTATAACTGTGAGGAACAAAGAGAATTGGAATTCAGCATGAGAAAATAAAGAGAGAAACCATCAGAATGTGTTCCTTTCCTAAACTCCTCAGATAGAAAAAGTCCTAAGTCCCATGATGCTGCAGCATTCTCTTTGAGCCTTGCTGCAGCCTGGGGCTGGTTCTCTGGGACTGCAACAAGGTTTCTTTGTAGAATGAGGGAAAGGTTCCAAACTTGACAGCAAAATGGTCACATAATTCCCTGACTATACTAAAATCCATTGAATCCATAAATAGGTGGATTTTATGGTGTGTAAAGTCAGTCTGTCTGTCTGTATCCCACCCTTCCTCTTTATTTTTGAGATAAGGTTTCTCTGTGTAGCCCTGGCTATCCTGGAACTCACTTTGTAGACCAGGCTGTCCTCAAACTCAGAGATCTACCTGCCTCTGCCTCCTGAGTGCTGGAAGATAAGGGTCTCTCTTGCTGTTTCTGATGCTGTGTTTCATGCTTCAGGCTAGCTGGCTCACAAACAGTTCTCTTGTCCTGCTTCCCATCTCATCATACCAGTACTGGGATTACAGATATTCACCACCACATCCAGCGTTTTTTAAATGTGGTTTCTGGGATGAAACTCAGGTCATCTTATTTGTTTACTGTTTTTTACCTTGCTAAGTCATCTCTCCAACCCCAGATGAGTCATCTCCCCACCTCATGCACTGTCATGATTTTAGCACTAAAAATCTTGTTTCTAAATCTCTTTGACATGTGAAAATCTTAGATAATGGGTGAAGACAGCTGAGTTGTAAACAGTGGCCAAATGAATAAGTAAAAATTAAAAATAACACTGTCCCTACTGTCAATACAACACAGATGATCTGCTTTCCATAGTGACTGTCACTACTTTTTCCATACATATAAGGGTCACCTGAAGCTGTCATGGCCCAATGGAAGTCTCCCAGAACTGTTGCGGGTGTCTGGTGTGGCCAGGGTTGAAGCAAATTTTACTGAAGCAAATCCAAGGTTGGAATAGCAGCCACGACTAATACACTGGTCCCAATGACTGGAAGGAAGTCCTCTCAGGTCATAGGTAGTTAGACCAGGATCTTCCCTAGGTATCTGAACTAAATCAGAGTTTTTTAGGTAGTTGTGAGGTGCTTAAAGTGGCCACTGCTGTTAGGATGGCAATTGAAACAATTACCTAAGAAGCAAGTGTTTGACTGATAGTTTGTGCATACTCTGAGAAAATGTCCAAGCTGTAAATGTGCTTGCCACTATGTGGATATATAGTTCTGGCAGTCTTGAAAAACCTGGACAAAAGTTATAGTTCCCATCTAGCCTCCATTTTGGCTTCAACCTGGGTGAGTCACCCAATTCCACTCCCTGGAAGTTACCCTAAAGGCAGGGCACCAGAAAGGAAGAGTCAGATAACTAGTCAATTGAATAGCCCAACTGCTGGTGCCTGAGGTCTTTATTCACTTAGAGGGAAAGAAACAGGTCGGGAGAGATGGTTCAGTGATTGAGAGCACTTACTGCTATAGGTGTGTCCAACACCCACATCAAATGGTTCACGACCACCTGTAACTCCTATTCTAGAGCATCTAATGTCCTCTGACCTCCAAGAGCTCCTGCACTAAGGTGGTGCATACACCCATGCAGGCATACATAAACAATAAATGAATCATTAAAAAGTATAAAAGAGAAAAAATTATTAAGGAGTGCTGACAACAAATACAAACTTGAAAATAACATATTTTCCAATGAATTTTATCTAATAGTGTTTAACTCCTAGCCAAATACTCTTTCAGGACACATACTCTAGAATAGGAAGGACAATAACCAAAATAAAGCATACTCCATAACATACCAAAAGAGAATATAAGATTGGGCATGGTAGAAAGGGAAGTAGAAAGACATATGGAGACCAAATCTAGTTTGCTCGCCTCCCAGTAAGTATTGAGTTGAAAACAGCAGCTACCACACAGACACTGTGGTCAATGTCTGTAATTGCAGCACTTGGGCAGCCCAGACATGAAAATCACAAGTTTAAGGCCCACCTGCACTACACGGTGAGTTCAAGGCCAGCCTGAGCTATATAACATGACTTTGTCTCAAACCAACAACTGTAAAAAGGAAGAAGATAAAGAAAAGGACAGTTGCTGAATTAGAGATTCAAAAATATATAATTTATTACAAATTTCCTTTGGTTGCTTTATGTAGTTAAGCTACTGCTCCTGATTCAGATGTAACTGAAACATTCTATGAGCAAATGACAAGGCTGCCTCTCACAGTAGATGGACGGGCCTCTCACAGTACAGAACCCAATCAGACTCTCTACAAATGATCCTTCTCATTTTTAGGGATGTGTGCTTGAAGACAATGGAGCTTTAAACCTACTAACTGGATTCATAAAGATATTAATAAAACTGCAGAAAATATAAAACAAAATATTGCTATTTTGTCCAAATACAAAGTGCATTTTTGCTTAGTTGTGTTCATATTCAAATAACATGCAGATATAAATTGTAATATATTCCACTCTGTCAGTCCATAAACTACAAGCAAAGAAAATTACAAGATACTAACCAATTAGATGTAGTATATGCAAGTGTTGTACACAAATCTGATGAAAAAGGATGTGATTTTCTTGCCTAGGATATTGAAGATCATGGGATGGCATTGAACACACACACACAAACACACACACGGTTTTTTCCTCTATACATATGTATGATAAACTTTAATTTTTGTTTGTCTTTGTTACATCTAAATTTCCAGAATTACTAATCTTTTGCCTTGGGGCTATTTATAAGTAAAATAACAGTTATTTGCCCACATGCACTGCAGCAGTTCATATGACAACTGAAATAGTTATTGACTCATGGGTGAACCCGTGTATAGTTGGGATGCACTAGACAAGGGATGACTCACTATGGGAGGGCACAAGAATTTAATACACTACCTAGAACAGCTTGGAACCATATTGGAAGTTTTTGTGTACTTTCCACTTTCCCTAAAGTGTACAAAAGTACCTGAAAAGTTTTAGTTTACTAAAATGGAAGGGATAACTTAAGACATATACCTGCACAATGATTATCATTGTTATTGGCCATAGAAAAGATGCTAAGATGTTGGTCTGATATAAATTGAAACTTTATTAATGTGGAAATAGAAAGAAATTCATTTAATTTGGAAATGCACTAGGGATGAGAACAGACAATATTAAAACAGATGTTTATATACTGTTTCTCCAAAAGAGCTTGATGATTTTGGAAGAGATGATGAAACACCGTGACCAAAATTAACTTGGGGAGGAAAGGATTCATTTCATCTTACAGTTGTAGTCTATCATCCAGGGAAGTCACGACAGAAACTGAATTAGAGACCATGGAGGAACGCTGCTTGCCGGCTTATTTCCCATTACTTGCTCAGCCTGCTTTCTTATACAACCAAGGACCATCTGCCCCGCAGTGGACCACCCACAGTGGCCTGGGCCCTCACACATCAATCATTAATCAAGAAAATACTCAAAAGACTCGCCTAAAGACCAGTCTTACAGAGGCATTTTCTCAGTTGATGACCCTGACTTGTGTCAAGTTGTCAAAAAACTAATTAGCACAGACATTATGTGTAGGTTGTGAAACAACTCTTATACAAGATAGAAAAAAAGCAGTGAGCTGTGTTTGAAAATAAACTAGCTTCGGAGCAGGCACGAGCACACACACAGTCACCAGAAAAAGCGCCAGAGTTTAGCAGTGCTCTCATTTCTTTATAGAAATCTCTCTAAATCTGTGTTTTTCCTTTCCACAATTTCAGTTGCTTATATTATCAACCATGGTCCAAACTTATTAAATGAAAAATTCCAGAAATTAACAATTCATGAATCATAAATTGCAAGCTGCTCTCAGTAGTGTATTAAATTCTTGTGCCCTCTCCTAGTGACTCATCCATTTGTCTTGTACATCCCATGCAGTGCATTGTGGGCAATTAGCTGTTATTTCACTTAAAAATGGCCCCAAGGCACAAGATTAATAATTCTGGAAATTTGGAAGTAACAAAGACAAACAAAAATTAAAGTTTATCATACATATGTATAGAGGAAAAAACCGTGTGTGTGTTTGTGTGTGTGTGTTCAATGCCATCCCA
>LZPO01097107.1:102600-123098 GCA_001675575.1 Neotoma lepida
CCATGGCTCTTGCTGCTTTTAACTTGAGTCTTACCTGTGTCATTATACATCTGGTATACGAATGATTCATTTTTTTAAAACTGGGCCTTAATCTGTACCCAGGATAGCCTTAAACTTGCTGTCCTTCAACCTTCTGAGTATTCAGATTACAGCTGAGGAACACTGCCCAGCTAGCATCTGACCTTTGAGGTGTGAACCATCACTCTGTATCATCAGGATAGAAATTTCCATGTCAGCATTTGAAAACTGTTCTTAGTTAGGTGTGTAGCTCCAATAACCCACATATAACCTCCAGTGAGCAGACAATTGCATATAAAGTCATAATACTACTTACTTGTGTATTCACATTAATTAAGTGAATATCCAATTTTTGTTATTTTTTGAAAGTCATCTCACTATGTTGCCCAGGCTTGTGTTGAACTAAGCTCAAGTGTTCTGCCTGTCTCTGCTTCCTAACTAGCTGGACTACAGGTGTGTGCCACTGCACATAGAACAGCAGGGTGTAGTGCTCAGTTACATGTAACAGGCAAGTAAGGCAACTTCAGTTACCAGTTGCTTTTCTACATTACTAGTCATTTGTTATACATTCTTTAGAGTGTAACACCTAGAATATAAATCTTAATCCAAAGTTTCTATTAAAGATATAGTCTTTAAAATTAAGCAAACTTACACTTTTCCTTTTTAGCACAGTAAACATACTAAAGAAATGTGAGGAAAATAAAACTCCCAAGAGAGGGATTACAGAGGAAGAATACCCATTGTAAATCTTTTTTAAATTACTCTGCCCTCATTTCTCACCTCCCATCAGCCCTCTATACTTTGAAGATGTATTCCTGTAAGCTATGGAGTATAGAATATAAATAAGTAATAAATCATCTGATATGATCTGTTCATTGTAACTACAGCACCCCCACAAGCAGTATCTGTCCCACCAAATAAAGTTCCAACTCCAGTGACAATGACAAGCCAAAGATTTGCAGTGCACATTCCACCTTCTCAGTCCGCACCTGCCAAACCAGGTAACGTGATATGGAAGCGGGTCAGAATTCAGGAATAATTTTCAATTATACAACAGTTAGTATTACTGTAGGCAGACTTTTGCTTTAGTGTCACAACATAAAGGTAACAAGTAGAGCTGCAGGTTCTTCAAACAAGGTCTCTAGCATCAGGCGAAGTTTTACTTTTACATAACATTTCAGGAAGAGGGTGGCATATTGAGTGTGCTCATCAAATTCTAAAATACTATAAACTAAGAGAAATTGAGGCTCACAGATCTAAGGTGTCTTCAGGGAAAAGCAATTCGAGTAAAACTCAAGAAAAATGATACCATTTAGTGAAGAGTGTGCATGAGCCCATTGTAAATTTGAATGAAAATGTGCGTTTATCCACTTCATAGGTGGCAGCTGTGACTGGAACAATGTAAATTAGACTGCTGACATAGCAGTTTACTTATGTGTCTGTTTAGATGGCATCTTTTGAAACATTATCTCCATACAAGAAACAGCTTAGATAAAAGTTGGGCCAGCAAGATGGCTGTGGTCTTCAAGCCACTAAGCCTGATGACCTAGGTTCAATCCCCAGGACCCACATGGTGTAAAGAGAGAATTGCCCCCAAAAGGTTGTCTTCTGACCTCCACATGTGTTCCGTGGTACACACACACCTGCACACATACACACAAGTAACTAAATGCAGTTATTTTGAAAAATGCCCCATAAAAGAAGCATGTCTCCTGGCATCACACATGAATCCAATGCACTGAATGCTAATTACAAATTCAAGTAATTAAAAATAAAAATTTTGTTAACTTTGTAATAGATAGGTTTAGGGAGACTTATCTATACATAGATCCAAACATCCTTATGCCTGATAAAATCAGCTAGCAAATTTAAGACAAAAATGTTTAAAAATTGAATCCCACTTAGTGAATACCTGTATCTCTTCTATGGTTGTGTGCTATGCTATTGAAGCTTGTATAAAAATTATATTCTGCTTTGTTGTCTACTTTTGGATCATGGGTAATTGATTATCTGTGGGGCTTTTCTTCTGTTTATAGCTCCTGCAACAACTGCAGTCCAAAATGTTCTGATCAATCCTGCAATGATGCCCAAAAATATTCTCATTAGCACCAATATGGCTTCCTCACAGAACACAGCCAGTGACTCAAACCCACTGAAGAGGAAGCATGAGGATGATGAGGAGGAGGAGGACAATGATACTATGTAAGGAATAAAGTCTGTTCTACATACAAAAGTTTAGTGTGTTTTGGGCCCATATGGTGAACCGAACAGCCTGGGTTTTCATAAGTTTTATCTTAGAAATATAGTGGCAGTATTTTTCACATTAGTTACACCTGGTAGGTTTTGTTATCAGTACAGATGTTTTTCCCGTAGACTTGAGGTATACAAGTACTTGTTTCTAGACAGCTTCATTAATGTTGAGTCGCACCAGGGCAATTCTGTTTTTAGAAGCAGTTTTGTGCCATGTCACTGACAGCAGCACTTAAATTTCAGTTTCTGGTCTCATTTACATTTAAACATGACTTTCTTAGGTTAGGTGAACTATTCATATTGTCACCTTTTTGACCAAATCTCTCAAATTAGTACACTTTTTATTTGAAACTGGATTTAGACAGGTACTAAATCCATTTTGAATATATTTGGGTTTTGGTCTTTCTAACTTGCCACCTCAGCTCCCTATCTAGATCCCATTTTTTTCCTGTCCCCACCTTTCATCGCCTTAAGTCACTTGCCATTGCACTTAAATTTAAAAGACTAACTAGAATTTGTCAAACGCCCTATATGCCTGGCATTCTGTAGTTCACTAGAACCTGAGTGTCTGCATTTGCAATTTTTCACTCCATAACAGAGCAGCTGGGCCTCAGCCTTGCCTTTCATGCCTCTTAAGCTTTACATATTGACAGGCAGTTTTGCATCAGTTACATTCAGTTGCATTCCAAGTTGATAACTTCACCATCTTTCATGTTTATAATTTAACAGACATAATGTAAAACCTACCTTGGTGAGTAATTTACACTGGACCTAGCAAAACCACTGAGGAGCAAGTGGTGTGGTTTGTTTTTTCATACCACCTGCATATATACTTTGGTCACTACTGCTTGAACCAGCCTATTGGTTTCATTCAGATCATCTTTCTAGCTTGCTGCTGAGGGTGTCACACATTAAGATGGGATCAAGCTTGAAAGTAGAGTCAGTCTAAGAATTCTCCTTCCCCATCAGGCCAACAGGAAAAACAGACTAGTGTCATCTGACTCTCTTTACACATGCCCTGCAGAAATTTTCCAACCATGTTTTTATACATACCTACAAAACTCATTGGGAAAGACTGCAAAGCTTTATGTGGTATAAAAAGAACTGTTTGATTTGGTTGGATTTAAGTTCCACATAGCCAACACTGGAAAAATATAAGCAGAACTTTCTAGAACCTTGACATTATTTAGATTTTATAGCCATGGGTCATCAAAACTTACTAAGTATCGGCACAGGATGGTGTTTGACACAAGAAAAGTAGTACAGTGACAAGACAGAAATGTCTCGTCCCAGTTGGAATATTTAAGAATGTTAGGGAAAGTTGATCTGATCAATATCATAAGAGAAATGTGCATTATACAACATGGATGTCACTACTTGAATGTTCTCAGGGAGGCAGAATATCAGGTGGCCTAGGTTCTAGCACTAGTTTAATTTACCAACCATGTGACCTTACTTTACCTCTGAGCCTTGTTCCCACTAGTAATAGGGAAATAACATCTACCCTGCCTACCTCACAGGGATGTTGTGAGGTCTTATCTGGGATGTTTGTGTGTGTGTTTACGAGAAAGTTCAAGATTGTAAAAGCTATATAATTAATTATTAATGTGTTTGTTCCAAGGTTATTAATAAAAACTTAACTTTATCGGTGATTTTTCATTTGTGACTGATTCAAGGAAAGTGAATAAGGCAACAGCATAGCAATTCAGATCTGATGTTGTATCAGGGGACGGCTTGCTTTTGCTGGGAATTGGCATTTGACTCATGGCAAAGAAAACAATGAAAATCAAATATGGGTTTAAAATCTTACAAACTTAAGATGCTGTCTTTGGTGGAATTTGTGTGTAGAGAGCTCTGTACTGAACTAAAACTGGTCTTATGAAGGGTGCTTCTGGGGAGCGAAGCCAGGAGACAGGTAGGAAGGTGACTTCTCACTACATACCCTTTTTGATTATATGTAAATCTCTATGGCAGGGGGAAATTGGGTATTGAAAAAGCAGGAAACAATGAGCTCATGTTACATTTAAGCTGGGAGTGGTGATGCATAATTCCAGCACTCAGGAGGCTCTGGCTGGATCAGGATCCTAAGTCTGAAGCTAGCCTGAACTACAGTGTAAAATTGTTATCATTGTGCAGCCTCCCCAAAACCCCCCAAATTTGAATTCCACATTTACAGCATGGGGGTTCTGTGGAACATATTAGGGGACTGAAAGTGATTTTACTATTTAAAATCTATGCTTTTTCAACATTTTATGGAGTTACACTAGCTTGTTCTGGGTATCTCATTTGACTAAGTTTTAAATTCCTTCAGGACAAAAGTCATATCTTCTATTCTCTCCACTGTGACCTAAGTACATAGTGGTACTGAAATATTTGGTTGCTTGCCAAGCTACCTTTTCTTTGAAACTGGAGTTTCTCTGTATTAAAAATATAAATAGGGGCTGGAGAGATGGCTTAGCAGTTAAGAGCACTGAGCTGCTTTTCCAGAGGACCCTGGTTGGATTCCCAGCACCTACAATGGCAGCTCACAACAATCTGTAATTCCAGCAACCTATTCTGGCCTCCACAGGCACTACACACATGTGCACAGATGTACATGTAATGCAAAAGACCCATACACATAAAAATAATTAAAAAAAAAAATCGAAGGAACTTTGTAAATAGAAAATCCTGGAAATAGAGTCTCATAAAGATACAATGAAAAATTGAAAGATGATGCTGTCAATTATAGTCTAAGTACTAAATACATGGATATTTATTTACAGTTCTTTCAACTTCTCTGCACTTGAAATAAAAGTATTGAAGAAAAGGTAGTGTGTGCGGCAAGGGGGATCATCAGTTAGCTAAATTTCTAGTCCAACAGTAATGTTCACTTTCTACATCCTCACCTACAAAGACTGGACTAAAATTCCTGCTGCTCAAACCAGGTCTGTCTGATACTGTGAATACAGAAGCACAAATATAGAGAAGCATATAAACCAGAGTGCAAAAGAATTAAACTAACTGGAGCTTTCACAGTTTCTGCTTAAGCAAGTGCCAAATTAGACTTGACAGTGACAATGAAACAATGCCTTCAACTCTAATAAAATGATATTCAGGCTATAACTATATACAGCATCATGTCTACATAACCAAAGGTTATAATTAGACAAACACCAGTATCTGTATTACACATAGACTTTGTAATTTTTTGGTATTGAAGAGATGATCTAATGTTAGGTGCTTTAAGTAATATAGAGATGACTTAAAGCATGAGAGGTTGTATACAGGTTTTAAGGAAATACTACATTTTATAGAAAGAATGGGCATCAGCAGATTTTGGTATCTGAGATACCTAGACCCAATTCCCCATAAATACAAAGGGTTTAGAAAAGCATGGCCAAATTAGCAATCAAGTTTAAGAGCTGAACAGCTATTTCAGACTGTCTCAGATCTTTCTCCTTGGCAGTCTTTCTCAGGAAGTAACTAAGTCCAGATTTCAGAAAAAGTAAATCAACCAGGCATGGTGATGCATTCCTACCATCAGCACTCCGGCAGAAGGATCACTGCAAGTTCAAGACCAGCCTGAGCTAGCTAACAAATTCCAGGCCAGCCAGGGCTACACAATTAACTCTAAAAGAACAAACTGAGAGACATACTTAACTTGAAAAAAAGTGTAAACTGAGAGACACAACTCAAAAAAGAGCAAACAGATACGATTAACTTTCAAAAAGGAAGAATAAACTGAGAAAGGGCTCGGAGAAACAAGGGCCTCCAAGGTGAAAAGAACCGTCCCCAGAGGGACACAGGAAAGCCCTGAGCAACAAGTATACCACAAAGCTAGGAAAGCTAGTTAAAATAGACCTGAGAGGCACCTAGGATTCCAGCAGATTTCTAAACTTAAAAAAAAACTCTGTGTTAGAATATAGTTAATGTTTGTACTTTTAGTGGAGGTTGGAATGAATCAATCCTGTGAAAAATGAGAAAATTATTTTATTTTTCTGTTTGAGATAGGGTCTCACTTTGTAGCCTTGGTTGGTGTGGATCAAAGACAGGTACATCATGTCCAGCAAGAAAAATTTGTTTATAAAAAAGAAAATTAAAATGACAAAAAATATAGCATACTATATATATTTTTATAGCTTATAATCATCATGTAAACCTTAGGGCTTGAAACAGGATCTCATATAGATGAGACAGGCCTCTAACTCACTTTGTAGCCGAGGATAATCTTGAACTTCTGTCCTTGCTACCCATGTGATGTAATGAATTACAAGCAACCACCATGCCCAGACCCTTCATAATATAAATTTCTGGATCTAATTTATAGCAATGGCAAACAATATTGAGAATGAGGACGTATATGTGGAACAGAGGCTGTTGATTCCATTCTTCAAACTATGAAATTAATAGACATGTTTGAAAATCTCAGTACTTAAAACCATGAAATGAGAATCAAGAAAAACAATGGTCACACTAGGGAATGTGAATTAAGAATGGGAGGAATGAGCTGGGCTTGTTTTGATTGGTTCTGTTTATAAGGCTTGGCTTTCGAAATTATGGTATCCAACATTTATAAAAAAGCAAAAATAGGTTTTAATAAGGAGCAGGCATTTATCTAATCCCACTTCCTACTACTGCAGCCCCAGTCCTTCCATTCAAAAATGTCGACATTCTATTCTCATCCTTCCTAACAAAGTATGACAGGAAAACTCCAGTTTCGGTGGACATCTTTATTAATAGATCATCAACTTCTCCAAACCTACAGCTGGAACTCCATCTCTTTTCCATGCCGAGTCATGAACAGTGACAAAGCTAACCAGAGGTTACTCAAACAGTACTAAGCTTTTATAGCTCACTTTCTTTTACAGGCAGAATATAAATAGATATACTCTAGAATGCACAATGGCTTTAGTCACTAAGGAATTTAAATGGGATCTTGAAGAATGTAGACAAATCCCGATGCAGTAAAGATGAGCTGAGATGCTGTGCAACTGTTTAAGGGTTCCTGGTGCTGCATCTCGGCCACTCGCTGATTCTTGCGCTAACACCAAATGGAGATTCGGAAAACACTAAGTTGACTTAGGGGCTGTGCACAGGAACCAAAAGGCAGGAAAATACTAAACATTGCTGAGAACATCCACCCCAGGAAGGACTTTACCTGTTTTTGAGAGAGCACACACACAGACAGCATTACTGTAAGACCCACTAAGCATCATCTGCCTTTTGTCTTCCTGATAAAATGCCAGCTCTCTTAGGTTATAGGGCAGGTGTTCAAAAACTCCTGCATTCTGGGTCCCAGGTCAATTAAAACGTGTTCCTACCTACCCCTCCCGCCAAGTGGATGCCGGTTTGTTGGTGCTATCTAGCTAATGACTGCTAGTGACAATTGCTGAAGCTCTCCACTGTTCCCCACCCTGCCTGCAAATAAACCAAAACATAGAATAACCTCACCTTCCAGGAGTTCTAGACTGGCACCACCCCCAGTGCTCACATGGCTGACTTTATCCTCCGTATTCCATTTGGCACAGCAAGTGGCAGTGTCTCCACCACCTGTTGAATGAAGACCAGAGAAAAAAGTTTTGGCACCAAAACTGTAAAATAGTGTGGTTCCCAACCAAAATGTAGCTAATAAACTCCCCTGACTCCATCTCAAGAGGATCCCCTAAGAATGATACCACCATGAACTATCAGCTAGAGATTTACCCAGAGATGAGACCCAGAAAATATTAACCACATTCCCCCCTCTGCCTTCTCCTGAATACAGCTCAGCAAAATTGCATTAGTGAGTTTAGTACAGGACCCCTTACCTATGATGGTGATGCAACCCCTAGAAGTGGCTTTTACCACCTCATCCATGAGGGACTTGGTTCCCCTGGCAAAAGCTTCCCATTCAAATACCCCAAGAGGTCCATTCCAAACAATCTGCTTAGCTCGAGCCACAGCCTCAGCATATTTCTTGCTGCTCTCGGTACCACAGTCCAAGCCCTGGAAGGTAGAATCAAAAGAGGATGAACTGTTAAGTAAACTTACTAGGACCAAATATCACCTCAACCAAGACCATAATGCAAGTGTGAACGAACATCAGGAGTTTCTACCAGAATCAAAATGTATCCTCTAGCCTGTGTGGATATGCCCTTTGACAAAAACATTCCACTTTATGGATCAAGTAAAGGAAAACCTCATGTTGCTTAATGGTAGCCAAGATCTAGATCAGATCTAGATCAGTGGTTCTCACCCGGATCGATTCTGCCTGTCAAACGAGTATGTGCCAATGTCTGCAGATATTTTTGGTTGTCAAAACTTGGGATAAACACACTGAAACCTTGCAGCTAGTGATACTTTACATAAGCCACAATTTAACAACAGCCTTGCCACAGCTAGAACTATTTGAGATGTCAATAGAGACTGAGAAACACTGAATCCAATCAGTTGTGTTCAAACCTTCCATGTATCATAATCTCCAGGAAGCCTTGCTCAAAAAACAAAGTGTTAAATCCCACTCCTAGGGTTTCTGATTCAGTACCTCTAAAATAGGGCTCAAGAATTTCCCTTTTTTGTTTTTTGTTGGTTTGTTCTTGGAGACAGGATCTCACTATGTACCCTTGACTAGCCTGGAATTTGCTATGTGACCAGGCCAGCCTCAAACTCATACAGGGGTTAAAGGTGTGTGAGTGCTGCCATGCCCAGTCCGTATGATTTATTTATTTTCATGCATGTGTATATGCCACATGTATATGGGGGCCCAGAGACCAGAAAGGGCATTGGATTCCCTGGCACTGGAATTATAGGTGGTTGTGAACCACCCAATGTGGGTACTAGGAACCTAACTCTCCCCATAACCACTAAGCCATCTCTTTAGACTCCAAATTTGCCCTTTTAAAACAACTTCCCAAAATGATGCTTGTGGGACCACACTTTGAGAAACAATGTAACAGCAAAATGTCTAAAGAACAAAAAATAGTAAGCAAACAAGCATATAAACATGATGTGACTTTATGTGAAGGCCAGGTATAGTAGCACATCCGTTTAGGGTCCAGAAATAGAGCTCAGGTCCCTCGGGTTTGTGTAGCAAGCACTTTGACCTCCTGAGCCACCTCACTGACTTGAACGTTTACTTATAATGGCTTATAGTTAGCCATGTGGTCCAGAACAGTTCAAACCACGAAAGAGGATAGTACTAACTCCAGCACATAGTGCTAAATGAAGAATATTCAAAAAGTGGGTTTACCCTATCATTGATAAAACAGCAGCAATTACCCCATGGAATTGCCCACTGCAACATTCCCCATCCTCTTTGAGTCCCATGGAAATTATTAATATAAAACGTTTGTTGGAGGGGAAGGGGCATAGCTCAGTAGCAGAGCATTTAACATCTGTGAAACACTCAGCTGGATCTCGAATGCCACAAAAAAATATCTGCTAGATGAATGAATGCTACCAAAATTTTCTGATCACTTATGTAACCAATCAACTGACTCACCATCCAGCCAGCAGGTATCCCAGAGGCCACAGTAGCTTGGCCAGTCTTGGCATTCTCATCAAATTTGTCAGCAGTGACAAAGTCAACAGGCAAGGTAATCTTCACACCATTTTTCTCAGCTTTGGACATGAGATCTTTGACAATCTTGGCTCCTTCTTCATCATACAGAGAAGTGCCAATCTGCACAAGAGAGCCGAGGAGATGAAGATCAGCCTCTAAACTAAGAACATGACTGACTCAAAAAAGACAGGAACATAACATACTATAAAGTAATACAGCAACTTCACAGATGAAATGAAAATGGTTTTAGGATTGACATTAAATTCACATAAACTTCTATCACTACAGAGCCATTCCACAGCCACTTGCCATTGGTTTCCTACCTCCATGTTGTTGAGCACCTTAAGGAAGGTAAAAGCCATTCCGCCACCAATGATCATCTCATTGACTTTGTCCAGCATATTATTGATCAGCTGGATCTTGTCTGCAACTTTAGCTCTAGAAGGGAAAGCAAGAATCATCACCACATAGCACACAATTGGTGAGTGTATTGCTAAAACTCAGAGTCAGCAGGAGACAAGGAAATGCCCCAAAGTGGCAAAAGTACTGCCTAACTTAGCCATGCTTCTCTATGACTCCATGCTTTGAAGAAATCCTTTGAAGGCAGCTCCAGAACAAGAAGGGCTTAAAAAGGATATTTTCGGGTTAAGGGTATAGCTATGTATGAGAGCATTTGTCTTCCATGTGTAAATCTCCAGGTTTGATCCTCAGCACCATAAAAACAGAAAAATAAAACCTCCCTTATCTAAACAACCACTCCCCTATCCAAAACTCACAAAGCCTAGATTGCCAGATTAGTAACTGTGATGGTTTGATTGGAAATGATCTCTGGACACTCATATTTGCATGCATAGTCCCCAGTTGAACTGTCTGGAAAGGATGAGGCGGTGTGGCCTTGTTTAGAGGTGTGTCACTGGGAGTGGGATTTAAGGTATCCAAAACCCATGCCAGGCCCAGTGTCTGTCTGTCCCTCTGCCTGCAGCCTATACATCCAGAAAAACCATAGTCTATCTTTAGGATTCATGCTATCCTTGCCTTCAAGTGTTTAGAGATCTTACAACATATGCCCTGTGGTTAAAGGAAGACTGCTGTATTTCAGTCTTATTCTAAAACCTGAATACAACCAGTGGGTGGCATTCACTGCCATATTCCAGATAGATATTCTGAAAACCTAAGAACCAAACCCAGACAGCTCAAATGCTAATTTGAAGAGAAGCCAGAGGTAAGAGTCGGGTGCTTTTAACTCAGTAAACAAAAGGTTCAATGTTTCCAGGAACCAACCTTTTTGCAAGAAGACAACATAAAAACCTACACCCATCTGGGTTATTTTTAGGACTCTGAAACAGGGCTCATGAAGCCTAGAGAGCAACTATGCTATGTGAAATTGACACCCAGTTCTAGAGTCAATTTTCATCAGGAAATGCTGAGTGTGCTTAGTCATGTGGAAGGGGAACAAGCCATCCCATAGATGGGTCATGGTCCTCTAAGCAGAAAGAAGGCTGCTGCCTGAACAGCTATGCCAAGTGAAAGACAGCTTTTTCATCTAAGCACTCTAAGTTCCTTGTTCCTACTTTACCATGTGCAATAATGTATCCACTCAACCTTCACTTCTGAAAGTTCTTTTCAGCTGAACTCGGATGATTACCCACACACTGCCTTTTCCCATAAGAAGAAACATAAAATAGGTACAGGATCTGGAGAGTTAAGTCTAAATCATACTTTGAACACACAGAGGGAAGCTTTCAGTTATTCCCTACCAGGCTGTAATATACTAGCTTGGGGACTGTTTTAAAAGAAGCACCTTGCCAGGTGTGTGGCACAAGTATGTAATCCTAGCGCTCAGGAAGCTGAAGCATGAGGGTCAGGGCTTAAGATCATCCTGGACTACAAAGCAATTTCAAGGCCAGCCTGGGGTATATGAGACCTTATCTTAAAGGGGAAAAGAAGAGCCTCGGAGATTATGAGATAAGCACCTTCGATGGCTCTTTCTCCATTTTTTCCCTGCAGAACCTGCCCTTCTCTACACTCTTCTACCCCAATCTCACCTACATAGACCACATTAAGAGGCTCACATGCCTTCTGCTTTCCAGATGAATTGGCCAATAAGTGGTGCATGCAGGGGGTGTCCTAGCAGAAATTGAAGAAAAGGCCAAAGTATCTTTCCCTGGCTCCTTCTACCAGCCCTATATCCCCTGACTAAAGACCTTTTTCCACAGACTACCTCTCTGGAATCCTCTTTATCTTCAGGTGCTGATGGCTATTAATAAACCCAGATTATGGCAGGGCCTTCCCTAAACCCACCCTCACCTGTCAACAGTCCTTTTACTAAATTCTCAGTTACCCAACGTGATTGTGCTATCTGACCCATGTTATGGATGACTACCAGGCTAACACTATTTAAAACATGGTCCACTAAGAATTTGTACCATATCAAACTGATGAAAGGATATGCTGGCTGTACTTTTAGGAGGGGAGGCTAAAATCTTTTTAGATTATGGATTAGCCTATAGAAAAAGGTCTGCCATAAATCATACAGTGAGGAGGATGATGAATAGGATTCTCACTTACACAATTAAAGTAAAACATAGCTCTCTGAACACATGAAGATAGGTTTCTTCTGTATCNCAGAATCTAATCAATATTTATATGTATAATTCAGCTATTATTTGNCTTAAAAGGGCTTATTGGGAAATGTTACCATTTTTACTATTTTCTACAGAGAAAATATTTTCCAGTTTCAAATAACTCTGGACTTTTGAATTATAACCTGTATTTATGTTCAAGATATCTGTATATTATTTCTCCTGCAGTTGTACATCAAATGTTTTAATTAAATAAATAAATAAATAAATAAAAAACATGGTCCAAAGGTATTCTTCATACCCTCCCAAGATAGCCAGGAAGGGTCGTTCAGGACTCTCCAAAGCTTTGGCAAAGTAGTTCAGTTCCTTCTTCATCAAAAATCCACCAGCCTTCTGTGGCAGATTCACACCCACCATGGAGCTAGGAGGCAAAAGGACAAATTTATTTAAAATCTAGTCAAATTCTACCATTTTCCCCAGATCCAGAAGCCAGCTCCTTATCAGTAAAATGCTTTCATCACTTGGGATACTAAAAGACCATGGTTTCATCCCTAAACTGCAATAAAGCCATTTACATCTTAGATACATTTCTGACTAAGTTTATGACCAAGCGTAAAAAATGGACTGAGGTGGAATTTAAAATACCCAGTTAGGTCAGGGTCTGAGCTAGATCTTCTGCATATACTAATGTATATGGTTACGGTTGTGTAGCTGGGTGTTCTTGTGGGACTCAAGACGTATGCCACCATACCCAGAAGTACTTTGCTTCATTTTTATCACCAATACAAATAAATTAATGGCAGGCCAGTACCATTCTGTAATCTCAAATTCTAATTGCTTTAATAGAATAAAATCTTTCAATTTTTGCCTGCTATTAGGACCCTTTTCCTCCTACTGGGTTGCCTGGACGAGGCCTACTCCTATTGTAACTTGTTCTGCCATATCCAGTTGATATCCCTGGGAGACCTGCATTTTTGGGAAGGGAAACAGGAGTGGATCTTGGGGAGTGGGGAAGTGGGAGAGTGGAGGGAGGGGAAACTGTGGATGGGATGTAATGTATGAGAGAATTTTTAAAAATTAAAAGTACGATATCCAGTTAGGGGCTGGAGAGATGGCTCAGCAGTTAAGATCACTTGCTGCTCTTGCAGAGGACCTGGGTTCATTCCCAGTACCCACAGGGTAGCTCAAACCCTCTAACTCCAGCCCCAGGGGATCAGATGCCCTCTTCTGGCCTCTGAGGGCACTGCATGCACACAGTGCTGATAAACACGCAGTCAAAACACCCATACTCCTTAAAAAATAGTAAAAAAAGATACCCTGTTAATAGTTTAACAGATCAAAGGTAGAATCACAGTATAATCAAAAGTTGATGAGAAAATAGATCTTTTAATATAATGTTCTCAAAGAAAAAAATCTGTAAGTTAGAGAAACCTCTTCCTGAAGCTCCACAAAAAACTTGACCACTCAATCATTTTGTCTCTATTTCCCCTTTGAGTCAAGGTATTTAACAAGTGCCAGATAGCTTCAAGTGGAGATAGAAGTTAAAAGGGGGGGGGGGGCAGGAGGAGGGAAGAGGGGGATCTTTGATTGGTGTGTAAAATGAAGGGAAATTTTTCTTAATTAAAAAAAAGAAGTTAAAAGGATACATGTCTTGGGATTTTATTGTCAATTTAGGTCAGGCTAGAGTCCCCTGGAAGAGGGAACCTGTTGGCATGTTTGTGCGGCATTGTTTTGATTGCTAATTGATGAAGGAGTGCCCAATCGACTATGGGTGGTACCATCCATAGGCTGGTGGTCCTGGACTATAAAGAAAACTGGCTAGCACTGCTGGCATGGTAGCCCATGCTTTCAATTCCAACATTCAGGATGCAGAGGCAGTTATATCTCTGTGAGTTCAAGGCCAGCTTGTCTACATGGTATGTTCCTAGCTAACCAGGGCTACAAAATGAGACTGCCTCAAACAAAGTTAGCTAAACGTTAAGTCAGTGAATAAGGCACTAAGCCAAGCTTGAGTTCCTTCCCTGACTTCTATCAATTGATGGACTGTGACCTAGAAGCACAAACCACGCAAACCCTTTCTTCCTATAAGTTGCTTTGGATGTTTTGACTTTTTTAATCACAATAATAGACAGAAAACAAAATGGCAATCTCTAAAAACAACCCAGAATTTGAGCTGCTCAAGATCACTGTATTCTGCCTAGTATTGACAAGGCTCGTGGTACCTGTGGGCTCGGTGTGCAGTCCCAAAAGCATCGTTGACATAGACATCCCCAAGTTTGGACAGTGAGGCTCGGAAAGCATCAATTTTAGCTGGCTCAGCTTTAATCTGCAGAGAAAAGTTTAAGAAGGAAAATCCAACACAGGAAATATTGATGGCTCCAAACAAAAACAACTTCAAAAGCATTTCAGGCCACCAAGAATCCTCTTGAACATCTTGAAGACTGAGTTAGTTGGACAAGTTTTGCTATTAGCAGCAGGGTCTATTCTTTCTCCTAAATATTCCAGGTCCTTTGGTCATTTGTCTCCATAACCTCCCCCTGAAAATCGTACACACATGTACATATGTACACACACACACAAAAAAAATACATGTGATAAAATTCAAAACAAAACAAAAAGAATGTAGGATAATGTATCTTTCATGGAAAAGATACCATAGAAAATTAACAATCAGGACATTTCTCATTTTTGACTTGCCAATGGGTATAAGGAAGGCAATGTTAATTCTATAAAAATAACAATTTGAACACACTGAACATTCAATTATGGGGATGGATAGATGACCCAGTGGTTAAGAGCACTTGCTGCTCTTCCAGAACCCATACTGGAGCTCACAATTGCCTGCAAAAATCACCTTTAAAACTAAATTGTCTTCATTTGGTGTGTCCAGTTTGAACTTGTGACTGGATTCCTGCAATTTCAGGCATTCTAAGCCATTAGACCAAATAGCAAGTAAATAAACTAAAAGTAAAGTCAGAGCAGCACAGTCAGTTCATTGATTCCTGAATAAAACCAGTCACCTTTCCAGTTGCCTCCTGCCATTTCTAAGCACTAGTTTGTGCATCTTGAGTTTCAGTTTAAAAGAGCACTGAATTTGAGGTTAGCATTTGAGTAGTACTGTAGCAAGAACCATGCCAAAGCAGGGCAGGGCCAGCTCAGGGCCTGTGCTGCTAAGAAAAGAAACTGCTTGAAAGCAGGCACTCCAGATGACCTTAAGAAATGTCAGAAGTCAAAAGGGGACTGACATATACCCTCAGAGCCATCTTGTTCTTTCATCTTTAAAGACCCAAAGAATGGAAGGTACTAGGAACTGCCCTTAGCTAACCAAAGGGCAAACCCAAAATCATACACAAAAAGGCAGGTTTAACATTTAATAATTGAATTCTGTTGTCAAGTCTAGTGACCAGTCTTGTGGATTAATTATAGCCTTTATATGACAATGGCATGTGAATAGATTCAACAGACTGTATACAATTGCAATTGACAACATGAGCCACAAAGCCTCCAATATTTACTATCTGGTTCTTTGTAGAAAAAAAGCTTGCAGATCTAATGGACTGGACTATAAAGCCCAGCAATAGTACCACTAACTTCAGCAAAATGGCTACCTTTCTGAAACCCAAGCTTCTTTTCTCTGAGATTTGTTCCCTTAGGAAACGAGGATGACATCTGTACCTACTTATCTTACAGAGACTCAAATGCAAACACTACAAATGCCTTGAGTCATACTAGGCTCAAGACCAGCCTGGGCTACACAGTGCATGAGCTACAGAAGACCTTGCCTCAAACCACTCCTACCCTACCAAAGAAAGAAGCCTTAAGTCCAATGCCTTAAGGAATCTCACCATGACCATTACACTCACTGAATACTCTGGTTACCTAAGAGAATTCGTGCATATTTTTTCCTTTTATTTTTTTTTTTTTTTGAGACAGGGTTTCTCTGTGCAACAGACTGGTCTGGAAATCGCTTTGTAGACCAGGCTGGCCTTGAACTCACAGAGATGTACCTGCCTCATGCACATATTTTTCAAAGGTATTTCAAAAAGTGAACAGGAAGAGAGCTTCTGCAGTACTGGTCACATTCCATTCCTTCACTGGGTAGTGATTATATAGTGTGTGTAGTCTTTGATAATTTGTAATTCATCATGTACATTTAAACAACTGTTTTGTTTCTGCAGTGCTGAGGATTGTACCCAGGGGGGTTACACACTACCATGAGCTATATCCATGGCCCACATTTGTACATTTTTACATGTATGTTATACTTCAGTTTTAAAAGGTGTTTGGGCAAATCAAGATGAGCTTCCACTATTCCTTAATCATGCCTCATACAAATTCAGGCCCTAAGGCCCATTAATATCAAGATCACAGGTCCTACCTTGTTCCCAGAAGCATCTTTTCCCTTCCCTTCTTCCTCTACATGAAAGCGGAGGTTCTCCAGCAGGATGACAGTGCCAGCTGCTGGGTTGGCACAGGCATTCTCTACTTCTGGGCCCACACAATCCTTCAAGAACAGAACATCCCTGGGGGAGGGAGGAGTAAGAAATGAAGACTAAAGCAGCCTGAAAGCTGAGAACCAGCGACAGCATGCCCAACTGCTGAGAACCAGCGACAGCATGCCCGACTGCTGAGAACCAGCGACAGCATGCCCGACTGCTGAGAACCAGCGACAGCATGCCCGACTGCTGTGAACCAGCGACAGCATGCCCGACTGCTGTGAACCAGACTACCTCACCTCCCAGAGCTCACCAGCACTGGAGCCCTGTACTTACTTGCCCAGCAGAGATTTGAGTTCTGCGGCCACTGGCTCTAAAGAGTACTTGTCAGGCATGGGAACACCATCAGGCCGGCCCAGGTGGCTCATAAGGACAACCGACTTGGCTCCATTGTCCAAGCAGAATTTGATGCTTGGGACAGCAGCCTTGATCCTATAACCAAGAGAAGACAGAAGACAGAACAGTGTTCTTCTTAGAAATTAGAGGGAACTATTTTAACTAGTGACTTTGTAAAATATAAAGTGTCGTTTCTTCTCCAAGTTTGCTCAAGTCTGACAGTTGCAGAATTCCTATTTGTGTTCAGAAGACAGACATGATACAAACCTGCCACCTGGAACTACAGTCTCATCATTGACCTGTTCCTCATGCAGAAAAGAACTTAGCAAACCTGAAGCTGCAGTATACAGCAGGACCTGCCTGGGAGGTTAGTCCTTGGCTTTCAGGGAGTGGTAAAGTACTTCCCTGGCATGCACAAAGCCCTGGGACAATGAGCATCAGGACATGGTGGTGCACATGGTGGTGCATACTTGTGATCCCAGCACTTGGGAGGTAGAAGAGGATCAGAAGTTCGAGATCATCCTCAGTAACACAGCAAATGAGGCCAGCCTGGAATACATGAGACCATGTCTATAGACAAACAACCCTGGCTTTTGAAGTGAACCCTCAGTTCTCTAACAACAGCTAGTCGCTGTTTCTATGCTCTTTATAAGCCAGGTAATGCAGGACCAACACCTGCTCCCTTTTGAAAGTCTGAAGTGTAAGTAGTTGCTAGGTAGAGGATACCTTTGTGACCAGAGCCACTTGGTACGGACCCAAAGGAAATGAAATGAGCATACAAAAAGATATCTGTACACCCAAGTTTATTGTAGCATTGTCACCTCATCGCCCATTAGCAGATGAATGGAGGAAAAAATGAGGTATCATTCAGTCACAAAAATAAACTCTTCATACACATAAAATAAATAAATCTTTAAAAAAAATTAATTTGGGGTTGGTGATATGGCTCAGCAGTTAGAGCACTGGCTGCTCTTCCAGAGGTCCTGAGTTCAATTCCCATCAACTACATGGTGGCTCACAACCATCTAAAATAAGATCTGATGCCCTCTGCTGGCATGCAGATGTACATGAAGACAGAGCACTCATACATAAAAAAATAAATTTAAAAAAATTTAATTTAAAATAAAGAGCCAGGCATTATGCCATATGCCTGGAGCCCAACACATGGAAGGGTGAGGCAGAAGGATTCCAAGCTCAAGTCCATGAGAAACTGAGACTCTGTCTCAGAAAAATGTTTTAAAATAAAATCTTTCTTATATAATTTTCTCAAAAGCAACAACAGTACTAAAAATTCAGTACTTAAAAATTCTGCTTCTAAAAAAGAAATCTGCTTCTACACGGGCACTGTAGAGAGCCACTGTTCTGAAAAAGAAATCTGCTTCTGCAGGGCACTGGAGAGATCACTCAGTGGTTAAGAAGACTTCTGGCTATTCTAGAGGACCTGTGTTCAGTTCCCAGAAGCCATCTAAGCTGGCTTACAACAACCTGTAACTTTACCTTCAATGTATCTAATACCCTCTTCTGGCCTCCATAGGCAACTTCACACAGTGCAGCAACCCCCCCCCCTTTGTGCACGCATGCACACATACACATAATCTCTCTCTCTTATATAAAAATAAATCGTTACAAGGGAATCCTGCTTCTGAAGCTAGTACCCAGGACACCAGGGAGCTAAACTGAAAGTGTTACTTCTGAAGTCTTCTCTATTTTTTTAGAGGCAAAGGCAAATCAAACCTCCCCCGCAAAAAAATATCATATCTGGGCTACTTGTAACAAACTCTGGTAAATCTACATGTAAGCTTAAAAATTACTAAAACTAAAAATCATTCTCTTGCATAGTTCATTTTGTAAGAAAAGTCAATTAATCTTTAACTTTGATTTTTTTTTAAAGTAGTTATCTCTAAATTCCTTGAAATTTTTCTTAAAACAAGGATTTTCTCAGGATGTTTTTGCTGGTAGTGGAGGACTTTTTTAAGGGGGGGTAGTCTGGAGTTCTCTGGTTGTTTGAAAATATTGTAGTAATTCTTCAAGAATTTCATACAATGTATGTTAATCATAGTCACTCCCCTCACTTGTTTTGGTTTGTTGAGACAAGTTTTTGGACAGTGTAGAATGGTTGGAAACTGGCTCACAGCTCACACTGCTTTCAACTTAACTTATAGTCCTCCTAAACCCAGCCTTCCAAGCACTAAGATTATAGGTATGCATCCCCATGTCAAACAAGAATTTCTGTTTGCTTTGTTTGGTTGTTTGAGACAAGGTCTCTCTATAGACCTGGCTGTCCCAGAACTTACTCAGTAGACCAGGCTGGCTTCAGTCTTAGAGATCCGCCTACCCCTGCCTCCCAAGTGCTGAGTCATGCGCCGCCACACCTGGAGTAGGGTGATTTTTTTCCAATATTTGTTCATGAATTTAGAATAATTAAATTCCCACGCTGACAAGAAAGACCCAAAGTCATATGGCTTCAGTTGATGTACTTCCACAGTAGGAAGAGAAAGAAATTTGCATCCCACATACTCACACATCTTAAACCCAGGCCAGGTTTGGTAGTAATCTTACCTTTGGTTATTTGTTATCTGGTTGTTCTTCATAGGAACATTGAAGTCCACCCTAGAAAAGAAAACAGCTTCAGTTGCAGAGCCATGAACAACTTCTTGGTCCCTCCAAAGTTTGAACCATTAAAAGTTCAAATCCCACCTTTAAAATAGTAAGAGGCATTAAAAGACAGAGGGTTGGCAAGATGGATCGGAGGTACAGGCACTTGTTGCCAAGCCTGACAACCTGAGTTTTATCCCCAAGACCCATGGGGTGGAAGAAGGAAAACTACTCTTGCAAGTTGTCCTCCAAACTCCACACCTGTGCCTTGGCATGTGCATGTACGTATGTACACACACACACACACACAAACAGAATAAATGCCATTTTAAAAATATTAAATAAAGACAGTACTCGGTCCCTGTAAGAATGACTGCAGTGACTGGGACAGGCCAGATGACGATTCTGCAGTATGAATTCATGTTCTACTTCTTGACTTGCTCACACATATGTGCTCATTTCTTAGTAATTTGAGTATATGACTTGTATCTTTTTAGTTATGTAGCTAATAATTTTTAAAGAAATTTCCAACTACAAGAACTTGTCCAAGAGACTTGGGAATCTAAAGGCAATTACACCAAAATGCATTTCTCTATTTTAGCCCAGTATTTCCTCTTTAGCCTCATGATATCTGTAGCAGTCTGTGGGGGTGACAAAAATTATTTTGATACTGATTCTGGCTCCTTGTGAGAACAACAT
>LZPO01097107.1:186653-197787 GCA_001675575.1 Neotoma lepida
GGTTGTGAGCCACCATGTGGTTGCTGGGAATTGAACTCAGGACCTCTGGAAGAACAGTCAGTGCTCTTAACCTCTGAGCCACTTCTCCAGTCCCCTTCACTTTCTTTTTTGTAAATATTCTTTCCAATCTTCACATTCTTTGGGGATTGTATCTCTTTTTTACATACCCTGGTTAGGAGATTATACTAAGTTTCTTTCCTACGTTTTTGAAGATGATGATGATGATGATTAATATTATTATGTTGGTTTTTTGAGGCAGGGTTTCTCTGTACAGCCCTTGCTGTCCTGGAACTCGCTCTGTAGACAAGACTGGCCTTGAACTCAGAAATCCACCTGCCTCTGCCTCCCAAGTGCTGGGATTAAAGGTGCACACACCATACCCAGCTCTATTTTTATAATTTTTAAGTGTGTGTGTGTGTGTGTGTACACATGTGCAGGTGCCCATAGAGGCCAGAGATGTCAGATCCCCTTGAAGCTGGAGTCACAGGAGGTTGTGAGCCACCTGACATGAATGCTAGGAATTGACCTCAGGTCCTCTGGAAGAGCAGTACATGCTCTTAAGCGCTCAGCCATCGCTCCTGCCCCATTTTTCCTCATTTTTTTGAAATATGTTTTCATAATATTGAAGCTTCACATATAAGAAGATCCAATGTTACTTTCTTTGAGTTTTGAGCTTAAAATAATATAGTTATGTTTTTCCAAGGCTCTGGCCCATTCCATATCGCCAACCCATTCTTGTCTTTTGGTCAAAAGTCCAGACTAGGCATTCAACTAATACTTTCTGAGAAAGAAAAGTGCATCAGTTTCATTACAAATCATATCATTGCTTTTATTTTTACTTTATTCTTTCACAAACTCATCTCTCTCCCTCTCTTTCTCTTTCTCTCTCTCTGGTCATATTCCTACATTTTTCACTCTTATCTGCTACCCCTCCCACCATACCCCTTCTTCTTTCCAAGTTCCTCTCCTACATTATTTTTTAAAGATTTGTTTTAGTGTGTGTGTCTATGTCTAGCCTATGTTTATGCATGGATATGTGGATGCCCTAGGAGGGCAGAGTAGAGCATTGGATTCCCTGGAGCTGTAGTTACAGTGGACTGTGAGTGTGTTAGTTTGAAAGAAAATTACCCACAAAAGGAGTGACACTATTAGGAGGTGTGGCCTTGTTGGAGTAGGCGTGGCCTTGTTGGAGGCAGTGTGTCACTGTGGGGTTGGGCTTTAAGGTCTCCTATACTCAATATACCACCCAGTGTCTCAGTTCACTTCCTGTTACCTGCCCAAGATGTAGGACTCTCAGCTACTTCTCCAGCACCATGTCTGCCTTCATGTTGCCATGTCCCACTATGACAATAATGGACTGAACCTCTTAACTGTAAGCCCCCCAATTAAATGTTTTCCTTTATAAGGGTTGCTGTGGTCATGGTATCTATTCACAGCAATAAGAACCCTAAGTTAGTGTTATTATATTTTTATTTGTTTCTTTTTTTCATTCTTCTCTCATACAATACATCCCAACTGAAGTTTCCCCTCCCTCCACTCCTCCTAGTTCCCTACAACATTCCCTCTCCCTCAGATCCACTCTTCTTCCATTTCCCTTCAGAAAAGACTAGGCCTCCCAGTGATATCCACCAAACATGACATAACAAGTTACAATAAGGCTAGGCACAAACCCTCATGTCGAGGCTGGATGAGGCAACCCAGTAGGAAGAAAAGCGTCCCAAGAGCAGGCCAAAGTGTCAGAGACACCCCCACTCCCACTCTTAGGAGTCCCACAAAAACTCTAAGCTACACAACCATAGCATATATGCAGTGAACTAGTGCAGACCCATGCAGGCTCTCTGATTGTCAGTCACTTCAGTCTCTGTGAGCCACTATGAGCCCAGGTTAGTTGATTCTGTGGGCCATGTTCTCCTGGTGTCCTCAACTCCTGTCTCGTACAACCCCTCCCCCACCTCTTCTGCTGGGTTCCCAAGCTCCACCTAATGTTTGACTGTGGGTCTCTGCATCTGTTCCCATCAGCTGCAAGAGGAAGCCTCTTGATGACGATCCTTAATATATATTTTATTATTCTGCCATGTCAGCGGATAAGATTGTGAGTTCCTCATGTCTCAGCTCACTTCCCTGTTCCCTGACTATTCTCAAGGTTGAAAGTCCATCTAATGGTGAGAAGCAGACCCTGATGGGCAGGCACTCTGATCTTAGCCTGGCCAGAAGAAGGGAGCTTCTAAAGGTCACTTTCACACAGCCCCTGCAGATGGTGACCTTGGAGCAACAAGCAGGGAGGGCAATGCATCCAAGAGCAGCGTGCTGCAAAAGCATCCGTCTGCTGGTAGTAAGCCAGTGTAGTGGAGATGACAGGTTAAGCCTGTAGCTGGAGCAAATATGACTTTCTTTCCATGAAATGTTTGACAGGAAGTTCTGTGACTCATGGTATACTCATCTCAACCACGTCTCCTGCACATCCCAAAGCACAGAGAAAGGATATTGATTCTGAATCTGCACCTATACAACTTGCTGGCTGCCTGGTTTGTTTCCTTCAGGAGAGTTGGCTTGTACATAAAAGCATAGTTCCTTTTCAAATATTTTTGTGGGCAGAGTTGGGTTTTTATGGTCCTGGGGATCAAACTGTAGGCATTATCATATTAAGTATGATATGATTCCTTAGCTACACTCCCCACCCCCACTTGTGGTACTTTTCTAATGCAAAAGCTGCAGCTAAACCAAGCCAATGCCTTTCAGAGGGTGATGATCTGTGGGTGGGAACTGTCTTCAGAGTGACAAAAATTAGTGGCTGCTAAATTTCACTACTTCAGTCACTCAGCCACAGGGGAAAAGCACTTCTGCTGAGCTTTGCTTGTGTGTAAAAGAAAAATCTCAAAGGAGACTATCTTAGTTAGGGTTTCTATTGCTGTGAAGAGACACCATGATCACGGCAACTTTGATAAAGGAAAATATTTAACTGGGGCTGGCTTACAGTTTAGATGGATAGCCCATTATTGTCATGGCAGGAAGCATGGCAACATGCAGGTAGACGTGGTGCTGGAGAGGAAGCTGAGATTTCTACATTTGAATCCACAGGCAGCAGGAAGAGACTGCCATATTGGGTCTGTGTTGTTTTAACTTTGGCACGGTGACTTTGCCTTAATCTACTGCTATTTCAGCCAGCAATTGCAACTCCGAAGTTACGCCTGTTTCTCTAGCAGTGGCCTCACTGCTTAGGCTGCAGCCTGGTAAGAATTCTGCTCCTGCAGGCATCAGCCCTGTCACTGCTGCTAAAGGTAGCTTTAACTAAATCACGATCATTTTAATTATAAATAAGACTCGAGATTCAAAGGCTGGGGTGAAAACCTGTGAGCTCAGAGAAGCTCAGTAGCAACTAGCTAACCATCTCTCCTTGCTAGCATCCACAGAAAACCTGTGCTTCTGCTTTGCCAAACCAGAACCACACCACTCCAAACCACACCTAATTACTTCCTGTGTCTCTCTATCTCTTCTGGATGCCCTCTGAGGCTCTATGATTACTTTTTGTCAACTAGCTGCTAATGCAGCCTCCTGACCCAAGGTTAATTTTATTTAATTAAACAAATGCAAACTCAGGGTTCACAGTGTGATCAAATATCCCCCAACGGGCCTTGCTTGAGCACCTGACACCTTGAAGTTCACCCCCTAGTGACTCACTTCCTCTAACAAATCCACACCTCCTAATAGTGCCACTCCCTATGAGCCTATGGGGATTATTTTCCTTCAAAACACCACAGGCACCCACCACAACATTACCATAAGTTGTCCCTAAGTGGACAATTAGAGGAGTTTTCATTTAGGAAAAGAAAAACAAAAACAAAAAAACATTACTTATTTAAATGCCACATTGAAATATGAAAACCTTCCAATGGAAGCATTTTTCTCTTCCATTTTTTGTCTCTCTTGAGATTGGCTTTCTTCCTTGTACAGAAACATGTGGGCTTAAGCTGCTCTGAGGCCAGGGTGCTAAGGAGAAATGTAACTGGCACAGTCTCTCCAGCTGCTGTGGGTGGCTGAGAGAGAAGGGAAGGTGGTGTCTTCATCATAGGTCTGCACTTGCACATGATCTGGCCTTAACACAATCTGTTAGAGGGGCTTTAGCGGTGGCTAATGAGGTGTGGTCCCAGGTGCCACCTACACTAAGGTGAGCCAGGGGCAGCAACAATCCACCTTGGTGCAAGTCACCGACTTTCCCAGAATAAACAAATAAATACATAATAAATAAATCACTGAGGAGATGTTGCTTCACTTCTGCTTTTCAAGTCTCTTGCAAAATGAGTTTTGTGGCTAATACTGACATACAATAGGACACAATTCTATGAACTATAGTTCCAGTTTACCAAAGCTAGTGCAGTAAAAAGTCATTACAAATATGAACTGAGAAACTTGGTTTCCTTTAGCTATAAACTGCAGATTACTTGGATTATGTGGGGGAAGGGGATACTAGAAGTATTATGGCAGCCAAGCCCGGTGGCTCATGCCTCTAATTGAAGCTGCTTGGAATTCACTCATACACAAATCACCTGGGATTCTTTTAACTGAAACAGGAGGATCTCAAGTTTAGGTGATTCTCAGAACAAAAATGAAGAAGGTTAAGGGACATAGCTCAGTGGCTCTGGGTTTAATCCTCAGCACCACAAAGAAAAGTATTAAGGTAAAATGAATCTCATCCATTTAAATTGGGGAAATTTTTAATGTTTATTTTGTTGTTGTTGTTTTAGTGTGGTTTTTTTTTTTGGGGTGTTTTGTCTGCATGGTGTCTGTATACCATGTACATGCCAGGGCCTCTGAAAGAGTAACAGGTGCTTTTAACAGGTGAGTCAACTCTCCAGCCTCATTCCAAATGTATTTTTGGAATACCCACTGTGGTGGCTTGAATGAGAAATGTCCCCCATAGGCTCACATACCGAATTTGTATTCTATATATCTCACAATTTGAATTGTATATATCCTGTTGCTTATTTGACATCTCCTCTGTGATACCTATGGATATATCACAATTACAGCCAAGAGTGAACATTTTACCTTTCTTTCTCTAATGCCCCCAAACCCAAACCATTCCACCTACAGTCTTCCCCATTTTAGTAAATGGTAGCCCCAGCCTTGTTTGTTTGCTGAGACAAGGTCTCACTACATATTGCCCAGGCTGGCCTTGAACTTCCCAGGTGAAGCAACCACTTCTGCCAGTAGCTGAGCCTACAGGTGTGTCCCACCACACCCAATTAACCACCACCTTTTCTTTTGGTGACAGAGTCTCTCTATGTAGCAATGGCTACCTTAGAACTCACTGAGTTCAAATCTGCCCCATTTAAACCCCACACGACAATCAATTTGAAGTTGCTTTAACCATTTAATGGTTGTAATCCTATATTGACAGTAAAGTAGCTCCCATTTGTTCTGTATGCAGTCTGTCCACTCCATTCCTGGAGGAGAATGGGAAAGAGCCCAGATGAACATAAAAGATGGTTTCCACTCACCATAGGGGGCTCTCTGTCTCTTCCTGTCTACGCCCCCTCCATAAGATGAATAGATCCTCTCCACATATTTTATCACAGTGACAGAAAACTAATACAAATTATTATCATCTATCATAGTAAATATTTTGTTTATCTTTTGCCTTACTACACCAGAATCTAAGATCCCTGGGGGCGATGCTTTGGTTTTTGTCTTTAATATTTTGTGCTCTGAAGACCCTGACATCAATCTGTACACATATGAACACCTGATTTTTGACAAAGAAGCCAAAACTGTAGAATGGAAAAAAGAAAGTATCTTCAACAAATGGTGCTGGCATAACTGGATGTCAACATGTAGAAGATTGCAAATAGATCCATATCTGTCACCATGCACAAAACTCAAGTCCAAGTGGATCAAAGACCTCAACGTAAATCCAGCTACACTAAACTTGATAGAAGAGAAAGTAGGAAGGACTCTTGAACGCATTGGCACAGGAGACCACTTCCTAAATATAACACCAGTAGCACAGACACTGAGAGCAACAATTAATAAATGGGACCTCTTGAAACTGAGAAGCNTTTGTAGGGCAAAGGATACAGTCAGTAAGACAAAACGACAGCCTACAGAATGGGAAAAGATCTTCACTAACCCCACATCTGACAGAGGGCTGATCTCCAAAGTATATAAAGAACTCAAGAAACTAGACATCAAAATACCAAACAATTCAATTAAAAAATGGGCTACAGAGCTAAATAGAGAATTCTCAAAAGAAGAATCTCAAATGGCTGAAAGACATTTAAGGAATTGCTCAACATCCTTAGTCATCAGAGAAATGCAAATTAAAACGACTCTGAGATACCATCTTACACCTGTCAGAATGGCTAAGGTCAAAAACACTGAGGACAGCTTATGTTGGAGAGGATGTGGAACAAGGGGAACACTCCTCCACTGTTGGTGGGAGTGCAAACTTGTACAGGAACTTTGGAAATCAGTATGGCAGTTTCTCAGAAAATTGGGAATCAATCTTCCTCAAGACCCAGCTATACCACTCTTGGGCATATACCCAAAGGATGCTCAATCATATCGCAAAGATACATGCTCAACTATGTTCATAGCAGCATTATTTGTAATAGCCAGAACCTGGAAACAACCTAGATGCCCCTCAACTGAAGAATGGGTTAAGAAAATGTGGTACATATACACAATGGAGTACTACTCAGCAGAGAAAAATAATGACATCATGAAATTTACAGGCAAATGGATGGAACTAGAAAATATCATCCTGAGTGAGGTAACCCAGACTCAGAAGGACAAACATGGATGTACTCACTCATAAGTGGATATACTAGATGTAAAGCAAAGGACAATCAGACTGCAACCCATAGCTCCAGGGAGACTATTTAGCAGGGAAGACCCTAGGATGACTGTGGCTTATAATAAGTTTTGGTTTTGCCCAATTACTGGGCACACTTTAGTGAAACATTTCACTATTAGGATAAGAATTTGTACCACATCAAGCTGATGAAAGGATATACAAGCTGTATTTTCAGGAGTGGGGGCTAAAATCTTTTTAGATTATGGATTAGCCTATAGAAAAATGTCTGCTGTAAATCAAACTGAGGGGGAAGATAAATAGGAATCTTCACTTACACAACTTAAGTAAAACATAGCTCTCTGAACAGATGAAGACAGGTTTCTTCTGTATCCCAGAATCTAATCAATATTTATATGTATAATTCAGGTATTATTTGGCTTTAAAGGGCTTATTGGGAAATGTTATCATTTTTACTATTTTCTACAGAGAAAATATTTTCCAGTTTCAAATAACTCTGGACTTTTGAATTATAACCTGTTTTTATGTTCAAGCTATCTGTGTATTATTTCTCCTGCAGTTGTACATAAAATGTTTTTACATTCAAATGAGGTACTGTATAAAGTACTGCATTATGCCATAATAAAGATATTAATGCAAAAAATATTTTGTGCTCTAATGTATGATTGACATTTGGAACAGTGCCTCTTACACAATGACATCCAATACTTATTGAATGAATGAAAGAATAACCTTCATTGTAACAGAAATATCTGGGCCAATTTTAAATGTAAATTCTACCCAGAGCTCATAGGAGAGAGGGAGAAAGACAAATAGCTACTCCTGAAGGTGGGTCCTCAACAGGTTTATAAGTATTTCCAGTTCATCCCAAGACACAGAGTCACTGCTGTAATGTACTAACTGCTTTTTTGTGGGTGTCTTCTTTTGGAGAAAGGAAGAGGGTCTTAAGTGTCTAGAGATGACCTCTGCCTCTTCCTTCTAAGTGCTGGGCAATGGTTTCTTTTTCCTTTTCTTTCTTTTCTTTTCTTCTTCTTCTTCTTTTTTTTTTGTGAGACAGTAATGTAGCCCCAGCAAGATTTACACTCAAGGCTGGCCTTGAACTTCTGGTCTTCCTGTTTTGACCTCCTAGCTGCTAAAATTCATGCTTATACAAGTCATCTGGGACTGTGTCAACAGGCAGGTTCTGGTTTATTCAGGTTTATTCAGTCTGGGGTGGGGTTTGAGAACTCCAATTTCTCACAAGCTCCCAAGTGATGCTAGCACGGGTAGCTTGGGTCCACCCTGGGACTTAAGCAATTTCTTAAAATTATTATTCTGTGTGTATTTTGCATATATGTCACAGCATTCACATAGAGGTCGGGGAAAAAGTTGGAGTAGGTTTTCTCTTTCCTCATGTATGTGGGCTCCAAGAATGAAAACTCAGGTCATGAGGCTTGTACAACAAGTCCCTTTACCCATTGAGCTATCTGACATGCCGAGGAGGAGGAGCCCAAATGTGACCAGTGGTGTTAGATCACATGTCTCTAGTTGCCTTTATTTCTGAACCCTGAAATCAGGCTATGTCCCTTGCAAATCTCTCCAGGGAGTTGAGAAGCAGGTGTGCTAGAACTCCTAAGTTCTCACAGAGTTGAGTTTTCTCAGTTTTGCTCATGGTTACAAGGCCTGGCCAACTTTCCCTACTGCTCAGACCCAAGACAGACTTGAGTTGTAGCTAGATTTTATCAGTGATTTCCTGTCTTCTAGCATGAAGTCAAGGTCATCTAGCATGGAACTTAATTGCTCACCCGACTCTGAAAACCAGTAAGAGCAAGAAATGCCCCTTGGCTCTCTGGAATCAGAAGTGCTTTCTCTCTTCAAGACCCCATGGTGCTGCCACCGGGCGGTGGTGGCACAGGCCTTTAATCCCAGCACTCGGGAGGCAGAGGCAGGCGGATCTCTGTGAGTTCGAGGCCAAGCCTGGTCTACAGAGTGAGTTCCAGGACAGGCTCCAAAACTACACAGAGAAACCCTGTCTCAAACAAACAAACAAACATAAGACCTCATCATGCTGCCTATGATATGATGCTATAACTCTTCTAACATTCTGGGAACTAAAGGGTCAATCTCCTTCCCTTCGGGATGCCATCATGGCTGCCTATGGCTGAGGTGTTTCTTTCTTAATAAGGCATTCTTTCTATGCACCCATCCTCTCTTTTACTTATTGCAGTGATTCAACTTACAAAGGAACAAACATTTATTTTAAGCAGAGGCTGTTAGTCTATTAAGAGTTATGATCTTATATAGAAATGTACTCCACTACAGTTCAATGTGGCAGTGTTATTTTAGTGCAACTGGCACATACATGAAAAGCAAAAATTATGGAGGAAAGGGGAAGGCTAACAATGTTAAATTTAAGCACCCAAAAGTGTATGACTACTGTTGGGAGTATGTGGGGCAAGGAGACTGGTATTTTGGTGCCTCTTAAATCACACTATAGGAAGGTTTCTTAAAGGAAAGCTCTTTGTGATGTACAGAATTAACAACTCTAATTGCTCCATACCAACAAAGGACCTACACGCCCAAGTGGCATGGCCAGTTTCTCTTTCCTTAGGCTCAGGCCAAGGAAGTAACAGAAACCACTGTTTTTGTAATACCCCTTCCAGTGACTCTCTCTTAGAGAAGTCCACACCCACACTCTAGGGTGTGTCTTACTTTCTTCTGGAGTGCCTCTCTTTCTCATAACTCTCATGCTTAAAATCTATTTAAAATTATCTTTAATAAACACCAACTCTGCCTCATAAAAAAGAAACATCACTTTCATTCTTGGTAGGCCTCACAAGTCCACAAAGTAGACAGTATTGTTTTCACTTTGTACTTGAGGGAACTGACTTTCAGACCATGTCAAGGAACTTGACGATGGTTACCATGGTAGGCCAAGCTATGGACCCCAAAGAGGTCCTAATCCCCAAAAGGTATGACTTTGGTAACTTTGGTAGAAAAGGGATTTTGCAGCTATGATTAAGTTGAAGATCTGGACCTGAGGGAATCACCATGGATGATCCATGTAGACCCAAAGCAATCTCACAAGTCATTCTAAGAGAAGCCAAGAAGTTAGAGATAACAGTGTAAAATATGGCTGTGGGAATAGAAGATGGATCAGTATAGTGATGGAGCCATGGACTAAGGAGCGCAGGCAGCTTTTGGAAGCCAAAATCCCTCAAGGCACTTTCAGAGCCTCTTAAGGGAGCACAACTTCACTAACACTAGTTTTAGCCCTGCCACCCTTTTTGGACTTTGGATCTCCTAGATTGTAAGAGAATAACTTTATCGAGACAAGATCTCATGCTGTAGCCCAAGCTGGCTTATAACTTAATATATAACTCCAGCTACTCAAACATATGACAGTTCTCCTGCCTCTGCCTCTTGAGTGCTTTAATAACAGGTGTGAGCCACCATGCCCAGCTAGATCATCGGACATACCAGTCTCAAATAATTTCTTCTACATGTATGGCCCGCTTGTCATTTCAGTAGTTACAGTCATTTGGATTGAAGAGCATGCTTTTCAAATGAATTGCGAACACCCCTGGCAAGCTCTAAAAGTCATTGGTCCTTTAGAATGGTTTGAGTTAACCTCAGCTTTTTCTGTTATAATTGGTGATTATACTTGGCAATGAAGAAATTCGGAGTTTTGATTAGGTGAGGACAGCACTTCAGTTTACAGATCAGCCTTGCATTTCTGAGGGGCACAGAGGGTGGTGACAATTAAAACTGTGAAGCCACTTGAGGGCAATAGGTCCAGAATGCCAAAGGCTGCTCAGTTGATTTCAAACTTCTCCAAGGAGATACCGATTGCACAGAAATGGTCATGGTTTTCACCTGCTTGTGCCTACCGCTGCTGTTACCTAGCTCTTTCAACCTGGCCTTCCCCTTCAATCGGTACATGGCCTTTACATGCAGAGGCAGGTGGATCTCTGTGGGTTCAAGGTCCCAGGACAGCCAAGGCTACATACTCGAGATCCCTGTCTCAAAACAAACAAACAAAGGCACTTTCCCTTCTGTAACTCCCTTGCAATCCATGGTCCATGTCCACAAACTGAGAGGAAAAGGCACAGCAAGGCTAGCAGATCCTACTCAAAGCAGAGAGAGAACTCTCCTTCTCAGTCTCTGTCCTCATTCTGCGAGGACCTGAGTCCTAACCTAGCATTTCCAGCACAAAGGCTCCTTCACGTTGGGAAATCTGGAAGGTTTTGAAACCTCATCAACTGCACTGCTGCTCTCACTGCACAGCCTTTTGAACCAGGTAGAAAAGGGATGGGAAATGGGAACATAAAGAGTAAAATCCCA
>LZPO01097107.1:198237-219358 GCA_001675575.1 Neotoma lepida
AGATTTTAAAAAACCCTTTTAAATTTAAGGGCATGAGGGGTATGGGAATACATGTTGGGTGGTGTTGAATGCTGTCCTCCAAGCATGGCAGCTGTGACTACTTAAAAGAGCTCCAAGATCTGGCCAGTCATTCCCTCACAGAAGGGTGGGGCATGTCCGTAGATCCTCAGCTTCTATTTCAGGCATTGGCTCCTGCACCTCCCTCCTAGCTGTACATGATTGTGCCCAGCTGCACACGGTGTCAGGGGGCGATAGAGCAGCTGTGGTCTGAGACTTTAATTAATGAAGCTGTTTTGCGATCACCTATACCTATAAGAAAGCCCAATAAACTCACTGGTTCACCAAGCTGGACCTGGGTGCACTCATTACTCTGGTCTGTTCTTGGTACCCTATCGGGGATGAGTAGCCATTTACTCATATCTCCCCAGGAAAAGTTCATGCAGTAAATTGGAAGATGCCCCCAGTGAAGAAGAGCTCACTTAGGATAGACATCACATCAAGAATTTCTTAGACACCACAAAGAAGGGCCATGCATATTCATGTTTCTCATTCTCATTGAGTGATGGTGGCAGGTGAGTGGGATCTGAAGGACCCTAGACTTCGTCCTCCCACCCGAAGGTGTGCTGCCGCCTCTGATCTTGGTACACCATGGATTTACAGTTGAAACAACATCCAAAGAACCCCAAAAAACACAAAGGTAGTGTGGAACTGCTGGCAGAGGGGGCCAGATCGTTTAACACAGTGACACGACAACATTTTTTTTTATAACACTATAATTATAAACTTGAAGGCACATCTTCGGCAGAAATATCAATTACATGCGCATGAGGAAAAACAAACTAGACTACAGCAAACAAATATTGCACAAAGTGTCCGCTCCTGTTTTGGATATTAACCAAAGTTTTGAAATACATGGCTAAACATTTCTTTAAAAACACAAGGTTGAGACACCTGGTTCTGGCTACAAAAGGCATTTATTATCAATGTCATTAAAAAGCTCATGTGATTGAGAAATAAGAATTCATGCTGTTTGTTTTATCTGGTTACTCATACCAGACCACAGGACTTAATGAAGTCAGTTTAAAAGCTGATAATGATTTGGTATAGATCTGTATTTATATATTTGGTAAAGAAATTGTTTTTAAATACAGAAAACAAAATAATCCAAAGGAGTGATATCAGGAATGTATGTTTTTTACAAAGGAATAACCTGTCACCAGATGCCTCATCCAAAGAAAATATCAAGATAGAGTAAAATAAATATTAAGAAAAATAATTTTAAAACAGAATCCACAAGTAATGGAAAAATCCTCTACTACATCTTTTTGATTTTTAAGCTGTGTACAGAAAAGATATGCACACTCACATTTTTGGAAACATCTTGTCTATAGTGCTATTTCAAACATTCTATATATCTGAATGAAGAATAAGTTTTTAAAAAAATTAAAGCATAATATAAAATTATTTGTTCATAAGGCATCAAATTTAACTTCCTAAAATGTTGATAGTAAAATAAGAAAAGCAACATTTCTACTTCACACCTGACAACTATACTTTTAAAACTACAATAGTAAATACTCTAGTTGTGTTTTAATCTTTAAATTCAAAAGGCATCTTTGGATATTAAGTTAAAGGTGCCCCCTAGCTGAGTCTGTGTCAGCACTGGACAACAAAATGTCCACAGTGCCTTCTGACAGAGAGAATGGTTGCTGAGTGAGAACAGAAGAGCAGCAAAGAAAGTGTAAAGAACCTCAAGACAGATGCAAATAGAAACCCACTTTCTTTCTGTATGGCCTCCCTCTCTCTGTGTATGCTATGTGTATATACACATCCATATCAACACTCATTTACAAAACCTGTTCTCAATAGTAACTCATTACCTAAAGTTAGTGGCCAACTGAAAGCAATGTGCTTGATCCCCTCTAAATGAACCAGCTCTCCTAGGAATAGAGCTTCTCTCAAACACATTTTTTCTGGTAGTGAAAACTGAAATGCTATTCTCGCTGTCCTATAAAATGATATGGAGGCAAGAGGAGGACTCAATAACACATGCATAAGAGAAGGAGTAACTGGTTGAGAGCTGGGGGACTTCTATTCTCAATTTGGGTCCAGAGCAAGAAAAATCTACTGTACATCTCTAGTATTAGCTGTTTCTTCTAGGAGTCAACGAGTTATGTTATGATGGGCCACTAGAACTAAGAAATAAATATTCAAACTCAAACTCTTAAGATGGCATAGGGATTGGTCTAAAATAGAGTTTAAACATAGTAAAACAAGTTTGCCTTTCTAGATTAATAGCACCGTCATCAAAAGTCTCACCTCTCTAAGACAGCTAAAATAGAAGTTAAGTCTTTTCCAAATCTGGAAAGACAGCACTGGAGAATGTAAACATATGGGTGTGTGAAGGAATAAGAGAGAAAGGTGGAATGGGGAAACCCATTCTCCATTTCACTTTGTACTCTGCTCTATAAAAATGATTTTTTTATTCAATAGTGACCTGAAAGGGAGAAATGAACATTTTCAGAGCACAAATCATATATTTTGATATTGGCTTAAAGTATGCCATGCAAATAAAAGAGTAGGAGTTTATTTATAAGCAAAATGTTTTGAACAAGAGAAAAATATAATTGACTATAAGATATCATAAACCAGAGATTTTCTTATTTCTGTACTACAGTTTGCTGGGTACTCTGATAAAAGCAGCTTTGTATGATAGTATTATTTTAAAATCATTTTGATAAATTATCTAAAACATAAGAGGTAACTATATTTTTATTAAATTATAATATACCAGCCAAGTGATTGTATCCCAAAAGAAGAATTTAGTAAGTTCAGGTACTTTTATATGGTTCATATATGTTAAAATAATAGTGTTAATCTTTGACAAAGTTTTCAGTGAAAGAAGCTCACATGTGAAGTGTCTAGACTCTGAACAAAGCTGGCCTCAGCAGAGGAGAACTGAGAGCTAGGAAAACTGAGGGAAGAATCTGAGATTTCTGACAACAGTGGAGAAACAGAAGGGGAGAGAACTCTGCACACCTTAAGGTCTTCCTAGTGACACAATAAAATAAGAGAAGATTTCAGAAAAACTGTCAGTTACAAAAATGTTTTGAGACAGGGTCTTAGTGTATATAGCCGAGGCTGGCTTTGAACTTGCAATCCTCCTGCCTCACTCCAAGTGATTATGGTCAGTTATTTTTAGTCAAGGAAAAACCACCTAAACTCGGTTCACTTGAAAGCTGACAAAAGCCACCCTGGAGGTTCTTAGGAACTAAAGGACAAGGGTGCAAGCATTCTGAGGTGAAAGCAAACCCACAATAAATAAGGCACATCTAATCTGAAACGGTTGCAACTGTTTTCCTTCTAAACTAGATGCTTTGTACAGTGCTTTGAAAGCCATTGCTCCCCAGTGGGGCAAGGATACAGGCTCAAGAATATCCTCAAGTTCATGCTCTCAAACTTCACATTTTTAATCATCCTGTCTTTGGGCACCTTTTTTGGTCAAATAAAAATGATCTGCCATATTAGCAGCAAGTCAGCCACGTCTAACTGTAGAGTTTGTTCTAAACTCGCTGCTCTACCTTCGATCCCTAGTAAAACAAAACTGCTGGGAATTCGTATCGGATAATGCCAGGTTCAGAGCACCTGCCCTGAGAAAGATAGTTTTGCCATTAACACAACTCAGAATCCCGCACAGAAGAGCATGAGACTGCCATAAGTTCCTTCCATGACAACCTAAGTGCTGTGTCAGTGCACATGAACTTCAACTAGCAGCATCCCCCAAGGCCTTTCACAGTGTGGTGTCATCTTCTTCCCGGAAGTCTCCCACCAGAAGCGAGTGCTTGTCAGGTTCACTAGTAACAACACTGTTCAGGGAGCGTTTGTCAGACAGTAGTGAGTTTATGGAGGCTCTGCTGTAATTGACAATCCGGTCCAGCAAGCCCAGTCTTGGAGAACTTCTAGAGACATCATCTATTCCAACGTGAACACTGATTTCTGAGGGACTCCTCTGTCCTGTGTGGCTTCGGGCACGCAACTCATAATTGTCATAAGTTGGTTTCCTGTAACTAGACATAAGCAACCACATGTTAACTAGATGCATGTTGTGTGCACAATGAAAAGGATGAGATGTGCAGAGGTGGCCACTGCTGAGAAAGTTGCCTGAAATTGACTTCATGGTGTCACATAATCTAAGTACCACTTCTCAAAGCTAGTATATGACACTTAACCCCTTTCTGGGCTTATGTCTGTAATATATACACTACATAAAATGACAACTACTTAGCTTTTTCTTTTTGTTTTGAGACAGGGTCTTTACTAAGTAGCTTAGCCTGGAAAATTTGATTCTCTCGCCCCTTCCTCTGAGTGCTGGGAATACAAGTGTGTACCACCACACACACCACACACACAATGTTTACTAATTATTACCTAATAATTCTTAAGAATTGTTTAAGAGTCTGGGAAGATGACTCAGCAGATAAAGTGACTGCTGTACAAGAATGAGAACATAAGTTAGGACCCCCAGCACCCACATAAAAGTTGGGTGTGATGGCCTGCACCTGTGATCCTAGTGCTAAGGAGGTGAAGCAGGAAGAGCATGGAGACTTGTTTCTAGTCTAGCTAAACTGGTGAACCCTATGTTCAGTCAGAGACTCTGCCTCAAAATAAAATGTAAAGTAAAACAGAAGACACCTGATGTCGACCTCTGACCTCCACACACGTGCACACATGTACACACACACACAATTCCCATCAATACAAGAATCAAACCTACTAAGAAAAACTGGATGTTTGAATATGAGCAGGTTATCATACTTACAGTTTGAGGAAAAGGGAAGAAAGTACTACAGAAACAGATGAAGCAGCCATTGCTGCAGATCCCATCCAAGGTTGCAAAACCAAACCAATGGGCAGAAAAACTCCTGCAAAGAAGTTTGGATCAGAGTAGGCAGTACTAAACAAATTACCAACACATTTCTAACACATGCATAATTTATTTTCTCATTTCTTCAGCATTTTATCCTCTTGGTTGTGGAGATTTGTGTTGCCGTCAATTTTTCCTTAGTAGAGAGCCGTCATGAATATTCTTGTCCATATTTACTCATGTTTAAGAATTTCCCTAGGGTGTATCCCAGGGGAGAAACTGCTGCATCCTGATAGCTGTAGGTAGATATTCTTTGGCTCTCTAGTGTACCAGAGCTCATACTCTACTAATTCACCCACACATGCTTTTTCTTTTCTTTTTTCTGCATATTTTCTTTTTTTGAGATAGGGTCTCACTCTGAAGCCCCAGCTGGCCTCAAACTCACAGAGAACTGTATAAGTGCTGTCTCCCAAATGTTGGGATTAAATTAGGCATGCAGCATCATACCTGGCCCAACTTTTTTGTTTTAAGTTAAAAATTTAGATTTATTTGTCTGTCAGTCTATCTGTCCATCTATCAATTTATGATTTTTTTAAACAATGTCTTGTTATGGTAGCTCTGACACCAGGAACATGCTATGTAGCACAGGCTAGCCTTAAACTTGCTGCTATCCTCCTGCTTCTGCCTCCCAAGTGCTGGGATTACAGATGTGAGCTACCATGTCAAAACACGCTTGGTTTCAACAGATTTATTTCTGGGTTTATTTATTTATTGTTTTTTTGAGACAGAGTTTCTCTGTGTAGCCTTAGATGTGCTGGAAGTTACTCTGTAGACCAGGCTGGCCTCGAACTCAGAGATCCACCTGCCTCTGCTTCTTGAGTGCTGGGATTAAAGGCGTGAGCCACCACTGCTCAGTCCTTTCATTTTTAATTTTAATTATGTGTGTGTATGCCTATGTGTAGGCACAGATTTTATGTACCATTTTTTCAATGTTTACCCATGTGTGAAAAATTTCAAATTATAACATTGCAGGAAAATTTTTTTAAAGAGATTTATTTATTATGTATACAGAAGAGGGCGTCAGATCTTATTACAGATGGTTGTGAGCCACCATGTGGTTGCTGGGAGTTGAACAATCAGTGCTCTTAACCTCTGAGCCACCTCTCCAGCCTGGGAAAATTTTTTTTAAATATCAAAATGTTTATATATTCTTAGGCTGTAATGAACTTTGTTGAACATTAGTGGTTTTAACATCACCTCTCACCAAATTAGCAGGATATATGCAAAAACTAAGGTCAAAACTAAATCTAATTCTTCCAATATGATAGGTGTCTAATGACTTTAACCACACAAGTAAAAACTGTTTAAAAGTCACATACCAGCAGCGATGGGAATTCCAACCAGATTATAAATTAGAGCAAAGACAAAATTGATTCGAATCCTCTTGACTGTCTTCCTTGACAAGTCAATACTTGCCACAACATCCAGAAGGTCATTCTGAGAAGAGAGAGATCAGTGATAATAGTGAGACTCTAACTTCACTAGGAACTTCTCTACTTGTCACTGTGTACAATGGGGATTACATATGCCTTGGGATACACTGTGAATTAAGTACAAACTTCAGATACTGCTAAGCCTTGAGTCAAGTTTGGAAGAGGATTGTGTGCTAGTGTAAGGATTGAATATTTAAATAACATCAGTGAATACTGTAGGATCACTACACAGTATGTCTTACAGCACTACCACTAACCATGTCAGGCAATCTCCCACTCAGATTTGAGATTGAGACCACAGGACCTACTCTAATGTATAAGTACTGCCCACTCCACGACTTACCCTTATCAAAACCACATCAGCTGCTTCAATGGCTACATCTGTGCCTGTGCCAATGGCAATTCCAACATTTGCCATTGCCAGAGCTGGAGAATCGTTGATTCCATCTCCTACCATTGCTACCCGTTTTCCCTCCTCTTGAAGCTGTTTCACCTTAGCAACTTTATGGGAAGGCAGAACTTCAGCAAACACCTTAGTAATGCCAACCTATGTGAAGAAAATCAACTCATTTCAGGACGTAATCCTGAGCACTATAAACAAAGCTGAGCTTAGAATAATGAGCCATCATTTTTAACCTGCCAGATGTTTACATTTAAAAGACTGAAACTACCCATCGATAACGTGGAGAAGTGAGCATTCTTTTTTAATAGATTTATTTATTTTTAATGTTTTGCCTGCATGTTTCCAAGCATACCAGACATGTGCCTGGTGCTCATGGAGGTCAGAAGAGGGTACTGGATGCCCTGAAACTGGAGTTATGATGGTTGTGAGAAGAAGAGAAAAAAGGAAAAAAAAAGAGAGAGAGAGAGAAAAAAAAGATGGTTGTAAGAAAAAAAAAGATGGTTGTGAGCCACCACATAGGTATTGGGAACCAAATCTAGGTCCTCTGCAAGAGCAGCTAGTTATCTTAATGGCTGAGCCATCTCTCCAGCCAATAAACAATCTTGTGTACTGTTTGTATGTACAGAATGGCACTGTCTTCAGGGGGAGAGCATTCATCAAAGTGTGCACATCATCTGCTCTGGAAAAATCAACTTTAAACTATATCTGGACAGACTCTTTCATGTCCAAAGATGTCAAGGATATTCATTATTGCCTGTTTACAAAAACAAAAAATTCAAAACCACCTAAATGTCCACCACTAGGGGAATGGTAACATCAATTATAATTCATCCATACTATAGAATTCCATGCAGCAGTCTAGAAGGAATGAAATAATTCTATATGCCAAGACATGAACAAAGATCTAGAAAATATCGTTATATATAAAAACTACTGAATAAACTATAAAATGATCCAATTAGTGCTGAAAAAGCAGAACTACATACTTGTATACAGGTATATATGCATACACAAAAGCAAGGCAGGAGAACTTGACAGAGAATGTGGAAATGGTACAAAATTCTTTTTTTTTCTTTATTAAGAACATTTTTTTTATTCATTTTACATACTAACCACAGATCCCCCTCTTGCCTCCTCCCGCTCCTCCACCCCCCGGTACAAATTCTTTACAACCTTCATATTCTTACAGAAGAATGCGCTGACATATTCCTTCTGTTATTTACTAGCTGAGGGCCATCAAGATGGCTCAGTGGGCAAAGGTATTTACCATCAAGCCTGATAAAACCTGAGTTCAGTGCCCAGAATCCACACAGTGAAGAAAAGAACCAGCTCCCACCAGTTTGCCCTCTGACCTGCACATTCTATGACACATGCATGCACACACACACCCTATATACATGCACAGTAGAAGAGGAGAGAAGGCATTTTCTAATCGAAGGTGTTTTCTAATTGAAAAATTCTGGAGGTGAAACAAATGTACGGTTAAGAAAAATGGTATGTCAAAGAAAAGAGTCCCACTGGTGGTATCCAGAATGGATCAGAGAGGAACCTGCATGCAGCTCCTGCCATTATTACAGCAGGAGATGTTGAAGGACTGGCAGCACTGCTGAAAACTATGTGTATCATTTCAAAGGAAGCAGCAACAGAAACCAGTGTGCAATGTCACTCAAACATCCCACAAACTAAGCAAATACCTTTTCACTTATGTCTGTAACATACAAGGGCCTTCTACCATACCATGCTGATTGTTTTTAAGCAGTGAGGGATAGCTAGTTGAAGATAATGCAAACAATAGGTAAGGTGACTTTCTCAGCACTTAAATGGAAGAAAGAAAATGTGAATTTAGAGTGAGATGTTAGCACATGGGCCCATCCCAATAACTAAGTAAACCAATTAATTACCTGAGAAGCAATAGAACGAGCTGTTTTACTGTTGTCTCCAGTCATCAGAACTACTTCTAAGCCCATAGATTTCAGAATGTGGACAGCCAGCTCTGCCTCAGGTTTCACAGTATCAGCGATGGCTATCAAGCCACACAGCTCATCTAATATAGTAATAGCAGAAAAAGAGATTATGGTGAAAGAATAATAACACAGCAGAATAAAAGTTCAGAAAGAAATGAATTTTGTTAAGCCATTGAGGGCTTGGTTTAACTCAAACATATGCTGATTCATATAGACTTTATACCACACGCTCTGTGATAAGATTCCATATTTGATTGTGGATAATAAAATCAATAATGTATTACTATCTAATGAAGGTAATAATAGTAAAATGAAAAGAAAGATGTCACTAAAAGTGAAAAGACACCCCACCCTTAGGTATTAAAACTATAGCCACAAATAATTTTTGGCTAATTTGAAAGCAAACAGAATGAAAAACTAATATGTGAATGGAGATAAAACTGGTATTTGATATTAGGGGGAAATTACCAAAAGGTACTAATTTTCTTGTTTGAAAAACGAAAGCAAGAGGGTTGGAGAAATGGCTTAGTGGATATGAACACTTGTTACATAAGCATGAGGACTCAAATTCAAATTCTATAACCCCAATACTGGGCAGTGGGGTCAAGACAGGAGGATCATTGGGGCTTGCTAGCTGTCAGTCTAGTTTCAGTTTCATTGAGAGACCCTGCCTTAAGGGAATAAGGTAGAGAGAATGGTAGGGCAAAACATCTACTGTCCTTCTCTGGCTACTGTGTGCAAACTCTGCACACCCAAACTGCAACAGAGTAAAATGTTACTCTCTGCTTTTTCCTGTACCTAAAATTATGAAGTCACTACCTTCATACTTAGCAAGGATTGTAAATGTTGAATAAATAATCTCAGAACTGGAAATTTACCCTATCAAATAGGAAGCGTATAAAACTTTATGTATGCTTATTGCAGTATTATGGTGAAATATCAAGAATATTCTAGGGCCAGCAGGATGCCTCACCGAGTTAGGGTGCTTGCCTGATGATAACTTGAGTTTGATCCTCAGGATCCACATGCTAAAAGGAGAAAACTGACTCTCACAAGTTGTCCTTTGACTTTCACCTGTGCACTGTGGAACATATGTACCCTCATATAGACAAAAAGACAGATACATACACACACAGCAAAATACAAGTAAAATACAAAATCCAAGTAAAAAAATAAATCTCTAACAACATGGGAATGATTATACAGCATGTATATTAAAATAAAGTTCTAGAATTATAGGGTGTAACCCCATTTGTAAAGTGTTTGCCTAGAATATACAGCCCTGTGTTTGATTTCCAGAATGCAGAAATAAATAAGTAATAAAATTATATGGCAATAATGGAAATATTTCATCAAGTAAAATAAACCACAATAAAATGTGTACAAGGAACCTTAGTTATTTTTATGTGTGGTACTACGGTTTGAACTCAGGGCCTTGCCCATGCTAAGCAAACACTGTATCGCTTATCTCCCTCACTATGTAGTCCCAGATAGTCAAACTCAAGCTTCCTACCTGAGCCTTTCAAGGTGCTAATAACCACACCTGGCTTTTCCCCTCTTTTTTCCCTGGCACTAGATATGAAACCCAGGGCCTTGAGCATGTACTCTACTGCTGAGCTACATCTTCAACAAGATTTTTAAAGTTTTATTTTTTTTGAAATTTGATTTGTATGTATATGTTTATGTGTATCTCTATGTAAGTATACACACATGTGTGCCAATGCCCACAGACACCAGAAGAGGGGGACAGATCCTCTGGAGCTGAGATTACAGGCAACTGTGAACCACTCAACATGGGTGATGGGAATCAAACTCTGGTCCTCTGCAAGAGCAGCAAGTACTCTTAATCATAGAACCATCTTTTCAGCACACACACAAAACAGGATTTTAAATTTTTATTCAACTGTATTGACATAAATTTTACATATAGTCAGGTGGTGGTGGCGCACGCCTTTAATCCCAGCACTTGGGAGGCAGAGGCAGGCGATCTCTGTGAGTTCAAGGCCAGCTTGGTCTACATAGTGAGTTCCAAGACAGTTAGGGATATACAGAGAAGCCCTGTCTTGACCCCCCACTCCAATTTCTTTTACATATAAAAATGTGTTACACATTAGAAATAGTACAAGGTTGGAGATGCAATTCAGTTGGTGATTGCTTAGCATTCACAAGGCCCCAGGGTCAATCTCTAGTACACATAAACCAGGTGTGGTAGTGCACTACTGTAATCCCAGCAATTTGGAGGTAGAGATAGGAGGATCAGAAGTTCAAGGTCTTTCTTGGCTACACAGTGAGTTCGAAGCCATCTTGGGATACATGAGACTTTTCTATGTGGTCCTGTGAGCTCTGCTTAGTTGATTCTGTGAGCCATGTTCTTGTGTCCTTGACTCCTCTGGCTCCTAAAATCCTTCCTCCTCCTCTTCCTAAGGGTTCCCTGAGCTCTGCCTAATGTTTTTGCCTTTTTTAAAATTTGGTGTTTTGTTTTTGTTTTACACAGGGTCTTGTGTAGCCCAGGTTAGCCTTGAACTCACTACAGAGTGTTGTCTTCAACTATTGGGTTTTTGTTATTGTTATGGTTTTTTTGAGATAGGGTCTTTTTATGTAGCCCTTAAAGTCAGGATTCTCCTATCTCAGGCTCCCAAGTACATGTGCCACAACATCTGGTAAGAAAATCCTTAGTTAATAATCATCATATTTTGCTAATATTTTAACTTTGTATTCAAGCCTCTTTGGAATAAACCTCATAGTTTTAAGTCCCTCGGACACATAAAATAATGATTGAGATCACAATGTGTCATAGAATATTTCAGGGAAACTTTACCATCAATTGTCACCAATACAGCAGTCCGACCTTTTCTTTCATGTTCAATCATGGAATCGTCTACATCATTACTTATGACAAGACCATTTCTAATCATCCATTCCCGGTTACCAATGAGGACTTTGTACTGCTGAGTATCAACAGCATCTAGAAGTACAGAAAAACCATTTAGTGAGCTTATTTAATCTTTAGATCCATCTTATAAGGCAAGTTCTTCCTGCCTAACCTTGCAGTCACTATAATGCATTTTTGGTAGAATAGAACCTGTAACAGTGATTTTCAAGTTTTCCAGGAATACATTCTGCTCTTCCATATACCTCTGAGCCCATGTTGCTACCATCACTCAAAGGTCCTTAAGCTTTCTTTCAAAATAGCAAATTCCATCATACTGTTCAAGGGCTAGGGATATAACTCAGAGGTTGAGTACTTGCCTAGTATGAGTAAAGGAAGCCCTAAGTTCAATCTCCAGCAAGATGGGGAATAGGGATGAGAATGTATTAGTTCAGAGGTTCCCTTCTTACTGAGGTTTTCCCTGTGACCCTCTAACACCACAATTCAAACACTTAACTGTGTACCAGTAGCTAATGTGCTTACATGTAAATATGCAATTGTGTTGATGTTTCATTTTAAAGCAGTAACCACTAATTTTAAGTGAGCCTTTAGTTGTGTTGGTATAGATGTTTGACTGCATGTCCCTAGTCCACTTACTATTTCTTCAGGATGACTATTTGAAATCTCCTCTCTTTTCAAATCTCTTAACTTTTCCTCCCCGATTCTCATCCAAGATGCAACTGCTCCCTTCAATCATAAGAGGACTTCTCATGGCCATACCTCCCCAGCTCCTGTGTCTCATAGATGCACATAGCTTGTTTTCCCTGTTATAAGCAGAGCCTGTGCCTGCCAAAGGCCGTCTCTCTACCTGTATGCTAGGTCACCCTCCTTTGCCTATTCCAGATCATCTCTCCAACTACTCTCTTCTCTCTTTCCCAAATAATCAGTTTTCTATCATCTCTGCTGCATATTGTCTTATCTTTAAAAACAGAAGAAACTTCTCTTGAGCTCACTGTTCTAGCTGTCACATTTCTCTGCTTCTGTGCACAAGACAATTATTTCCCCTGCTATCTGTCCCTAATTCACCACTTCCTATTTTTTTGTGAACCCACTCAAATAAAGCTTTAGTCTCTACTAGTCCAATAAACTATTCCCACAATGCACCAGTGACCTTTACTTTAGTAAACCCAGTAAGGTTTGAAGAGTTGTTCCAGCAATGATGGAAATGCTCTATACCTGCTGTTTGATTCGACAACACACATGGCTACTGAGGGCCAGAATGATCAAAGAGCTGGATTTTACATGAAAGTAAATTTTAATTAACTCAAAATTAACCAATCACATGTAACTAGTGACTATAGTACTCAAAACCACAGACCTACAAAGCAAACGACTCCCAACTCTGTTTCTCTAATTCAGTCTTTTCCCTTGGATCTTCAGGCCCCCCTGTAGACAACTGCCTACCTAATGTTTCCATTTATATAATTCCACTTAAATAGCTAACAGACATCCAAATTTAACTTCTATAAAACTGGACTTCTGATCTTGTCTCCAGTATTGTTCCTCTTGTCTTCTTTATACTATTTAAATGGGAACTCCATCTATCTAAATGGGTAGACAACTAACTTTGGCATGACTTTGACTCCTGTGTTTTAATTTTTAAAAATTAATTTGTTTTTATGTGTTGTTTTGTCTGTATATATGTCTGTGCATTACGTGAATGCAGTGCCCACGCTGGTCAAAAGACATGAGATCCCCAGGGACTCCAGTTAACAGATCGTTATGAGCTGCCATGTGGGTGCTTGGAATTGAACCTGTGTCCTCTGGAAGAGCAGCCAATGTTCTTAACTGATGAGCCATCTCTCCAGTCCATCGACTCTTGCTTTACTTCATTCTATATATCTAATTTGGTAATTAAATCTTTCAGATTGCCCTTCAAGACACATCTGGAATTTGATTATTTCTTACAAACTCTACTGTTACAACATGGGTCTGAGCCATTGACATGTTTTGCCTGGGTTATGGAAATAGCCCACTAACTCATCTCCCAGCTTCTTTCCTTGCTCCTAACTCCCATCTCCTCCCTCAGTGGTACTGGAGATCAAACCCAGGGCCTCACACACACTAAGCTCAAGGGGAGAAGAGGACTGTTGGAGAGGTGTACTACTGAGTTAAACCTCCACCCTCACTGATGATCATTTAAAGTGCTGTCAACAGTCCATAACACATAGTAGGTACTCAACAAAAAAGCTGTTGGATGATTTCTTACATGTCAGTTACCTGATATTACATCCATAGACAAATAAAAAGAAGCACAGAGATGTAGAAATGACCAGGAAATAATTATTTTGTAGTGTGCCTAATATAATAGAAATGAAGTACAGCTATAATTTAAGAAGAGCGAGTATTTCTTTCAGTGTATGTCAGCAAAGGTGTCACTGAAAAGAGATGTAAGTCAGGTCTAGAAAGATAAGCCTAAGTCAACAGGGTAGATGCTATTTTTAGGTGAGGCCACTGCACAGAGAAAAGAGTAAATGAAATGATTATAACAAATAGGAAATGGCAGGCCATAAAGGGGTCCCATGGAACACCCCTCTAAAACACCACAGGCTACTACCAAGGTTATTTGTTGCTCTCTATTGGTAAGGCCCTATTGCTGAAGACAACACTTACTTATGTCATAGAACATGAAGAAGTCCAGCTGGTGCCTAGCTAGAAGCTTTGATCCTACTGACTAGTGCTCAGGGTATTAGAAGGTACTATGCATGCTGCTGGAGGAGAAAGGTAGGCCATCAATATCACTACTCAACAACAAACCCTGCAACCTGCAACAGCAACCTGCCTGTAAGACATACTAGTGCAACAGTGGTACAAGTGTTACGAGAGTGACTTAACCACTTTTCAATTGGATTTAAGGCCTACCCCATGAGATAGTGGCCAAGACCCTGAGACTAGATAGCTCACGGATGCAGTAAAAGCTAATGTTATTACTTTGCTAAAGAATCAGGAATAAAATGACTCCTAATGATATACTGCAATAGCCATAGATCAGCACCTCACTCAATCCATATCAGAGAAGCTTCTTGCAGAAGATGGAAATTAACGCAGAGACTCACAACTGGACAATGTGCAGAGAGTGAGAGGCTTTAGAATACTCAATCCTAAATGGGATGTCTTCATCAACCCCCTCCCCTCAAGGCTCAGGGATCTATGCAAAAGAGGAAGCAGAAATATTTAAGAGTCAGAGGTGACGGATGACTCCAAGAAAACAGTGCCTTCCAGACATAACAGGACCTTTGCACATATGAACTTAGATTGTGGCAGGATACACAAGACCTGCACAGGTTCAAGCTCGAGGGGGTCCTACCCCTAACTAAGAAGGAATCTGCAATTGATACCCATTGTGAAAGGAAAAATCAGTTTTCTCCAAACAAGTGTTATCAGTATTTATATCAATCACACTCTAGGGCAGGTCCTGTGCCCAACACAAAATTAACTCGATGCTATTTTTGTGGACTTTTTGTTTCATTTTGCTTTGTTTGGGCATTTTTTGTCTTATTGCCTTGATTTTTCTTTTTTATGGTTTTGTGGGTTTTTTGTGTTTTTGTTTTTTGAAAGAGAGAGAGAAAGAATATAAAGTTGAGTGGGTAGGGAGGTGGGGAGGGTCTATGTAAAGTTGTGGGAGAGGAAATATAATCAAAATATATTATATGACGAAATTATTTCAAGACGAAAATAATAAAAGAATAAATGGTAGGTCAAAAGGAGGAACTGTAAGTAGGTAACTAATAGCACTAGACATAGAGCACATGTGGAGCATCAGGGAGAGACAGATGAGTAATGAGCAAGGCAAGAGACCGCACAGAACAGAACAAATACCAAAGTCCTGAATGAGTGAGAACAATGAAAACAAGGACTCTGAGCGGCTCACAGTGTGCACGCCTTCCAATACTCAGGAAGCAGAGGAAGTGGATCTCTGTGAGTTTGAGGCTAGCCTGGTGGACATAGTGAACTGTTTCAGAGCAGCCAAGGGTACATAGTGAGAACTGATCTCAAAACAAACAAATAAAAAACACAGATCCATGGAAGGGCTCTAGGATATAAGGGAACCTTTTAAACCAGATAATAATAACTTATTATGGGCGTGAGCCACAACTTGCAGCACATTCATACATTCATTCAAAAGAACATAAGTCAAAAATAGGCAGCCAGGCATGGTGGAGTTCACCTTCAATCCCAGCACTCTGGAGGTGGAGGCAGGCGGATCTCTGTGAGTTCAAGGCCAGCCTGATCTACAAAGTGAGTTCCAGGACAGCCAGGGCTGTTAAACTGAGAAATCCTGTCTCAAAACCAACCATCCCAAAACAATAAAAAACAAACAAACAAAAAATAGACTATAATCCACTAAAATAAAGTCATAGATCAGAAGGTAGTATGATCAGATTTGCATCTTAGCAAAATCACTTGGGCACAAATTGCTGGGGAGGTTTGGGAACACTTAAGTAGATCATGTTGATAGACCAACATGATACCCAAGAAATATATCTCCACCAGAGATACAGAATTTGGAGTGGTATTGAAAACCTGTAGGTGATAAAATAAGTGATGGGAAGCCATGTGGCACATACCTTTAATCCCAGCACTCAGGAGGCAGAGGCAGGTGGATCTCTGTGAGTTCAAGGCCAGCCTGGTCTACAGAGGGATTCCAGGACAGCCAGGATTGTCACACAGAGAAACCCTATCTCAAAAAACAACAAACAAAACAAAACAATAACAACAAAAGAAATAAGAGATGGGTATGAATGACATTGTATAGAGGGGAGAATGGAAAATAAGAAGTTGAGCTGGAGAGGTGGCTCAGAGGTTAAGAGCACTGACTGTTCTTCCAGAGGTCCTGAGTTCAATTCCCAGCAACCACATGGTGGCTCACAACCATCTGTAATGAGATCTGGCGCCCTCTTCTGTATATATAATAAATAAATCTTTAAAAAAAGAAAAAAAAATGAGAAGCCAAATACCAAGTAAATCATTGAGGCTATCTAATACTTGAATCAAAGAAGAATTAGAAGGAATGCCCAAGGAGGGGAAAAAAGAATCAGAGATAGCTGACATGCGTTCAGAGGGGAAAGAAGTTTATGGAGGAATGCACAACCAATATTCTCAACTGCCTTGTGAGGTCATGCAGAATGCAGAGTTAGGAGCAAGTGCTGGAGTGGGCTTTGGGGTCCACAGTCCTAAGACTGTTTTTTTAGTGTGAACAGAGCAGGAGTGGGTTTGTAATGAACTGATGCATGCTTCTGCAGTAAGTAAGTGAATTCAACAAGTCTAGATTACTCTTTCTTGAAGTTTCATGGAAATAGAGTGATTTTTGAAGGAAGAGGTGTTTATATGTTTTAGAGACACTGCTACAGGAAGGGACATGAAATGTAAAGAAGCAAGGGGTCATAACAGAGGGAAGCCCCTGAGGAATTCAGAGATGGTAGGAACTAGAGAAGAGACAATGATACTTGTTAGCAAGATGAGGAATATCTCCTCTCATGAAAAAGTAATGACCATCTGGGAAAAAACAAACAAACAAACAAAAAAATAAAGAACACTGCCCGAGAACTCTAATTTTCTATGGGATAAATAAGGTAATTTGCAGAGAAGAGAAAGAGGAGGAGCACAGGATCTTGTGAAAGATGTACGATTTCAACCAGCTGTAGAAAGAATTAAGAGAAAGATCATAGAAGATCAGCTCAGACTTATCTTCATCACCCTAGAGTCATTAGTTGTTGTAGTAGTTTGAATGTAATTGCTCCCCATAATCTCATAGGAAGTGGCACTATTAAGAGCTGTGGCTTTGTTGGAGTGGGTATGGCCTTGTTGGAGGAAGTGTGTCACTTTGGGGGCAGGTAATGGGGCATATAGTCTAAACTGGCCATCTCTTGTAGCCAGGCAAGGCTTCCCGTGGTAGGACTGGGTTCCATTTGGTTGAGTTGTTGGCTAAAGGGGTGCCATGGAGACCCCCAAATAAAACAGGCTGATGATAGGACAGAGGGTTGCTCTCTACAAACTGACAGTGGGGTCCCATTGTCAAGGACAGCACCCACATAGTTCACTCAACATGGAGAAGTCTAGATGGTGCCTACATGGAGCCCTCACCCCTATATTCTACTCTCTTTGGTACTCTGCAGGCTCCTGAAAGAGAAATGTGAACAACAACCCAACCACAAAACCTTTGACCTACAATCTGTCCTGCCTTCATAATATGCTAATGTCTTATTTAACTTGAAGCCCATTCTAGGAGAGGGAACCCATGCCCAACACTGCTTGATAGCCAGGAACAGGAAATCAGATAGCCCAGAGACCTAGGGTAGAACCAAACATGACTAGTCTAAAAAAATCAATACATAATTCCTAATGATAGTCTGCTATACTCATTGACCAGTGCCTTGTTCAGTCGAGAGGCTTCCTCCGGCAGCAGATGGGAGCAGGTGCAGAGACCCAGAGTCAGATATTATGTAGGGCGAGAGTCTAAATTGGAGGTCTTCATTGGTTCCCTCCCCTCAGAGCTTGGAGAACCCCACAGGGTGGGGGCAGAAAGACTGTAGGAGTCAGAAGGGATAGAGGATACCAGGGGACATAAAACATTAAAATAGTATAATTTTAATTATATCATATAATTATGATATATATATCATATAATTATATATAATATAATTATATATAGCCCACTAAATCAACTAAGCAGAGCTCATACGGGCTCACAAAGACTGAAGCAGCAAGCACAGGGCTTGCATGAGCTAGCACCAAGTCGTCTGTCTATGTTATGGCTGTTACCTTGGTGTTTTTGTGGGACTCCTAACTGTGGGAACAGATATGTCTGCCTCTTTTGCCTGCTTGGGACTCTTCCTCCCATTGGGTTGCCTTGTCCAGCTTTAGTGTGGGGCTTTTGCCTTGTCTTATTGTATTTTGTTTTGTTGTGTTTGGTTGCTGCTCCTGGAGGCCTTCTCTTTTCTGATGGGAGTTGGACGGGGTGTTGATCCAGGGTAAAGGGGAGGTAGGGGCTGTCTCTTATACACATCTAGATGTGTATAAGAGACAGAAGTTGACGACTGTTCATTAATTGCATCAATTTGAACTAGGGATGCATTTTTAATGTTATTTTCTTCTACCTTCAAGTTACTCTTATGTAGCAAACCTTCAATATTGGTGACTTTACAGCCTGTCTCTTATACACATCTAGATGTGTATAAGAGACAGAAGTTGACGACTGTTCATTAATTGCATCAATTTGAACTAGGGATGCATTTTTAATGTTATTTTCTTCTACCTTCAAGTTACTCTTATGTAGCAAACCTTCAATATTGGTGACTTTACAGCTAATACCACAGCCCGGTACAACTTGGAAATCTGTGCAAGTACCCAGGGTTTCAGTGTCCAGCTCCTAACAAACAGAAACACAATACAATAAATAAGCAAATAAATGAATAAATAAGTAAACAAATAAATAAATGGCGTAATAATTTTTAATTAAGAGAACAGTAAGTATATGAGAAAAAGGCACTCAAAACTTTGGGTGGAGGTACAAACTGATAGAATCATTTCTATGGATGTTAGTAATAGTCATGAAAAATGAAATTTTAAGCATCCTTTGACCTAGCAATTGCACTGATAGATTTTTCTTTTGTGGGGAGTGGTTTCAGACAGGATATAGCTCTTGCTGTCCTGGAACTAGCTCTGTAGACCAGACTGGCCTGGAACTCACAGAGATCCACCTGCCTCTGCCTCTCGAGTGCTGGGATTAAAGGCGTGTGCCACCACTGTCTGACTAATACATATTACTTCTATTTTAATGTTATGTCAAACAGGGGTTACTGTGTGGTAAGATTAGAGTTCATTTCTTTTTTATGTTTACAGTTGTCTATGTGAAAAAACTAGGGCATAATCAATAATTTTTGAGACAATGTCTTATACAGTCTAGGCTGGCCTCAAACTTACTATGTAATGAAGATGACCTTGAACTTCTGACCTCCTGTCTCTACCTCCTAAGTACTCAGATTAAAGTCATGGGCCAATATGTTCACTTTATTGGTGCTGGGTATCAAACCCTGGGCCTCAAGCATCTAAGCAAGCACTATACCAACTGAGCTACATTCCCAGCCTCAACATATTCAATTAAATAAGAAAATACAATTCTCTTTATCCTCATACTCATTATATACAAAAATTATAGTCAAAAGCCAGTCCAGATTTGGTCTGTATCATTCCTATATGAGATGACAACATGAATATGAAATATAAAATTGTACCTGCTTGCAGTATTTGGTTACAGCTGCTCCTAAAGGGTGTTCACTGTTACTTTCCGCAGTTCCCACAATGGCCAGGATCTTATTGCGTGGTATCCTGTTACTTTCCACTAGAACTTTTACTTGATTCACTACTGGGGTTCCATGGGTAATTGTTCCAGTCTTATCAAATACCACTACCTTTACCTGGAGAAAAGTTAAAAACACAATGTACCCACACGACATCATCTTCCCAGAAATGAGAAACAGATTTATTTGTAAAAGACTGCTATTTCATTTCTTAATAAACTGGCGTTTGGCTTCACAACTTCATCAACTGATCATCTTGGGTGAACAAAAGACATAATTAAGAAATACTCTTGTAGCAACCAATTTCCCTACCAACAGTTCAGTTTTAATCCTGTTGAATGTCTGTGAATTTATGTCAGACAACTAGAGCTGTTAGTTATGGGTTGGCTATTAATAGGTAATTAAGAGATGCCACTGGAGCCTCTAGGGAAAACACAAAGGCTTTCAATACTAATGAATTATTGATCTATTGGAGAAATCTGGGTAGACAGCAGATGACTAAGGGAAAATGTAAATGTTAGGTTGAAAGGAACCCAGCTGGGTTGCTTGCCTTGACTAGGTCTTGGTTAAGAACTTGTGCTGTTAAGAGGAAGCTCAGGAAAGCAGTTTGAGAAAGTTAGGCCATGTAGGAAAAGGGAAGAATTTGGAGAGACTATGCTTACCTCACCACAAACTCAGAATGACAACCTTGAAGACTGAACAGCCCAATATATAAGAAAGATAAGAATAATATTCAAAGCATGTTGTGGAATATTATTTTTAAGATGTGTTACATTCGTTTATGCTGTGGAATATTTGTTTAATGATGCAAAGATGTGTTGTATTTGTTTCTATTGCATTTCTTTAACTCTACGAAGCTGTATTACTGTGCCTGTCTAAAATACCTGATTGGTCGAATAAAGAGCTGAACAGCCCATAGCAAGACAGGAGAAAGAATAGGCCAGGCTGGCAGTCAGAGAGAATAAATAGAAGGAGAAATCTAGGAGAAAAAGAAGAAAGAGCAAGAGAACAAGGAGAGACAGATTATAGGTGCCAGCTACCCAGTCACACAGCCAGCCACAGAATAAGAAGGAAAGAAAAGATATACAGAGATAGAAAAAGGTAAAAGCCCAGAGGCAAAGGTAGACAGGATAATTTAAAGTTAAGTAAAGCTGGCAAGAAACAAGCC
>LZPO01097107.1:221948-235805 GCA_001675575.1 Neotoma lepida
CCCAGGCTGGCCTCGAACTCACAGAGATCCGCCTGCCTCTGCCTCCCGAGTGCTGGGATTAAAGGCGTGCGCCACCACCGCCCGGCTAGAATATTATTTTAAGATGTGTTACATTTGCTTATGCTCTGGAACATTTGTTTAATGATGCAAAGATGTGTTGCCTTCTTTTATGTTGCATTTCTTTAACTCTGTGAAGCTGTGTTACTGTGCCTGTCTAAAACACCTACTGGTCTAATAAAGAGCTGAACGGCCAGTAGAGAGGCAGGAGAAAGGATAGGCGGGGCTGCCAGGCACAGAGAATAAATAGAAGGAGAAATCTGGGAGGAAAAGAAGGAATGAGAGAAGGAGGAGGATGCAAGGGTCCAGTCACCCAGCTACACAACCAGCAACGGAGTAAGAAAGAAAGATATATAGAAATAGAAAAAGGGAAAAGCCCATGGGCAAAAGGTAGATGGGATAATTTAAGTTAAGAAAAGCTGACTAGAAACAAGCCAAGCCATGGCAGGGATTCATAAGTAAGAATAAGTCTCTGTGTGTGATTATTTGGGAGCTGGGTGGCAGACCCCTCAAAGAATGAAAAAACAAAAACAACCAACAACAAAAGCATCATCCTAGACAAGAGAAAAACTGCTGTAAAGGGTGTCATGGAAAGAACAGAGGAAAACAGAATATGAAATTACAGATTAGACAACAGCATTGTCAATATTAATTTCTTGATTTTGATAAATGTACTGTGGTTACATAAGGAAGTGTCCTTGTTCTTTGGATAGGTGCCCAATAGCTGCAAAAAAGATGCACTAGCTATTCAAAGTTGTAGATTCGTTCTAAGCCATGTATTCTGTATCCTCCATGCATCTATGTATGTTTTATATCACTGTAATAAGATTGTATTAGTGGGAGCATGGCTTTAGTTGAAGTCATAACTGCAAACTGCCAGCTGGTGGCAGTAAAGGCACTGCCGTTGCAGGTGCAGCTCCCATACAGTCAGAACCCTGGGAAGCCCTGGCAGATTTTCCCAGGCAAGTACTGGAGACTTGGGTTTGAACTACAGGTTCTCCTTTCAGGGTGTGCTGTAAGGGAATGGCTGAGGGAGTATGATTAGAGATCTTACATAACTAAGGAAAATCTGAAGGAGAACCAACATCACAGCTTTCCTACTTCAACTCTCAGGGTAGTCCTAGAAGAACGCAGCCTAGGAACCACATGCAAAGAACTAAGAACCCTATTTCTCAATAGGGGTGCGAGTGTAAGTTTGGATAGTGCAATTTTTTAGTTCGGAGACTCTTACCTTATGAGCCATCTCCAGTGGCTCCCCACCTTTGATAAGTATCCCATTCTGAGCACCTACTCCTGTGCCCACCATCACAGCAGTTGGAGTGGCTAGTCCCAGTGAACAGGGACATGCGATACACAGAACTGTAATAGAGGCTTGGAAAGCAAAGCGTATTATGGTTTCTGTTCGTGAGATGCTTCTATTGTAGCCCTTTAGAAGAAAGACATACGCTTTGGTTATTCATTTACAGTTAGAGCTGTGCAAAACAAAAGAAAGCTCAACCCTGTTTAAATAAAACCAGTGTCAAAGTCGCATATCCTACCTAGCTACTGACATATATTTTTCTTCCTTATAACGAACACTTTTTTCATTTATAAACATGAAAACTGGTTAACAAGTGTATGAGTAATTACGAGGTAAGAAAAACTTTTTCTTACAAACATGATAGTCCTAAAGTCAAAATTTCATTTTTTATAATTCCAGAGTTACTAACTATGGAGGAAAACACAAAACTCCACAATTTTTCTATATCTAGAAGAACTATGAGCAACACAATTCTCAATAAATTTGGCCTTGAATAAATTCTGATTCTCTGATACTGAGGTCATAAGTTGGACATTCAGACAAAATTTTAGAGGACAAAGGTTGGAGCCAGTAAGATGGCTAGCAGACAAAAGTGCTTGCTCTGCAAGCCTCACAACCAACCTCAGTCCAGTTCCAAGAAATCAGAGAGGAAACAAAACAAACTCTTCAAAGTTGTTCTCTGTCCTCCACATACATACACGCGGGGCACACATGTTCCAACATTCACAATACATATGTCACACACACAGAGTAAGTGAAATAAAGATTAAAAATTTTAAAGAGGCTGATGAGATGGCTTAGTGGTTAGGAACATTTACTGCTCTTTAAGAAGACCCAAGTTCAGTTCCCAGAACCTACATGTGGTAACTCACAAGTGCCTCTAACTCCGGCTTCAAGGGCTCTGACCACTCTTCTGGTCTCCATGAGCACTTGCACTCACACACATATTTCCACACACAGATACACACATTTATGCATAATTAAAGATGTCTTTAAAATATTTTAAAAGAGAAAGTTAGAAGGGATTTTCATAAATATCTAGGCTTAGACTTTCATATACAGCATATATGAATGTTTTCACATATGTTGTGTGCTCTCATCTATGTGAATTCAAATCTTTTAACTTAGGCATTATTATCCCTACTTTGCAACTGACAGAGAAGTTGAGTATAAGTTTATATCTAAAGTGAGAGATCACTGGATCTACAGCCACCAAAATGAAGTTCAATCCCTTTGTGACTTTTGACTGAAGAAAGAATGGCAAATGGCATTTCAATGTATCTTTTCTCACATTTGGAGGAAGATCATGTTTTTCCCCTTTCCAAAGAGCTGAGACAGAAGTATAATGTTCTGTCTATGCCCATTCAAAAGGATGATGAAGTTTGTGCTCCGAGGACACTACAAATCCCAGCAGCTTAGCCAAGTGGTCCAGATGTACAGGAAGAAATATGTCATCTACATTGAATGAGTGCAGGAGAAAAAGCTAATGATGTAACTGTTCATCCACGTGGGCATCCATCAGCAAAGTGGTTAGCACTAGGCTAAAGCTAGACAAAGACTATAAAAAAATCCTGGAAAGGAAAGCCAAGTCTCAACAAGTAAGAAACCATTGAGAAGATAGAGGAGTAGAGAAATCTCACATACAACTTTCATTAAAGACTGCCTAAGTAAAATAAATAAAGTGAGGCACATCACAAATCTACTTTACTACATTACAGAATCATACTTTAGAAAAGATCAGAGAACTCGACTGAGTAGGCACGAACACTACAGCTTTATAAACATTAATTATAAGGTATTCTTTGGGGGCTGGAGAGATGGCCGAGCAGTTAAGAATGCTGGCTGTTCTTCACAAGGCCCAAGTTCAAGTCACAGCACCCACATGTTGACTTGGACTCCCAGCACACATGCTCATAGCCATCTATAAGTACAGTTCCAGGGGATCCAACACCCTCTTCTGGCCTCCAAAGGCACCAGTCACACGCATGGTGTATAGACATATACACAGGCAAAAAAATTAATTAGTTAATTAATTAATTAAAATGTACTCTTTAATACATTATCTTAGGTGGGTGGGATACTACACACCTGTAATCCCAACACTTGGGAGGTGGGGGAAGGAGAACCAGGAGTTGAAGGTTATCCCTGGCAACACAAGTTCAAGGCCATAAGACTGTGTCATAGACATACAAATGTACGTCATCTTATTCAACTTTAAAACAAATTATGCAAAATGAGTATATAAAATGTTACTACCAGCTATGCATGTTGGCCTACACCTTTAGTTTTAGCACTCAGGACACAGAGACAGGCAGAAGTTCAAGGCTAGTCTGGTCTACATAGAGAAATACAGGGCAGTCAAGGGCTACAAGGTGAGATCCTGTCTCAAAAATACTAAGAAACCATTCTAATGAGCACACTGAAATATTATTCTGTTCTACCTGAACAGTACACCCATGTTACATATATAGTATCTGCCATTAGCAACCTACTAGCTGTCTCCTGACTATTAAGTAGTTACTGAAGTATTGCAGCACTTGTGTAGAACCCCTGTTTTATTAAATTGTGTTCTGTAAGTGTAAAAGTGTCCTGATGCTTCTTCTAAGGAAAAAGATGAAAGTTCTTGATTATAACAACAGAAAAAATCATATGCTAAGCTAAGATCTACAATAACAACAAATCTTCTATTCACAAAAATGTAAAGGACAAAATAGAAAATTGCTATCATACCTCAAAACTACACAGGTCGTAAGCACATTGCATAACATTGCTTAGTTAAGATGAAAAAGGCATTCAATCTGTGTACAGGGGTCTGTGTAGGGGCCTAAGGTGGCATATACAATGTTAGGTAATATCTGTGGTTTCTGACATCCACTGGGGCTCTTAAAGTATATTCCCAAAGTAGAGGGAGGGAGTGTTATACTGGCAATTTCTTCTTTAGGTTTGTCTTTTCTTTTCCATTCTCTTCATTTCCTTTTCTTTCTTTCTTTTCTTCCCTTCTTCCCTCTCTCCTTTTTGATACTGAGGATAAACTCAGGGCCTAACAAATGCTGGGCAGCATTCTACCACCTACACTCTCAGACAATACTGTTCATTTCCAAAGTCTGTTTGTTTTGAGACAAGGTTTCATTGCTCCCCCCTGGCTGTGCTGGTACTCACAAAAGTTGGCCCTAAACTCATAGAGATCTGCCTGACTCTGCCTCCTGAGTGCTAAGATTAATGGCATGCACCATTACACCTATTTCAAAATCATTTATTTATTTTTCTTATGTGTCTGTATTTGTGTGTGGGTATGTGAAGATGAGTGCAGCTACTCTCAGAAGCCAGAGGCATCAAATTCTGCTGTAGCTGGAGTAGATGGCTGCAATTTGCCCAATGTAGGTGCTGGGAATCTAACTCAGGCCTTCTGCAAGAGCAGTATATACTGCTGAGCCATTTCTCCAGCTCCTCAAAATTATTTCTACTTAATTAATTCTACAAAAGATTCATAAAGTGTTTTGCACATAGTCAAGAGTTGTTGCAAGTCACTTACGGGAAAGTAGGTTTCCACAATTTCAAAATTTTGAAATCCAATTATAATCCACACCAAGAGGGTAGCAATGGAAACCAAGACGATAAAAGGAACAAAGTAGCCACTGAGTTTGTCAGCAAACTGCTGGATAGGAGCCTAGAATTTAGAATAATAATAATAATGAGTGTCTTGAAGTCTTTTTTCTCACACTGAATACAGAATATATTTGGTAGTTATCATAGACAGAAATATTTTAATAAACTCCACATGAATGCAATGAAATCCAAAGAAAATACACATAAAGATCCATACTAGGAAGCTTTAAAGAAAACAACTTCTGCTTCTCCTAGGGGACTAGGTTACCTTTGATGTTTGTGCTTCCTCCACAAGTTTGACAATTTGAGAAAGGGTGGTGTCTGCTCCAACATGGGTGGCTCGAATAAGGAGGGATCCATTCTGGTTAATGGAGCCTGCGATCACTGTGCTGCCAGGTTTCTTAGCCACAGGCATTGCCTCCCCTGAAGGAAGAGGAAAACAATCAGAGAACAAAAATGATTACTATCCTCTTGAAACATGTTTATTCATTCACTATCAACAAATATTGAGGAAAGACATTCTTCTCGAACTAGCATCTGGACACTTGCAAAGGCAAGACTGCCCTTCCTTTTTCTCGCCTCAGGTTTAGGCCAAACACAGGGATATAGACTTTGAACTGGAAAAGCTCATGATGTTAGCTCTTGTTTGACAGATACTTTAGGAGCTTTACTCCTAGATCAGAAGTTCTCAAAGGGCATTTGGAAATGTGGGAGCGTGTTTTTCTTTGTAACAGTGTAGGGGAGGAGTAGGGTGCTGCTACTACTGCTTAGGAGGCCAGGGTCAGTGTAACTACATTATAATAACTACATAGCCCAGGACATAGAACTAAAAATTTCTCATCCAAACTGGCCATAGCAGACCACTGTGAAACAGAGTCCAGAATTAATAAATAAACTGAGCCTCTGCTAGGACTACCAGAGGTGGGAGAGGTGTTATTTTGATTGTGATCCACTCTGCTAGCCAAAATGCCTAAACACCTTCTAGTCCTGCTTTCTTCAAGCTGCCCTGATGTGGAAGGAACTCTGGCCTAGCTTTGACTATATCAACTGCTAAGGCAGGAAAACAGAGTATTTATCTGCCCTGGGAAATTTGCCAGTCAACCTGGTTTTACAAGGCACTGAATAACTTTGTCCTTGTGCATTCTAGTAATTAAGAATCTTCAGTGTGGGTGCTACAGCAATGGTTCAGCAGTTAGGAGCACTGGCAGGCCAAATGCTCATATACATAAAATAAAAATCAACTCTTTTTAAAAAAGAATCTTCAATGCTTAGTCTTCAACAACATACCTAAAAACATAGTAAACCCTAGGAAACTGAAGGCAGTCTTTAAAGAACTGATATTCTTTGCTCATGATTTATATATTTATTGGTTCTCCTTTATGTTTATTCATTCACTATCAACAAATATTGAGGAAAGACATTCTTCTCGAACTAGAATCTGGACACTTGCAAAGGTAAAACTGCCCTTCCTTTTTCTCGCCTCAGGTTTAGACCAAACACAGGGATATAGACTTTGAACTGGAAAAGCTCAGGAAGTTAGCTCTTGTTTGACAGGTACTTTAGGAGCTTAACTCTACTCCTATTACTGTCTGCTTTTCATTATCACTTTGGAGTCACTTTCATGTCACGATCCTCTGACAGAACATACCTGTGATGAGGGACTCATCTACCATAGAATGTCCTTCAATAACACGGCCATCCACTGGAAACTTGCCTCCTGGAACCACCTTAATTATATCTCCACGCTGTACAAGTTCCACATCCACTTGTTCTTCACTGCACATGAGTTAACATAAAAAGCGTCACGGCATCTGCTTTTTAGTCTAACCTCCACACACACATTTGGAGATCATGCCACGCTTATAGTTCCATAATTACTACCACCAGAACCTAGGACCAACATTTATGCTAGCAACAACCATCTATTAGTTTTGCTCGCTATTAGTAATGAACAAAGTCTTGGCCCAAAGCAGACACTCTAAATATTTATTCAATAATCACTGAATAAGTGAAAGCTTAAAAAAATAGTGCCATAGTCAGGCATGGTAGCATACATCAGTAATCCCAGCACTTGGGAAGTAGAGGCAGGAGGATCATGAGTTCAAAATCATCCTGGGCTATATACAGTGAGTTCAAGATCAGCCTGTGTTATATGATACCCTTAGTAGTTATACATAATTGCCATCAACTATCTTATGTTTCTTTTCAAATAGAACAGCTCTTTCATTCCTTTCTTCCTTCCTCCCTCCTTTAGTCAAAGAAGGAATCACTAAGGGAAAAAATAAAGTAAATACACAATGGCAGAGCACTTGCTTGGCATACTTAAGGACCTCAAGTCATTTCCTAACACCAGAAAAATCCTGGAGCCAGGACCACAAAGCAAGACCTTATGTCAAAAGATGGGGGATGGTAAGAGATTGGCTCAGGTACTCTCAAAGCCATGATCTGGGCTGGAGAGATGTCTCAGGGATTGAGAACACTGGCTGTTCTTTCAGAGGACCCAGGTTCAATTCCCAGCACCCACATAGCAGCTCACAACTATCTGTAACTCCAGTTCTAGGGAAACTGACACCCTTACACAGACATACATGCAGGCAAAAAACCAATGCACATAAAAATAAGTAAATCTTTTTTTTTAAAAAAAAAAAAAGGCTGGGCAGTGGTGGCGCATGCCTTTAATCCCAGCACTCAGGAGGCAGAAGTAGGTGGACCTCTGTGATTTTGAGGCCAGCCTGATAGCCAGGACTGTTTCACAGAGAAACCCTGTCTCGAAAAAACAAAAACAAAAACAAAAAACAAAAAGCTTCAGCTTCCAGAATGTTGGGATTACAGGTATATACCACCACACATTGCTTGAATATGTCCTTTTATAAAGAAATATTATAGAACCTTTACCACTAAAACTACATGAGTGGTATTTACTTCCTATTTTAACAACAGAAAGAAAGATGAAACAGCTGGATGAAGTAAAGTATGATAAGATGGGGGTAATTGTTAAATCTCAGAGGCAGATTATGTGGGATTATGACATTCCTTACATCTGGATACAGCTCATAAGAAGTTACAAAAGGGAGTCAGTAAGCTGGCTCAGCAGGTAAGAGTGCTTGCTGCCAAGCCTAACAGCCTGAGTGCTATCCCTAGGGCCCACACGGGAGGAGGAAACTCCCACAGGCTGTCCTCTGACCTCCACACATGTGCCATGGCATGTGTGTGTTCACCACAATGAAATTAATGTAATAAAATGTTCAAAACAAGTTACTAAAGGAAATGAAGGTCAATACCTCAGGAGGAGATTTTCAGAGTTGAGAGTTACAATAGTTGCTTCTGTTGCTTGTAGTGAAATTAGCTTTGCAAGAGCTTCTGAGGTTTTGCCCTATAAATTAAAACACAATAATAATGGTAAGAAAGAAAATGTTTAAACCTTAAAGATATAATCTTCAACATTCACTCAAACATCAGCTTAAGAAAAACATTTGACCAGAAAAAAATTTACATTGGAATACTTATATCTTATAAAGAGCATTTTGAAAGTACTAAGCATAATTTATGAAGAAATACAATTAGAAAAATATCAAGAATCTAATTCATACATGAGCAAAGCACATGAATAGGTAGATCATTCAAGGAGGAATATAAATATTCAACATATATTTATCCAGACACTCAAACTAAAGCCACCTTGTAATTCTATTTAACATCTACTAACTTAGCAAGGATTTAGATAGGATGCAGCAAGGATTTAGACAGGATGCAACGCTGAGGACGCTGTAGTAAAACCTACTTTGCTGACAGGTCCTCACTGGCAAAATTTCCCACAGCTTATAGCATGAGACCATGAAAAGATCCATGCCCTTTAAGACAGCAATCACATCCTTTCTAATTACTCCTAAGGTACTCAGCTCAGAGGAGATGACTATTCTATTAGACATGAATATGGTCAGTGGCGGATTATCTAAAAATTTAGAAAAAAATTGAGAAGAAAACTAGAATGGTTTAGTAAATGAGAGCACAGTGACTTGACAGAAATAGCAAGTGATTGTCTAGACTATGTAGTGAGGGAAAAACTTGTACAGTGCTTTCTACTCTGCTAAACAGAAAGTTACGTGGAACAGGATTAGAAACTGACTTTCATCACAGCATGGCAGCATGGATGGACTTTGACATCAGTTTTAAGCCACATGGCTAAATCAGTTCTCAATTAATAATCTGATATGATAAATAAGTACTTCTCAAATGTCTCTCATAAAGTACCATGGGTATATTATCCTTGGCAGGAATTTAAATTTGATACGTTTCCTGAAGATAGTGCTAAAACTAAAATGGTTAACTACATAAATCAATACATAATTCTAATAAGTGGTCTAGTAAACATTAAGGTCTTTGACTGATACAATATTTTAGCAAATATCACCTTTCTTACTTACCTTTGCTATATGTTCCAGCCATCGACCTAGGGCAATAAACACAAACAGCATAGGAGGTGTATCAAAGAAGGTAACAGGGTTCACTCGGGCTCTCTCATACATTGCAACCAGAAGAATAACCAGAGAGTAGGCAAATGCAATGGTGGTTGCCAGCACAATCAGCACATCCATATTTGCTGTCTTATGCTTCAGTGCTTTGTAAGCCTGAACGTAGAAGTACCAGCCTCCACAGAACTGTAATGGAAGAGTGATAATTACTGGATTTCCTTCGACATTGAAATTCATATGTATACCTAAATAAACTTAGCATAATAAGATATCAATGTTTACATCCTTTGCCTTTTAACCAATCCATAAACACTAAGAGGATTTTTTGTTGTTGTTTTTGTTGTTATAGAGCCTCATATGTATCCCAGGCTGGCCTTGAACTTGACAAGATCTTCCTGCCTCTGTTTCTCAACTCCTAGGATTACAGGCATGCACCACCACACCTGGCTGTAAGGGGGAGATTTTGAGCTAGAGCAGAGTTATGTGCAGAACAAGGGCTTCAAATTGCTGCGCAAGACACCAAGGGACATCCACTATGATCCAGAGGATACTTCATACCATAAAGAAAGTCGGATGGCTATGGCCTTCTTCTTTTTGATGCTAGCCTAAACATGTAAACTAGGAAACAAATTTATACATTTTGGAAAAGGCTTTTTTAAATATATTAAACTTAGCCCCTTTCCAAAAGTCAATCACAAGCTGTGGGTTCTGTTGGGAAGTATAACAGGAGAGCTTGTCTTTCATTAGTGCAATTGGTATTAATTAGTTGCTAGTACTAATGTCTTTTGTTTTGCTTTGGGTTTTTTGGTGGTGCTGGGATTGAACATGGGGCTCTCAGTATACTAGGCTAATAATCTACCACTGAACTACACCCTCAGTCCTCACTTTTAAACCTTTAATGGAGATCAAATAAAGGGGAAAATCTTCTTAAACAGAAGTGTAACTTTTTACAGCAAAAAATTATCTCAAAATAAGGGTAGAAAAGTATAGAAAATAAATAACAAAAGAGTCTGAAAGAAATAAAAAATTATATATGACAGCATACAGGAATACCCAGTTAAAAAATCAAACTCTTTTTCTCCATTTTATTACAAAATAATATTCTCAGGCATAAATGGAATATATTAGCTATTTTAATTATTCATAAAGTAGCCAGTATAAAATGACCAGACTTCTGGCTGTTATCTATTTAACAATGGAAAATAACAGTGCCTACCACATTTTGGTTATTTTTTTTCTTTATCAACAAATATACTTGCTAATATGTTACTTGCCTGTACAGGTAGACATAATAAAAGGGACAGAAAATTCATAATGGACAATCCTGGCAGGATCTGATGCTCCAGGAACATAGAAGAGTGGATCATGATCATTTCTTCATTACTCATACTCTGATTATGGTGAAGAGTTGCAAGGTGGTGATCCATAACCATCATATATATCATCAGCCCCATTACAGGGATACAGAAAAACAGGCTCACAAGGAAAGACCTTCTCCATCTTATATGGGAAACATTTTTAAAAGAATAAAACACATTTTAGTGAGTACCTAAAAGTTAAATATTCTATGTACTATAGAGAAACCCAGATTGTAATCATCTCACCCAGTGTAAGAATGATATCATGGGGCTGCAGCAACAGCTCAGTTAAAAGCTCCTTCTGCTCTTGCAGAGGACCCAAGTTCAGTTCCCAGCACCCGTGTCAGCTCACAAGCACCTGTAACTCCTGTACCAGCAGATCCAATGCCCTCTTCTGGCCTCTGCAGGCTCCCGTGTACATGTGGCATACATTCACACATACACATACATGTAATTTTTTTCAAAAGTAAATCTTAATAAAATGCTATAGTAAAAATTGACATGCTAATAGGTTGGTAAATTTCTAAAAAGAATTGAAATGCTTTTTGTTGACAATTCCAAAGTACTTACTGTGTTATTTCTCGTTTATGATCTAAGTGACTGGCTGACCGATCTTTCTTGACCAAAGAAGCTTCAAAACCTAAGCTCTAAGGAAATTTGTAAGAAAAATGTCATTTCACTCAATGCAGAGATACTCTAAACCATGCTGTTATCATGTAGAACAATTCAGTTCAATTCCTGAGTAAAAGTCATTCTGGGGACTAGAAACATGAAGCTGTCCACAACTTTCTGTCCTTGACTGCTTTGGTTTCTAATTTTGCAAAGAAATTAATAGCTCATTGATTTTAGCTACTGTCTATTCTGTTGCTCTCAAACTAGCAATTTCACTCAAGTACAGTAGAGGTTTTCACAGACAGTGCACAAAAGCTAGCACTATATTATATACATTGACCAAGGCCTTGCCTGCATAGTTTTCATTCTTGTTCCACCATAAAAAGAACATGAAAAAAATCCTTTTCCCTGATACAACTAAGTATAAAAAGATAACTACACCAAAGTAAGATGCACACAGACACAGACAGTTAGAGACACCATGTTTTCAACTGCTAGGGAGACAGCTGCCATTTTCTAGCTCTTAGCAGTGCAACACGGTGAAAAGAGCAAATGTGAGGTCTGGAGGCAGAGTGATCAGGACCAAGTCTCGTGGGACTCAACAAATAACTTCTCAAGTTGCTTCACCTCTGAAATAAGATGGCAGCCCTGCTGTGAGAATTCAGAACTGAAGCCTAGTAGCACTATTGAGTACCTGCTGAGGGTGGCTAGGGTAGGTACTCAGAAATGCCAGCTTCACAGATGTCAACGGTAATGCTGCCTAAATGACCAGGGTATTCACTGAACTATAACATGCTTTCAGTCATCAGAACACCAATTTCACAGCACACTGAAACTTCGCACCTATATATATTATTGCTTAAGACACACTGAAGAACACAAAAAGAACTTAGCCAAAGAAAAGATTTGGCATTTTAACTTTTACTTTAACTTGAAAGTGGTTTTATTTTGTTCTGCTTTGCTTTAACAAACCATAACACATCTAGCATGATGCTTTAATTTCATAGTGATTAGCTTTAGTTTTCCTCATAAATTACACTTTATATCCATTTCCTAAATACTTTGATTGCTCATTTCAGCTTAAGTCTGCTCACGATTTAATAGTGCAAATGTACCTTTGTCTAAATTTCCCCGATGAATGCCATGGCAGGGGGAAACAAAAGCAGACACACTTACACTAATGCTCTTTTGTGGAACAGTCGAAGGGGTTAGAGACTTTTCATTGTCTCTATCTAATGTAAACCAGATGTGATTCCAGGAAGTAGTTGACTGGAAAGGTAAGACAGAAAAGCAAAATCATGGCACTTACTTCAATGGTATGGATAATATCTCTCGGACCAATAATTTCTGGATCATATTTAATATGTGCTTTGTTGGTTGCCAAGGCCACAGAGCAGTAGAAGATTCCTTTGTGTTTTGTGAGAGTAGACTCAATTTTATGGACACAGGAGGCACACGTCATTCCTCTCACCTGTTTAAAAACAAAGCCTTTGTTATTGAAAATATCCCTTTTCTTCAATTAAAAAGGAGTTATTACTTCTAACTAAAAGGACTATCATAACACAGGATCGTCTTACAAGGTTTTATCCGTGTAATTAGTGTACTCTTTCTTGATATGATCATTAGAATTATTTTTATGAGGGACTGTCACCTCTGATGTATTCTCAGGGGGAATGAAAAAGATCTAGAATTGGTTCTAAAGATAACTATACTAAGCTACACATATACTAAAAGCCATGGAGTGGTACATTTTCAATGAGTGGATTATGCAGTATGTGAGTTATATCTTATCTTGATAAAAAATTAATAAAGAATTCTATTTTTTGTTAATTTTGTTAACCAAGAAGTTATTTCCAATTAACAACCATTGGTAAAGGAAAATTTCATTTCTTCAAGAGTCTCTGGGTATCTAAACCCACTTAAGCGCAGGCTCCATGCCCCACAGTAGATGGCCAACACAAAACAAAGTCAAAAGTAGTTTTGGAGATTTGTTGTCTCATCTTGATTTGTTTAGACTTTCTTTTTAACCTTCCTGATCTTTTTCTAGTATATTACGGTTTCTGATTTTGTGTTTTTATGGGTGTGTCTGTGTGTGTGTGTGTCCATGTGCGTGCCTTTCTCGTGCTCTTTCCTAGTTTCTTCTTTGCTATTTCATCCATTTTAGTTTATTCTTGTTGGTCTTCTCTGCCTGTCTCTTTTCTATTTGGAAGGTGTGGAGGATCTAGAGGGGATGCAGGAGGGAAAACGATGATCAGAATATACTGTAGGAAAAGAAATTTATTTTCAATAAAAATAAATAGACTTTGTGTTTTACAATTTTTTTTGTTGCTTTGTTTTTTGTTTTTTCAAGACAGGGTTTCTCTGTGTAGCTTTGGCGGCTACAATTTTTTTAATTCATTAGTTCTTTGAGAATTTTGTACAATGTATTTTTGATCATATTACTCTCGCCACA
>LZPO01097107.1:325026-336492 GCA_001675575.1 Neotoma lepida
ACACACACACACACACACACACACACGCGCGCGCGCGCGCGCGCGATTTTCTTTAAAAAATGATACATTGAGGTTGGAGGTATAGTTCAATGGCTGGCAATTCCCCTGCTGGTAAAAATGCTAACCACCAAACCTACTGACCTGAGCTCCATCCTTAGTGGAGGGAGAGAACTCCTCCAAGTTGTCCTCTTGTCTTCACACCTGAGCTATATATAGTACATACAGCACACCCACAAATAAATGCATGTAATAAAATAAAATTTTAAATAAAAAGGGGCTAGAGTAATGGCTCAGAGCACATACCAGATTCAGCTCCCAACATCAGCAATGGGTAGTTTACAACTGCCTGTAACTACAGCTCCACAGGACCCAACACCCTTTTCTGAACTCCGAGGCCATCAACACCCAAATGTGCACATACCCAAGCACATACACATAATTTTAAAATTAACTTTTTAAAGAAACTGAGGTGACTTTTAAGTGGTCGCCAAAATATCAACAAATTGAGTTATAGGTGCAGTATGATTGGAGTTAAATTCAAAGAAATTCACAAACAAAAAGAGTATCACTATTCACATAGTTTATACCTTTGGCCACTTGGTACACATTTTCCCCCCAATACAACTGTCATTGAACTATTAAAAATAAAATTCACTCAATGGTAGGAATCAGGAAACCAGCTTTAGAGAAGCAGGATGACAAGTCAGCTACCCCTCTAGTTAATCTAGATATTGGTTTATCTATCACCTACCACCTCACTCTAAAATGTCATCTTTGCCTCCATCCTCTCAAACATATTAATGTTCTTTTCATGATTACTGTATTGAATGAGTTTTCATAGGACAATGTCTTCAGTAGGTTTTAGGTTTGCTGGGAGTTAATTAAGCACCTCCAAATTGCTTCAACCATGACATTAATATATTCTTAATGAAGTCGCCAGGGTAAAGAAACAACATCTGGGGCTGGGATGGCCCTGTAGTTAACAGTACTTCCCACAACCGTCTCTAACTCCAGCTCCAGGGGATGCAACACCCAGCTCCAGGAGATGCAACACCCTACTGTGGCCTCCACTGGCACCTCCACGCAGTGGCACACATAAAGAGCAAATCTTTTAACTGTAAAAAAGGCAACATCTGTATTCTCAAAATACCAGTGTTTTGTACTTGATACGCTTAATGAATGTAAATAACAAAAAAATACATGACAATTTCATTTCAGAGTAAAGTTAAAAACAGGACTTTATGACATTCAGCTTAATCTAAAAGTACTTCATAGTCCCTCAAAGAATTTTAAAGGATTAGCAATGCTTCTGAGGTAAATTATCTCAATTCTTCAGTCATAGAAATACGTAACAGAGAAGTTAGTGACCTCCCAACTCTAGGTAATAATAAAATTCCAAGATGCTAGAAGTACAACTGACATTTTCATGAAAGGGTACAACCTGCCTGGCTGGGTGTAACAGGAAAGCACCAAGGTTAGAATATTGTGGGGGCAACAATCAATTAATTCCTGCTTCATTTCTACTAGTGGTTATGGTAGTGTTAAAATCATCCATCAAAGGAGGGCAAGATGGGTCAGTAGGTGGTACACACTTGCTGCCAAACCTGAGTTTATTCCCCAGGACCTACAGTTAAATGAGAACCTACTCCTGCAAGTTGTCCTCTGACTCTCATATGTGCACTGTGGTGAATGTGGGCACAAACACACACACACAAAATTAAATATTACATGCAGCTGACAACTATCATTTACCCAACAAAAGAGAACAAATCATAGTGAACATTATCTGATCATAAATGAGTGCTAGTTCTGAGGTTAAAAGGTGTAGGATCTAACACACTAAGACATCTTTTAAAAGGTTCTTGTTTAATCACATTTCAGATTTATTTGTATTTGAATGACTTAATACCAGTTTGAACATTTCTACATATTTCATAAAAATGTTTTTTGGTTTTTTTGAGGCAGGGTCTCAAGTATGTAGGGCCTGACTAGCCTGGAACTTGCAGTAATCCTCCTGCCTCCCTACCTTTTATAAGTGCTGGGGTTGAAGGTGTATGGCACCACACCCAGCTTTTATCAAATAGTATTAATATAATAATTATAAATCTTACAATCTTTTAGTAAGCAGAATGTGGAATTCCTAGCAGATAAATTTAGAGATTGCTAAAGGCAACTTCTGTAACTCAGTTTTGGATCTGAGAGTTCTCTAAATCTAATACAAATAATGCTACTTGACAGGAACTCCATGTCCTGCTTACTAGAATATTATAAATGTAACTATAGACTACAGCTCTAATCAAAAGAAGTAATGGAGCACGTGACTCAAAGTTTCATTTAGCTAATATCTTACACAGCAAGTTCAGTGCCATAAACTAAACTCAGGACAATCCCCAAACCTAGATGTTACATAATATTGCTAGAATTACAGAAAACCAACAGGAGAGGCCCATGAGTCAAGTATCAAAATGTTATCACTTTAAACCCATGATTAACAGGTACTCTTATTGTTATGGCAACAAAAACTAGGAAGCATGTGACAGATCCTACCTAAGGATTAAGGATTATGTTGAAAATCCACCACCTAATTAAGGCAAATATGCTACTGGGGCTAAGGAGCTAGTCTTTATCAAACCTAGCTCACATTTACAGGATCATTATTTGCTTGGGTTTGGTGACAGTCTAAATTCTTTAAGCAGGAGAGGAAGGGAGTTAAGCCAACTCCCAATATAACCATGAGGTAGAGGGTACCAGGCATAACCTATCTGGACCAAACTCTTGACCCAGCTATGTGGTTATTTATTCACTAGATGTGATTTCAGCTTACTATATATAAAGTCGCCTTCCAGATCATAGATTGTCTTCATACCAATTTATAGAAAAAAAGCCATTTTAAGAAACAGTACAGCTTTTTGACTCAAATACAATGCTTAAATAAATGAAAGGTCATCACGCTTGGCTTCATTTACAAAGGAAGAAAATAAAATCTAAAATGAAGGTTTCAGAGGTACTTTATTTTTTCTTCAATATGCCATATTTTAGTAAATGCATAATTCTTTGACTTGGCATCACTTCTAAGTAGATTCTGAAACAACTCCTTGATTATTGTACCAGCTGGAAGACTATTGATCTCTCCATTCCTTTGGGGTGACTCTGCCAACAGGAGACAGGTTCCATTCTATTCCAATTTGTGTTGCTGTCTGTAACAATTAAAAGGCTGTCAGTTATACATATTTAAACCACAGTCCATTCTCAATTTGGAAACTATTTCTTCAAAATTACAAAGAATTCTGCTCCTTAGGTTAATAACAAACAGAATGCCATCAGGGATACAGTGCTTTTCATAGAAGTCAAAACCAACTGCTGTCCTAATTCTCCAAGGCAGTTTGCTTAACTTAAATGTTCAGAGTTGAAAGAAATGTTCTAAATCTGCACTGTCCAATACAGGAGTCACTGGCCACATCTGGCTGTTAAATACTTGGAATGTGGCTAGAAGATGGAAGAAATGAATTTTAAATTGTTCTTAATTCAAAATTATATTTTACATTTTCTTCCCCTCCAAAATTTTGCCTGTCAAGCACAACTAACTACCTAAGAGAACTCATTTCATTTTAATATCTGACTTCAAGGCTGAGGTACAGATCATTAATGGTGCATGAATATGCTTAGATACACAAGACCCTGGGTTCAATCCCCAGGACCAAAATTAATAGTATCTTTAATTTCAGGCAAGGATTGGATTGTCCCTTTTGTTTTATTGAGATAGGGTTCCATATAGCTCAGGGTGGCCTCAGACTTGATATGTAGCTGAAGATGATCCCAAACTCTTGATCCTCCTGCATCTCTAGTGTTGGGATTATAGATGTGTGCCACTTCACTCAGCAATCTGTATCACTTACATCCAAAATACATTTATCAAAATTTCAAAATAACCACTTTTAACCAGAAAATAGAGTAACTAGAAAATATATTGTTTTGCAACAGATGCAGAGCCCTAAAATATGGGAAACAAGTTACATTTCATCTATCAAGAAAATTATACTCAGGTTTCAGTTTTTTTTTTTTTTGAGACAAAGTCAACGATGCAGCCTAAGCTAGCCTCAAACTTTCTCTAGCTCTAGCTGCTTATTCTCCCAAGTGCTGGGATTGCAGGAAACTACAATCACACTGGCTTGTGCATCAGTTCTGATTACAGAATTTTAGAAGGGAAATCTGATTACTGAAGTATATCCAGGAAGGTGACTCATAATATGAACATCCAGAAATTATAGAAAAAGAATCTGACCAAAATACCTACAGATATTTTAATCTTAACAAATTAAAGACACTATGCTAATGGTTTTCAGGTTTTGGTTTGGTTTGGTTTTTCGGTGCTGTGAATTGAACCCAGGACCCAGTCAATGTCAAGCATGTGCTTTACAACCTATGACAGAAATCTTCTACTAGCTGATGGCTGTCATATGGAAATATGATGGGTCAGAACTTCTGACCAGGCTAACCTCACACTTGGAATCCTCTTGTCTAAGCCTCTCAAGGGCTGGGATTACAGGCATATACCACCATGCTTGGGCTCCACAAATAAGATCCTTCTAACAACTACATAATATAGAAAAGGGCTGCCTTGTGATCCATCAAGCAATTTGTTACTGGAAACATTAATAGAAGATGGGTGAATGCTGAATGCAGACATAACCTACATTGGGTGGACAGTCTTTCAAATCCCTCCTCAACTAGAAATTTAATATTCCCAATACATAGACTAGATAAGAATGAAACTTATCTAAATGAAAAACCACTGACCTTGAGAGTATAACTCAATAACAGAGCACTTGCCTACCATGTATAAGACCCTGAGTTCAATCCCTAGCACTGCAAAAGAAGAAATAATCAACTAATAGTACTTACATATGTCCATGCAGAAACACAGAAGAGGACTCCACCTGCTAATATAGCATTTCCATATTTGTCATGGAAATTAGGTGTTCGCTTCTGGTGGCTCTGCCTTGCCACCACTTGCTGAATGCTTCGAACTTAAAAAAGAACACAAAAATACATGTATCGATTATTAAAACATCGAGAACATAACCGTCAAGCAGGAAAACAAAGTAGTGAACTCTACATACTACTATGCAATTTAACTAAATGTTAATCACATTACACACAAGAACAAGTACCTTGGAGGTGGTGGTGCACACCTTTGATCCCAATGCTTGGGAGGCAGAGGGGGTGGATCTCTGTGAGTTTGAGAGAGTTCCAGGACAGCCAGGGCTAAACAGGGAAACCCTGTGTCAAAAAAAAGAAAAAAGAAAAAAGAAAAAAAACAGAAAAGAAAAGAAGAACAAGTAAGCACCTTTTCAAATGCTCTGAAAATAAAACGAAATGCCAGGCCCTGGGGCGCACACCTGTAATCTCAGCACTTGGGAAACTGACAGAATTGCCATGAGTTCAAAGGCAAATTTGGCTACACAGTGAATTCTAGGCTAGACTGAGCTACAGATAAATGGTCTATCTCAAAACTATACATATGATAGACTGACACCCAGACAGAAGCAGGATTAAACAAATACAAGAAAATGTTAACACATAATGGTGAATGGTCTTAATGCAATTCTCAATTTTCTGGATTTCACAAAGTTTTCAGAATTAAAAAGTTGGAGGACAGGAATGATAGCACACACCTTTTAATCCAAGGTCTCCAGAGGCAGAGGCAGGCAGCTCTCTGTGAGTTCAAGCACAGCCTGATCTATATAGTAAGTTCCAAGCCAGCTAGAGCTATACAGTCACACAATGGTTGGAGGAAAAGAAAAATTGGAAGTGTACGTCAGTAATGTGTTTTGTTTGTTTGTTTGTTTGTTTTGGTTTTTTGAGACCGGGTTTCTCTGTGTAGCTTTGGAGCCTGTCCTGGACCTCATTCTGTAGACCAGGCTGGCCTCGAACTCAGAGATCTGCCTGCCTCTGTCCCCCAAGTGCTGGGATTAAAAGTGTGTGCCACCATTGCCCGGCCTTTAGAAATTTTTTATTTTATTTATTTTCAATGTGAATTGGTGTTTTGCCATGGGTGTTAGGTCCCCTGAAATTGGAATTACAGACAGTTGTAAGCTGCCATGTGGGTGCTGGGAATTGAACCCGGGTCCTCTGGAAGAGCAGTCAGCACTCTTAACGGCTAAGCCATCTCTCCAGTCCCCAGTAATGGTGTATTGGATACAACTCATTAAATATCCTTGACTTCAATTTTCACTAAAATTTACTCAACATTGCTCAATAATTTAAAATATACAAGGAAAAATAAACTCAAAATTATCAGATTAATACACATCAAATGTTTATCACCTTAAAATTATAACAAAATACCTCTAAACTATGGTAAGCTAAATTTTAAAATAATTAGTAATGAATAAGGCTCAATTATATAATGAGAGTATATATGCAGGCAATCATATTTGTAATTCCAGCACTTGGAAGGTGGAGGCAGGATCAGGAGTCAGCCTAGAATGCTTGAGACCCTGTCTTAAAAAAATAAGAACATAGGGGGCTAGAGAGATGGCTCGGTGGTTAAGAGCATTGATTGCTCTTTTAGAGAACCCAGGTTCAATTCCCAGCACCCACATGGCAGCTCACACCTGTCTGTAACTCCAGTTCCAGGGGATCTGACACCCACACACAGACAGACATACATGCAGGCAAAACACTAATACACATAAAATAAAAATAATTTTAAAAAATAGAGTATATAAAAATGTATAAGATAGAGACTTTATCATTAGGTAATTTGTAGCCTAGAAGTGAATGTTATATATGAAGACAAAAATCACTCTAGTACAAGAAAGTAAGATTAACTGAGTACTTTGAATGGCAGGGAGCATTTGTTTATATAGATGTAGAAAAGTGGAATTAAAATTAACAGAGATAGATCTACTGTACCAGAAAGCCAATCAAGTTTTGATGAAGAACAAGGTATATAGTCAGGTTAATAATGAATAAAACTAGAAAGAAGCGGTAAATACCAAGAAAAGCTATTAGTTTTGTTTTTGTTTTTCCTCTCCAACCTAAGTATCATGTCCTTATTGTTTCAAGGGTCTTTAAAGGTGCTGACAAATACAGTGGAAAAAGAGAAATGTTGATTTGAGATGTGGTGGTTCACACCTGTACTCTCAGCCCTTGGAAGGCTAAAGAAGAAAAACCGCACTCAATTTTAATGCCAGCCTAGACTAGAGTGAACCCATTTCAAAAATAAAAACAAAATAAAAATGCTGTCCACTCACTCACACTTAAAAACGTTAATAGTTTCAGGCTGGGGTGAGAGCTCAGTGGCAGAGTTTTGGGTTCACATCCCATCATCTCCCAAAAATAAGATAAAAATAATGGTCTCTACATGGTATAATTGTAATAATTAGTTAACCATCATATAGTTCTTTAGCTGTTTTTCTTAGCTTTCATTTTCACCTTTAACCAGCTACACCCAGAGAAATGGAGCTCAACTGGTGTAGTGCTTGCTGAACATTCCCTGAACTTACTTGATCCCTAACACTGCAAAAACACAAATACACACACAATTTAGTCTATAAAGGTACTAAGTATCTGTAATCCCAGCACTTGGGAAGTAGAGGCAAAAGAATCACAAGTTGAGGTAATTATCCTTGGCTACATATTAAGTTGGAGGCCACCCTAGTCTACTTGAGATCCACATCCAGAATAAGCAAATTCATAAATATTTCATAATGTATTCTTCCCCTAGAATACTTAAAGGTGAGTATAGGAATTCCACACTGAGAAACAAAACACACAAACTTTTAAGATGACCTTTACCTGCATTATAAAAATCCCTACGTCACTTAAAGATCAAATAAATTGAATTACCAAACAATTGTTGTTTCAACACTCTTGTTTACCAAGTGGATTTCCTAAAGTCTCTCCTCTATACAAAAAAGGGGTGGGTGATGTTACTGACCACAGATTGGTTAATGATCTTATGAAATATGTATTATTTACTAATCTCTGTTTTGCAAAAACAAGAAAACAAGTTCATAAAGTTAAATGATTTGCCCAAAGTGAAAGAAATAATAAATACATTTGTGGCATATGACACATCAGTTGGGTTTCTATTTTTTTCAATTATTCCTAAAGTACTTCAGTGTTTAGAACATAATTTGTGATACTCCTAATATTGCTGTAAAATAAAAATAAAAATATGGTTAGAGAAGCAAGCTAAAGGTAGTTGTTTAAGGGTCACCTCTATTCACATTACTGAAGGTCACCTTCAAAGGAAAGCAATTATGACAATGATTTTTTTCTCTCCAATCCAAAGTATTCTCCATATACAATGCTAGTCTAAAATTTCCACGTGCTTGCCTAACTTTCAAACAGGAAAAAAATGACCATGATTGTATTCGCGATAGTTAATAATAGTCCGTTAAGATGACTAAAGCTGCCAAGTTTGCCACTTTGCTAGGTTTGCTACCACTTTTGTAACGTTTCCCCTTGCTATGAATCCAGGTGAGGTAGATTTAGTGTCCTCCCACCGTTACAGTATAAGATCAGATCCTCTATTTGGGATAACAAATAAATACACTCCCAAAGCTAAAATTTAGGACATCCCTTAAGGGGAGTCAGGTGTCCGCCAAACGTTTTTCCTGGAAATCATAGGTCCTTGAAGCAATGCAGAACTACGCTAGGAACACAATGACGGGATGATAAAGCCACTGTCCCGGCTACCACTGTCACTGCTATCTTCCCAGTAACTTGAGACCACGCAGAGGATCGTGCGCCTAGAATTAAAAGTGCAGGATACTGGAGGAGGAAAAGGACACGAAAGCACGAGGGCAGACGGATCCGCGGCTGCTGTAAAGGACTCGCCCACATTATCTGCTCACCTTGGAGACGGCTTACTGCATTTTTGACCAAGGGCAACATCGCGGAGAAGAAGATGGAACTCCGGTGACCACAGCTACCGCCTGGGTGCAGACTCGACCCGGCTACCCTTGTAAAGAGCCCTGAAAAACAAAATGGCTTTCAGTGGGGATTCTGAACGGTATTTGGTGAGGTCTCGCGAGATTTGGGGGTTGCCCTATAGAAATTGTTATCCTGTTTCCTGCGAGAAAAAAGAAAGGCCTTTGGGAAATGTAGTTTCAAGCTTCATAAGGGCCGTAGGATAGTATTTACTGAACAGTGAGATAAACTCTTTGAAGGAAAGTTTAGGACTCTACAAAAGAGAGCTGAGACACTGACCTTACATAAGGCACCAGCTTCAAGATGGTGCTAAAACTCCAGAGGTTTGGGTTTGGTGTCTCACTTCAAACTATTGTTACTTGAAATTTTTCATTTCTGTTTCCTATTACCTATACTAATTGGTTTAACTTTTAATCATTTTCGTAATTTTTTTGGGAGGGGTGGTTGAGACAGGGTCTCTCTATGTAGTTCTGGCTGTCCTGGAACTCTCTATGTAGACCAAGTTGGCCTTGAATGCACAAAGATCCTCCTGCCTCTGCCTCCCAAACGCTGGGATCAAAGGTGTGCACTACCATGCTCAGTTTAATTTTTAATCTTGAAATAACTCCAAATTTAGAGAAAGCCTGCAAAAATTGCTTTGTTTTGTTTTTGTAAAAAAAAAAATTTAAAGGCCAAGTATGGTGGTATATGCCAGCACTGTGAAAGCCGAGGCAGGCGGATCTCTTCGAGTTTGAGACCAGCCTGGTCTACATAGTGAGTTCCAGGACAGCCAGGGTCATATACAGAGACTTTGTCTCTAAAAAATATTTGAAAAAAACATTCCTGAGGTGGCTGTATAACTCAGGGGTAGAGTGCACATCTAGCATATGGGAGCCCTACGTTCCAGTACCTGCACCCAAAATCAGTGACATCCTTAAAGCCAGGTATAGTGGCATAATCTATAATCGCAACAGTCAGGATGGTGCAGAAGAACAATTCCAAATTCAACTCCAGTGTATCCAACACCTTTTTCTGGACTTCTAGGGCATCTGCATTAATATGGACATATACAGACATCTGCATAATTAAAAAGTCTTAAAATGCTCTTAAAACCAGAGATAGGGGCTGGAGAGGTGGCTCAGAGGTTAAGAGCACTGACTGTTCTTCCAGAGGTCCTGAGTTCAATTCCCAGCCACCACATGGTGGCTCACAACCATCTGTAATGAGATCTGGCGCCCTTTTCTGTGTACATAATGAATAAATCTTTTTAAAAAATTAAAAAAAAACAGAGATAGTACACAGATTATTGTAATCACACTTGGTAGATAGAAGAGAGCATGACCTACAAGTCCAAGGATAGCTTGGGCTCTATAGTGAATTTGAAGCCAGCCAGAGCCAGACAGAAAGACCGTGTCTCAAAAAAGAAAACAAGGAAAATAAAAATTAAAAAAAGGAAAAGGAAAAATAAATAACCTGCTAGCCAGGTGCATATCTATATTCCCTCTCAGAAGGTGAACGCAGGAAGAGCAGAAGTCCAAGGCCATCCTCCACTGGATAGCCTTCAATGCATGAGATCCTGTCACCAAATAGGAAAATAAAATAAGAAGATAAAATAAAATGTTGAATGACTCTAGAAACTTTTCGGTGAATATTTCCAGTATAATTGATTTAATCTTTCTCCATTTTGGGTAGCTTCATAATAAAATATTAGAGGGACAGGATAGTGTATTTTTCTCTTTTTCATGTATGTACATATGTGAGATATATATATATATATATATGACTGTTGTATGACCACAATATGTTACCAAATTGAGAAAAGCTCTGATATAATACAGCTTATATTCCAATTTCACCAGGTTTTTCCAAGATTTTTATCCAGAATTCAGTCTAAAACCCAACATTGAATTTAGTTACCATGTGTCTTTAGAGTTCTTTAAAAAATCTATTGTTTTTCAGCCTTTCTTTGTCTTTTCTGGTATTACTTTTTTTATCCATAGAGATAAGCTTGTTGGCTCAGTTTTACAAATGAAGAGAGTAAGGTGCAGAATTCTTAAGTGATCTTGCTCAAGCTCAGATCAAGATTAAAATGAAGCAATTATAAGTGTTAGAACTGGTAATGATGCTTATGACTCTATGTGTCTCTTCTCTGATACTTTTGAAAAGTATAGACAGGGGCTGGAGAGATGGCTCAACGGTTAAGAGCACTGGCTGTTCTTCCAGAGGTCCTGAGTTCAATTCCCAGCAACCACGTGGTGGCTCACAACCATCTGTAGTGAGATCTGGCATCAGGCAGAACACTGTATACATAATAAATAAATAAATTTGAAAAAAAGAAAAAAGTATAGATTGTTGTTATATCAACTTGCCTTTTTGTTTTCGAGTGATTCCATTCTGTTTATGTACATCTGGCAAGAATGCTATGGAACAGATGTATCTTCTTTTTTTTAAATTTTTTTTTATTAAAAGATTTTCTTATTTTACATACCAACCACAGAACCCCCTCTCCTCCCTCCTCCCTCCTCCCGCCCCCCAGCCTTGACC
>LZPO01097107.1:341613-357179 GCA_001675575.1 Neotoma lepida
AAAAATTCTTAACTGTTGAGACATTTCTCCAACCCCTCTTCCAGAATATTATACTAAATAAGTATGTTTCAAAAGAATGCTTTTTTGATCTAAGATCTCTTGTAGCCCAGGCTAGACTGGAACTCTGAAGGTTTAATTTCTTGAACTCCTAATCCTCCTGCCTCCATTTCCACCTTCCAAATGCTGAGATTCTGGTTGTGAGAAACCACGAGGGCTCTTTTTTTTGAAACAATCTTAATTGCTCAGGCTGGCCTGGAATCCTGGCAATGTAGCCAAAGATGACACTGAACTCTTGGTGCTCTTGCCTTCACATTCCAAACCAAATGGTTGGTTAGAGGCTTGCTTTATTGAGGCTGGCTCGAATTTCAAACAATTCTAAACGAACGCTTTCTGGAGGATGATTCTATTTTCAAATGTACAAACCATTTTGTACAACGCCTCCCCTCCCCCCTCCAAAAAGGGCAGCCTTTCACAGGTGCGCATGCGCGTTGATAGTCGCTAACTGCGAGGTCTTTACGCTCAGGAGGGGCGGTACAGCCTTTTTAACAGACCAATAAGAAACCTCCAGATTATCCTTTCCCTATTGGCTCCCTGGAACCAATCGGAAGCGAAATGGATTTTAGCGGGCGTCTGCAGCGCGTGACGTAATGTGAGGGGTCGCCCGGCAGGGCTGAGCCGGGCCAATGGGGAGCGGCAAGGGTTCGATTCGCCCGTTCTCACGCCCCACCCTCGGACCTTGCTGGAAGAAAGTTTCACCCGGCCTCCGAGGGAGACGAAAGAACATGGCTTCGCCGAGGTGTCTCTGGAGTGTGTGCGCGACCGCGGCGGTGGCACTGCTGCTCGTTTCCAGGGTTCCCTCGGCCTCTGCCCAAAGAAAGAAGGAGGTGAGGCGGCGCCTGCCAGCGGCAGGGACTTTCTCGGCTTGGGGCTAGAGAGGGTCAGCTCGTTCCTTCCCCAGGATCTGTGCTGGGCGTGACTTGGATTCCACCTTTGGGAGGAAGTTGGCTTCACAAAAGCGGGAGCTGTAACTTTTTGTGTTGTGGGGTTTCGAATCCAAAAGCAGGCTGAAGTTGGTGACCAGCTGGCTTTCAGCAGCTGGGGAATGTGCAGGTGCAAGTTGTGACAATTCTGGAGTTCGGGCCGATTTGAGTGTCGGGCTGAGGAGCACGATTTGCTACCCAGAGGGTATAATGCAAGCTTCTGTTGTTGACCATGTAGCTCCCTCGGACGTGTGTAAGAGTTGTCTTGTCAGCCCAGGAGTGGGAGAAGTAGATGAGTGAGATGATGCCAGTTCCGTGCCCGTTTGTCAGCGTGCTCCGCTGTGTTCTGTGTGCTTGACGGACACGAATGACCAAACTAAGACACCCCACGCCACCCGTTTGTGGAACAGACAGACTTTGAGGTGTGGGAAACATACAATATTCCTTTCTGTTTATTTTTTATTCTTTTTCCTTTGACGCATTCTCTCATTGTAGCCCACGCTGGCCTCGAACTCATAAAAATCCTGCATTTGCCTTCCAAGTGTTGGGATTACAGGTGTGAGCCAAGACACCCAGCTATTTTTCTTTTAGCTTTATGTTTAACAGTTCGAACAGATGGATCTTAGCACTGTGTTTTTGAACGTTTGTGACTTAGAACCATATACTTTTAGAGCTTTAAAAGACTACTAACAATTAGTAACAATTATTTATACCCTCTAATTTTATAGGTATGGAAAACCAACCCTAGGTTTACACAGTTAACTACTACAGTTAAAGTAGACTAAAGCCCTTTATTCCAATGCTACTTATTTCCTATGCATTCTGCACTTTTCTCTAGTACACAAAACCTATGTGTACATTTTTTGAAATGCCCAATAAACATGACAGCTGTTAAATCAGTAAATTAATTTCTGTATCTATCTGACCATTTGAATTATTTCAAAAGACTAAAAACTAAGCTAAGCCTGGCATGGTGGCCATGCCTGTGTTCAAAACATCGTAGTGAAAGAGGAACAGGAATTCACGGTCATCCAAGTGAGTTAGAGACTAGTCTGGGATCCATGAGATGCTATTTGAAAAAAACAAAATCGGAAAACTAGCAAGTGAAAACATTGAATTAGGGAAGGACACAAAGAGGAAAGTAAAAAAATACAATTATGAAACATAAGCTCTAGTGAGCAGCCTTTATGCTAGGCCAAGAAATTGATATGGCTTTTTTATGTTTTTGAGTGTTTGTTTCATGGATGTATGCTCACCACCTCCATGGAGGCCCAAAGAGGGTGTGGAATCCCCTGGACTATAGTTGAAGACAGTTGTGACCTAACATGTGGGAGCTAGGAACCAATCCTAGGTGCTGTCCAAAAGCATCAAGAGCTCTTAACATGACTTAGCTCTCTAGCTCCTGATGTGACTTTTTTGGAGAATCCCAGTCCATTCTTTTTCATTGGGTGGGCGGGGGAAATGTGTGGAATTCAAGACAGGGTTTCTCTGTGTAGTCCTGGCTGTCCTGGAACTCACTCGGTAGCCCAGGCTGACCTCAACTCAGAGATCCACCTGCCTCTGCCTTCCAAGTGCTGGGATTAAAGGTGTGCGCCACCACCACCCAGCCCAGGCAGTATTTGTAGAAAACAATATGCAAAGCAATACATAATTTTGTACCCTCAAAGTCCTGGTTTTAAGCTGTATTTGTATGTATATGTATAGGGCAAACTGTTAGAACATGACAGTCTCTTAACAAACAGCTGCTGTCTCTGGGCATTTAGTGGTGTTGGTAAGGGAAATGCTTTCACATTTTGCCCTATATATTAGTATTGTCTGAATGTCCACATATATATTAGTATTGTCTGAATGTCCACAGTAATGACTTACTCTTTCTCTTGAAACAAGTTTTTGGTACATATTCCAGGCTGGCCTTGAATTCCTCTGGGGTGCCAGAATCACAAAGTAAAGTTTTGTTGTGTAGCCTAGACTGGCCTTGAGCCTTAGGTTCTCCTGCCTCAGACTCCCCAGTGCTAGAATTAGAGGTGTCTGCCACTATACCTGGTCACTTAGTCTTTTTAAAGATTTACTTTTGTTTTTAAGTAATTAAAAAAATTTAGGTATATAAATGTTTACCTGGTGCCTTTGGAGGTCAGAAGAGAGCATCAGATCCCCTGGAACTGGAATTACAAGTGGTCCTGAGCCACTATGTGGGTGCTAGGAACATAACCTAGTCCTCTGCAAAAACAGCAAGTGCTCTGAACTGGCTAAACCATCTCTTTAAGATGCATGGGATTGTGTATGTGTGTGCGTGTGCGTATGTGTATACACATGCCACTTGTGTGTAGGTGCCAGTGGAGGCTGGAATAAGACGTTGGCTTACCTGGAGCTGAAGTTACAAACTGTTAGAAGCTTATTGATGTGCGTGATGGGAATTGAAGGGTCCTCTGGAAGATCTGAGTTTTATCTCTCTGGACCCTTAAATTTTGTTTATTTGTTTGTTTGTATGTGGGGGATGTCAAGAGCCACTGCACACAAGTGGAGGCCAAAAGATAAATTGCAAGTGTAGGTTCTCTCCTACCACATGGCACCCAGGGATTAAACTCAGGTCATCAGGCTTGGTGACAAGCACCTTTACCAATGAGCCATCTCACTAGCCCCGCTTAATCTTTTAAAATAAAAGGTGTGGGGTTCTTTGTTGTTGATTATTTGTTTTGAGACAGGGTCTTCTGAAAGTTGCCCAGGCCAGCCTCAAACTCTTTGAGGACCTGAGGGCCACCTTGAACTCCTGATCCTCGTGCTTTCTCCTTACATGCTGGGATTATAGGAGTGTGCTACTAAGCCCAGCAGAAAAGGTGAAGGGTTTCTAAATCTAGAATCTCTATCAGTGAAATTATGTTTATTAATTTTTTTAACTAAAGACAGAAATACCTTTTACAAAGCAGATTTCTTGGGTGGTGGGGGGCAGCTGGAGAGATGGCTCAGCAGTTAAGGGCATGTGTTGGTCTTCCACAGGACCTGGGTTCAGTCCACATGGTGGCTCACAGTCATCATTAACACCAGATCCTGAGGACTTCATGCCCTCTTCTGACTTGAGAGGGCACTACACATGTACATGGGCACATGCATACATGTACACAAAACAAACAAACCTTCAAAAGAAGGAAATTGCTTACTTTTTAAAGGAATATACTAAATATACTAAATTGTATATTTTTTAAATGATTAATGTGGATTTTGTGTCACGTAAATTTTACCTCAATAAAAAATTTTTTAAATAATCTGATTCTAACTCCCTTTTATTCATGCCTACTGTTCAATCTTTAGAAATAAATTGCATTTACTACTTATCTGGCTGACCTATAACCCATCCTTTTTTATGTATATCAAAGGAAATTATCATAAACAGGAAATAAGCACAACAACAAAGGAATATTGGGGAAATTGTAACTCAGCTTTTTTTTTTAATTAAGAAAAATGTTTTCCAAGAGTCTTTATGTCAGAAATCTATAAGCAAGATACAGAAAAAAAGTTAGGATGGAGGTAATGTAACAGTATTCACTGTATATTGTAAATAACTTTTGCTACTGTGTCTATTGACCACTATGCAACAGAGTAACAAATACTGTTAACAGAAGTCAGTGTTCCAGGCTAGTGACATAGCTCAGTGGTAGAGTGCTTGCCCATTATGCATAAGTCCGTTGACCCTTTTTATCCTTCCACAAGTGCTAACACAAAAAACCTGAAAACTTCTTACCCTACTGTGCAGAGTATAAAAATGACCTCTAGAGCCCCTGTCTTGTGCTTCATCCAGCCTTGTATCAGTGCAGGATTCTTTTGTGTGTTTGGTTTTGGGTTTTGTTTTGTTTTGTTTTGTTTTGTTTTTTTGAGGCGGGGTTTTTCTGTGTAACAGCCCTGGCTGTCCTGGAACTTGCTCTATAGACCAGGCTGGCCTCCAACTCACAGAGATCCCCCTGCCTCTGCCTCCCAAGTGCTGAGACGAAAGGTGTGTGCCACCACAACCCAGGCAACAGACAAGTTTTTTTTTTATTTCTTTATTTTGGGGGATAGAGAGGTAGCTCAGTGGTGTGTAGTGCTTCTGCAGAGGATGCAAGTTCAATTCCTACCACCCATGTCAGGCTGGAGCTCCAGGGAATCTGGCTCCTCTGGCCTCTGTGGGCACCTGAACTCAAATGCTCATACCTAAGTCACATGCACATACCTAGACACAGAAGCATGCATCTGAACTCTAACACACATACCTAACAGAAACACACATAACTAAAAAATCTTTATGCACGTACACATGTGTGACATGCATGCAGTGCCCATAGAGGCTGAAAGAGGGTGTCAGATCTGACCCTAGAATTATAGGCAGTTGTGAGGTAATATATGGATGCTGGATACCAAAACTGTGTCTCTGCAAGAACAGCAAGTGCTCTTTACCAAGTACCACCAACTGAGCTACATCTTCAGCCAAGACCATGTTTTAAATTTTTTATTTTATTTTTGTATGTGTATCTGTGTGAGTGAATGTGTACATGTATGTAGGAGATGTGTGAAGATGCCAGAAAATGGGGTCACTTGGAGATGGGGTTATAGGCATTTGTGGGCTATCTGACTTGGTTGCTAGGTTCTGGACTCTAGCCCTTAAGCCTTCTTTCTTTTCTTTTCTTTCTCTCTTTTTCTTATTTTTTTATTTAAATAAAATATTTATTTTTTGGTCTTTCCAGACAGGGTTTCTCTATATAGTCCTGACTGTTCTAGAACTCACTCTGTATACCAGGCTGGCCTCAAACTCACAGAGATCTGCCTGCCTCTGCCTCCCAAGTGCTGGAATTAAAGGTGTGTACCACCATCACCCAGCCCTTAAGCCTTCTTTCTATATCAGGTATACTAAATTATCTGCCTTGCCTGATCTTCTACACTTGTACAAATGTCTATACATGTATTACTTTGCTGGAGGAACTTTTCCCTTTTCCCTACCACCATACCCCTATTTACCTGAAAGTCTCTACTCCCTTTTCTGTGTGTTGACTTAGAGTCTCGTGCCTTCGCTCATCTTGAACTCACTATATAGCCAATGTTGGCCTCCTCCTCAGCAGTGCTGGGATTACAAATGTGTACCAGTGCTCCTGATATTTCCAACTCTTTAAGTCTTTAACTTTTCCTGATCCCTAAGGTAAGATAAATTGACATGATTTTAACACACGATACTGACATGGTTTGTATATCAGCCTTTTTCATTAAATTGTGAGCATCTTGAATGCAGAAACAGTTTTTCTTTCAGTATGTATCAAATGAATCCAGGACTAGTGATCCACTTCTGTTGTCCCATCATTTGAAAGGCTGAGGCAGGGAGGTACTCTGAGTTTCAGGTCAGCCTGGGTTAACAGACCAAACCTAATCTTGGCAGTACTGGGAAATAAACTGGGACTTCATGTATACGAGGCAAGTATTCTACCAACTGAGCTCCATCCCCAGCCAGGATTTTGTCTTAAAATAATTTTTATTTTACTTATGTGTGTGTGTCTGTGTGAAAGTATATGTGTATGTGTGTTAGTTCCTGCAGATACCAGAAAATGGGGTCAGATTTCTTGGAGCTGGAGTTACAGGCATTTGTGGGCTTTCTGACTTGGGTGCTGAGTCCCCAACTAGAGTCCTCATGCTAGAGCAGCAAGTGCTGTTAATGCTGAGTCATCTCTCCAGAAGTTGTGCATGCATGTGAATACTGAAGATTGAACCCAGGTCTTTTACAAATGCCAATTAAATGTCATATCCACTGATCTATATATCCCCATTTAGTCAGGGTTACTATTGCCGTGTTAAAACACCATGAGTGCCGGGCGGTGGTGGCGCACGCCTTTAATCCCAGCACTCGGGAGGCGGATCTCTGTGAGTTCAAGGCCAGCCTGGGCTACTGAGTGAGTTCCATGAAAGGCACTAAAGCTACACAGAGAAACCCTGTCTTGAAAAACAAAACACAAACAAACAAACAAAAAAACCACCATGAGCAAATCAACTTGGGGATGAAAGGATTTATGCTGCTTACACTTCCATACCACAGTTCATCATGAAAGGAGGTCAGGACAGGAATTCAAACAGGGCAGGATCCTGGAGGCAGAAGCTGACTTCCTTTGATGATGACCGACAATATGGAAGTGGAAGTGAAATAAACCTTTTTCTCCCCCTAGTTGCTTTTGGTCTTGATGTTTTATCGCAGCAATAGAAACCCTAACCAAGACGAAAAGTGATAGAAAATATGGAAAAGGATAGATGCAAAAAGAATAACAGCATGATAAAAATGATCATGATAGTGTCTGAATGGCTGTCTTCCTGCTTCTTGGTTCTCAGAAAAATCTTGTCAAACTGTAAAGAGGATTTGCTTTAATCCAATCATACTAAACTGTAGCAAGTTGCTGAGTCTTGTTTTCAGCAGCAGCAGATTGGGGGGAAATCCCCATTATTTAGCTTTTCTGAAAATTAAATGAGATGAGCTCAGTCCATAGATTCTCCATGGATTTTCTAATGCAGTACTTGGGCTATAAAATATATGTGATCCTTTTCCTCTTGAGTAGATGGTTTTCAATTGCTTTTGCAGTTTTAGGCCTCCCTTCCACATGCTAAGCAAGCCTTCTGCCCCCAAGCTACACCTCCAACTCTTTAATTCATCTTTTTGTGATTTAGTTTTTCAAATAAAGTGACTTCACAAAGTATGTTTGGGGGGGTTGTTTTTGGTTTTTTTGAAGACAGGGTTTCTTTGTGGAACAGTTCTGGCTGTACTGGAACTCACGTGGTAGACCAGGCTGGCTTGGAACTCACAGAAATCCACCTGCCTCTGCCTCCTGAGTGCTGCAATTAAAGGCATGTGCCACCACCTCCCGGCCATGAATTACCTGCAGCTTTAATAAGACAGGCTATCACTTGAAAAACTTTTGGATTCTGTAATGTAGTTTTGAAAACTGCCACATAGAAATATCACAAATGTTACACTGGAGAGATGCCTCAATTTTTAAGAGAACCTGTTGCTCTTCCAGAGGACCTGGATTTGATTCCCAGCACCCACATGGTATCCCACAGCCATCTGTAACACAGTTCCAGGGAATCTGACATCACCTTCTAACCTCCTTGGGCACCAGGCACGTGTGTGGTGCACATACACACGGGCAAACAAAGCGCTCATACCCATGAAATAAAACTTGAAAAGTAATTTTTAAAGAAATACCACAGATGCAAACCCCTATAGTTCTGTAGACAGTATCTGTTACAGAAACAAAACAGTAACAAAACACTGCGGGGGGGGAAAAAAATGAGGCAGCCCTCCCCTCCCCCCAAAAAAGTCTCAGAGAAAGAGATAGGGATGAATTGTAGCTATGTTTAGGAAGTAGGTAAACTGAGAGTGGAGCAGATGGCAAAGGGATTCAAATGCTTTCTTCTCTGCTCACAGTCTGTCTCTTTCAGTAATTATCTGTCAATTATGTTTCCAGATCTGTTCAGTTTTAATTGAAGGACAGAGTTATAAATGTGTTGCTGAAGACCAGTTAAATGAGTAGGAAGGCTAAAAATAAGATTTTTTTTTTAAATGAGTAAGCCCTGATGGACTAGAACAGACAAACAGTCAAGGTTTTGAAGAAAGGGGAGGTATGTTTTAGAGAAATCCAGACTGGTGATGCTTTGAAATTTGAACGGCAGAACTAATGTTAGTCCTAAATGGTAATGGGTTCCTGTATTCCATTACCATTGGGAGATGGCAGTGACAGAATTCATAGTGCTTAATTTTTTTTATTTTTTAATTTTATTTTTGGTTTTTCAATTCAGGTTTTCTCTGTGTAGCCCTGGCTGTCCTGGAACTCACAGAGATCCGTCTGCCTCTGCCTCCCTAGTCCTGGTATAAAAGGTGTGCACTACCACCACCTGGCTTGGCTAAGATTCAGGCTTCTTTGCTAGAGCTAGTGGAGATAAATATGCCTGGGTATGGTGGTGTATACTTGTTACAATAGGACTTGAGAATCAGAAGCAGTAGAATCTCTAAGTTTAAGGCCAGCCTTGTCTACATAGTAAAGCCAACTTTACTATGTATATATAATACATAGTAAAGGTTATCCAATGCTACATAATGGAATAGAGAAAGCTAGCTTTCTGGGAGTGAAAGTCTCTAATCCTAGCACACACTTGGGAGACCAAGGCAAGAGGATCATAAGGTTAAAGCATGACTAGGCTACATGGGTTGACGGCCAGATTGAGCCACAAAGGGAGACCCAGTCTCAAAACAGAAGTAAGAAAATAGAACTAAAACCTTTCCATTTAAATGAACAAGAGAGCTGGGCGGTGGTGGCACATGCAAGCCTTTAATCCCAGCACTTAGGGAATTCCAGGACAATGAAGGCTGTATAGTGAAATCTTGTCTTAAAACAAAAATAGGAGATGGAGAGATGGCTCTGGTTAAGAGCACTGGCTGCTCTGCTCTTCTAGAGCTTCTGAGTTCAATTCCCAGCAGCAACAACATGGTGGCTCACAACAATTTATAATAGGATCTGATGCCCTCTTTTCGTGTGCAGGTGTACATGCAGACAAAGCACTCATAAATAAAATATATAAACAACCCTTTTAAAACACCCATAGAGTAATAGGGAAGACAAAAGTGTGAAGGAAGTGTCTAAGAATTATTAAGATGTGGGGCTGGAGAGATGACTCAGTGGTTAAGAGCACTTACTATTGCAGAGGACCCAGGTTTGGTTCCAAGTACCCTCATGGTAGCTCCTGGCTTCTTTTAACTTCAGTTCCAGGGAATTTGATGCCCTCTTCTGACCTCTGAGGGTACAAGGCACACACATAATACACATGCATACATGCAGACAAAACACTCATACACATTTTAAAAAAATCTCAAAGATAAAAATAATTATTAAGATGTTATATTTCTGGACTGGAGAGATGGCTTAGTGGCTAAGAGTGCTTCCTGCTATTTCAGAGGACTTGAATTTGGTTCCCAGCATCTACACCAGGCTGCTCATAACTGCCTGTGACTCTAGTTTCAGGGGATCCCTGTGGAGGCCCACAGAGGCTATCTAGTGAGACCTTACTCAGGGTCAGAGAACTGAGCTTGCTTTACTCAGCAGTGCTACATAATGGAATGATTTGGCCAGGGGCATGGATACCTGGTGTTTGGAAGGGTCTGCACTTGGCTGTACTGTGTGCTTTGATCTAGCAAGGGGGAGGTCTTTTGCCCTGCCCCTTGGCATTTTTATAAAAAGCCCTTTTGAAGAGGGAGAAAGGACCATTGGGTTTTTATCCAGGTCCTCCCGAAGCTACCTTGTGTTTCTGTCTGTCTTCTCCTTGTCTAGGTCTATCTTTCTATCTGATACTTCCTTATCCCTCTCTCCTCCACCTAAGAGTCCTTCAAAAGGTGGGAACTGGACTCCCACAGATCCCACACCCCATTCTGGACTCTGGACACTTGCACTGATGTGTGCATACCCACACACAGACATACATATATACACATAATTAAAAATAAAGTGTATCTTTTTTTTTAGGTGTGGTGGCACATGCCTTTAATCCCTGCACTCTTGGGAGGCAGAGACGAGCAGATCTCTGTGAGTTCGAGACCAGCCCAGTCTACATAGCGAGTTCTAAGACAGTCAGGGCTACACAGAGAAACCCTGTCTTGAAAAACCAAAAAAAAAGAAAGAAAGAAAAGAATCTTTTTTTTTTTAAAGAATGGGTTTTCAGAAAAATGTTTTTTTACTTCTCTAGATTATCAAATCTTTCATCCATTCTGGGAAGATAAAGGTGTGATTTTTCTATAAGTGTGTAGGTGAAAATTTGTTTGGTCCCACCTGGCTTCCGTGGCTGCTTAGACCCAAGTAAACACACAGAGGCTTATATTATTTTTAAACTATGGCCGTGGCGGGCTTCTCACTAGCTAGCTCTTATATCTTAAATTAACCCATTTCTATAAATCTATGTCACCACGTGTTCCGTGGCTTTACCTGTGTGCCGTTACATGCTGTTCTCTATACGGCAGAATTGCGTCTGCCCAGCTCTGCTTTCTTCTCCTCTCTTCCTAGTTAGAATGTCCCGCCTATTCTTATTCTGCCTCACCATTGGCCAAACAGCTTTTTTTATCAACCAATCAGAACAACACATATTCGGAAAGACATTTCCATCATAAGTGGTTGTAATTTTCCTATTCATTTGAACTACTTAATGCTTATTTAATTTTATGTGTTATACATAGAAATTTATATAACATTATCTCTACTCATAAGAATTAGAATGTAAGCCAGGCGGTGGTGACGCACGCCTTTTAATCCCAGCACTCAGGAGGCAGAGGCAGGTGGATCTCTGTGAGTTCGAGGCCAGCCTGGGCTACCGAGTGAGTTCCAGGAAAGGCATCAAAGCTACACAGAAGAAACCCTGCCTCGAAAAACCAAAAAAAAAGAATTAGAATGTAATTTTTAAATTAAGAGTGGAGCATGGTGGTATCCACCTGTAATCCCAGCACTTTAGAGATGGAAACAGAAGACCAGCAGTTCAAGGCCAGCCTCAGCTACATAGTTAGTCCCAGACCAGACTGGGATACATGAGACCCTGTTCCACCAAACCAAAACAAAATGAGAATGTAGAGCTGTGGGTCTCAAACTTAAGTGTTCTCAACCTGTGGGTCTCGACCCCTTTGGGGTCACGTTATCAGATATCCTGCATATCAGCTATTTACATTATGATTCCTAACAGTAGCCAAATTACAGTTATGAAGTAGCAACGAAATAATTTTGTGGTTGGGGGTTGCCACAGCATGAGGAACTGTATCAAAGGGTCATAGCGTTAGGAAGGTTGAGAACCACTGCTCTAAAGAATCATTTGGGGTGTGTGTTAGAATTCCATATTCTTGAAACTTTCCCTAGATCTACTCAGTCAAGTCTATTGGAAGATGAAATCTAGAAATCTGTATTTTTAACAGAATTAGCTGCCTGACATGTACACATTCTAAACAGTATTTTCTAGGCTTACTTATTCTAAGATATATTAAAATATTAGTTTGCTTTTTTTTTCGTTTTTGAAACAGGGTTTCTCTGTGTAGCCCCTGGGCTGTCCTGGAACTCGCATCAGGCTGGCCTCTTCCTCCCTAGTGCTGGGATTAAAGGCATGAGCCATCACTGCCCAGTTTATTTTCCTATTTTGAGATTGAATCTCACTGTGTTACCTCACTGGCCTTGAAATGCTGGCTTAAGCAACTCTCCTGCCTCATACTTCCAAGTAGGTAGGTCTGCAGGTGTGTACTACCACCCCTAGTTCTAACATCTAATTGTGAAAGTCCAGATTGTGTTCATGTAATCTTATGTAGAAGTTTAAAACTATTTCATCTGTTGTGATCTGTCTTCCTTTATTTTCAGGAAGTACACTTAATTGCTCTCACTTTAAGCAGTATTTTGAAGATAATTGTATTTTATAAGAGTTTTAGAAAGAAACTGTGGGGCTAGTGGTGAGCTGTCTCAAACTAAAACTGAAACGACTAAAAATGTAAACCAGTGTTGTCTGAACTGAGAGGAGCTAATATGTTTAGTTGCTTTTATTTATTTATTTTTAGAATGTCCTTTATTCTTTGACATATGTGTATTCAGTGTATCTTTACCACATCCCCTAGATGCTTATTTTTTTAAGAAACTGCTAAATGGTTTTCTCAGGTGGCTTTGTTGTGGAAAATTTGTTTGTGTTTTCACTCTGAGACCACCCACCCATGGAGTGGACCAAAGAGTTTTCTAACAGACTCAGAGGAGATAGAAGAATGTAGAGAATAAGGAGGGGCTAAAAAGAAGAGGGTAAAGTGATATTTGTTCTGTCACTCCATGAATCAATCAGGCTTATTCCCTAATATTTGACTCTTGAGCTTTATTGAATAATAAAACAGTAAAAGAAGCTGAAATAATAGGCTTCATCTAGCCTCCTGTATGTGATTTTGGGCTTGAGTCTGAAGCAGGTAACTAGGAAATTAAATTCATGTACCCTGGATGTATTTAATAGATTGTAGTTCTTTGACCTCTTTGAGATCTGCTGCATATGACATTTAAAATGTTTAAGTTTTCTGCAGTGAACTATGACCATGGCTAACAGTGACCCTTGAAGTCTCCAAAAGGATAGGGCCCCACAAAAATTCCACCTGGATTGTGCTAATGCCACTAAGCTGACAAAACACCACCCAGAGATCAGCTTTGGACTACAAACTGCTCAGGACAGTTTCAAGGTGGTTATTAGCTAAGATGGTCCTACAGCCTCATAGACTACTCCAGCCAGGATTTCAGATAAGCCCTGCACTTGCCCATCGCATGAAGACTGGACAACAGCAATCTCTCCCAGGACTTGACCATTATCTCAGTTTTCTCAGGGTCCCCCAAAGATGCCGTTGTCCCCAGATGGCAGGAAGTAATTTTAAGAACATGTTGCCTAAACTCTCAAAAGGTGGGGTGGGTGGTTTCCATTCATTCAGTGGATTATGGATGTTTGTCATCATTTGGGGGGTTGGTTACAAGTTGTTATTGGTCATGATCAGGGAGAAAAATAAGCAAAGGAGATGAGATTCCATGATCTTCTTCTGAAAAGAAAAAGGAGGGGATATAGAAATGATAGAATAAAAAGGTAGATTATTGAATCTGCTGCTTTTTTGTTTTTTTGAGACAGAGTTTCTCTGTATAACAGCCCTGGCTGTTCTGGAACTCACTCTGTAGACCAAGCTGGCCTCGAACTCACGGAGATTCGCCTGCCTCTGCCTCCCGGGTGCTGGGATTAAAGGCATGCACCACCACTCCCCAGCTTGAATCTACTTTCAGACTAAAAATGCAACTACTAGTCTCAGATATTTTATATTGGTATTGTTTTTGTATATTGATACAAATTTAAGGTTATTTTTGTCATTCTGTATATATGCTTCTACTCTTAAGATATTTTTGTATATTGATACAAATTTAAGGTTATTTTTGTTATGCTGTATATATTTTTCTATTCTTGTTTAAGGTATTATACCTATGCAGCTCATTTAAAAATGTAAAGTTTTAGTCCTTGAAAGCTATTTAGGATAATAAAGAAAGACAGGTTAGTAGTTAGTCATCTACAACAATCAAACTTATACTCATGTTAGGTATGTTTTCAAGGTCAGAGATGTATTTTAAATAGATGGTCTTCAAGCACTTCAGAGATATGCAGAATATGGCATTTAAAATACTTTAATAACATAAGGCTTTTCATGACAGTTAGACATGTCTGCTTCTGGCAGCACCAGTTTACTTTAAAACAGGATGATGGGCATCCATGAACTCCATATGGAGTTTGCTTTCAGTGTGGCAAAGATAACCATTTGGGCAAGAAACTGGCTGACAGTATGCTGTCCAAATTTGACAAGTAGGACACAAAAGAAGTTAACTGCCGAACTTGGCAAGATAGGGTAGGACAGTCCTTCAGAATTTCCTGCTTCACAAAAAATTGTCAGATATTTTAGGCTTGTAGGCCGAAGATGGATGCCCCAGTGTTGCAAAGGAACTTCGGGGTGACTGTCCAGGCAGCCAGATGTCTCTGTTGTCTCCATAGTTTTGGAAGTTGCTTGCTCTGCAATTCCTTCTCAAGTCTCTGATGGGGTTAAAGATTAAATAGTTATAGTTACAGTTTTCCTTAGTTATGATAGAAAGTAAATTAGATACAAAACTTTGGACTCACCAAGATAGGATAGATAATGAAGTATTTTCTCTGAATTTGCCAAATACTAATGGACTGGACATTGTGAATATATTTCTTACTTGATAATTGTTCTTATTTAATATAGTTTCATTTTGATAAAGCTAATACTTTTTGTTTTTATTGTATATAGTTTTACTATGTTGGAGTTAAAACCATTCCTTTTTATTGTGAGAATTTGTTTGTTTTCACTCCAAGACCACCTATGGAGTGGACCATAGAGTTTTCTGGCTGACTCAGAGGAGATAGAAGGATGCAGAGAATAAGGAGGGGCTAAAGAAATGCTCGGTCTTTTCGATTGGAAAGGTGGAAAAGAGGGTGAAGTGATCTTTGCTCGGTCACTCTATCAATCAATCAGGTTTATCCCCTAATATTTGACTCCTGAGCTTTATTGAATAATAAAACATTAAAAGAAGCTGCAATAAGCCTTACCATAGTACCTTCTCTACCAGCAGTGTATGAAAGACCTTCTTCCACATCCTCTCCAGGATTTGCTATTGTCATTGTATTTTATTTTAGTACAGGGTGTAAAGTGGTATTGAGGTCTTTTCTGTTTTTATATCACCCAGAGTGGCCTCCAAGGGTAGCCTTGAGTACCTGATCCTCTTGCTTCCACCTTGCAAGTGTTGAAATTACAAGCATGCACCACCATACCTGATTTATGTAGTGTTGGGGAGAGAACCCAGGGACTTATACATGCTGGGAAAACACTCTACCATCTGACCTAAATTCCCAGCCCCTAAGTAAAGTGTTTTAGAGTTTCCTATCTTTGAGGTTTTCACTTATGCAATCATGATTTGTTGAAAATGCTGTTCTCTCGATTTGCAGTAGTTCGTGCTTGTAATCTTAAAACTTAGGAGACTGAGGCAGAGAAATCATCTC
>LZPO01097107.1:357297-368943 GCA_001675575.1 Neotoma lepida
AATGTTTTATGATTTTATATTATTTTATGTATTATTAAATAGTTAGTAATGTACTTTAAAGTATAATGTTTGCTTAAATATTTTGGTGTTTTTAAGATGGTGTCTCATGTAAACCAGGTTGGCCTGGAACTCTCTGTAGGTGAGGCTGACCTTAAACTCTTGCTCCTCCTCTTTCTCCTGTACTACTACCTTCAGCTTAAATCTTATAAAATACTAAACTTTAAGGATAATTTTTAAGAACGAATATTTGAGTCACTTGTCATGGCTTACCATGTAATCTTTGTACTCAGGTGGCTGAGGCATGAGGATTTTGAGTTTCTGGCCCTTATCTGAGCTGCCAGATAAGATCTTATCTCAAAGAAAAGAAAAGAGTATCATCAGGTCCAGCTCCCAATTTTTTTGTAGGAGTTATATTTTCTTTTTAAAAAAGATTACTTAGTTTATTTTTATTTCTATGTTTCTGTATATGCATGAGTTTATGTTCATCACGTGTGCAGACGTCTAAAGAGGCCAGAGGACATTGGGTATCCTGGAACTGTAGTCACAGGAAGTTGTGAGCCACCACTCCATCCCCTGGGATTCATATATTCTGTGTACCTCTGCTTGGAGGGCTTGATTTAAGAAAGTTGCTTTGCAAGCTAATGGTGAATGCCTTTAATCCCAGCAGTTGGAAGGCAGAGGCAGATCTCTGGGTTTGAGACCAGCCTGGTCTACATAGTGAGTTCCAGGACAGCCAAAGCTGTTATACAGAGAAACCCGGTCTCAAACCCCCCAAAAAAGAAACCTGCTTTGCTAAAGTAACTTTTTAACATATATTTACATATTTCATTGTGTAAGTTTGCATGCACCACAGCACGTGTGGAGGTCAAAAGTCAAGTTCTAATTGGTTCTTTCTTTTTACCTTAGATTTCTGGGATCAAACTGAGGTTGTCAGCCCTAAAGGAACTTTTTGGTCTATTGTATTTTTGCTGCTGCTGCTGCTGCGCACTCCCCCACCCCAAACACTTCTTTCTGATACAAGGTTCTCACTACTGTAGACCAGATCTGGCCTCAAACTTACAGAGATCCACCTGCCCCTGCTCTCAAGAACTAAGAATAAAGGCATGTGCTCCCATGCCCAGCTGTTTTTTCTTTGTTTGTTTTGTTGTTGTTTTTTAGATACTGTTTTGGTAGGAATCTTAGGCTGGCCTCAAACTTATGAACTTGCCTTCACCTCCTGAGTGCTGGGATAATAGGCATATGTCACCACACCTCTTTGTGGTGTTTTTGTTCTTGATATTTGAGGTTGGCGTCTTACTGTGTTGCCGAAGCTGGTCTTGGGCTCTTGGGCTCAAGAGATCCCCTTATTTTAACTTTCTGAGTAGCTGCAATTATAAACAAGACCTGCTAAACCCAATTTTAAATGCCAAGTTGAGTATATTCACAAACTCCCATTTTGTCTTTTGTAGATGGTGTTATCTGAGAAGGTTAGTCAGCTGATGGAATGGACCAACAAAAGACCTGTCATAAGAATGAATGGAGACAAGTTCCGTCGCCTTGTTAAAGCTCCACCAAGAAATTACTCTGTTATTGTCATGTTCACTGCTCTCCAACTTCATAGACAGTGTGTTGTTTGCAAGTATGATCTTTCATCTCCACTTTGAAATTAAATAACTTTTTGGTTTTTAACTATTTTTCTATCTCAGAAGAATCAAATTTGTGCAGTAGGTTTTTAAGTGTATACTCAAGGGATATATAATAACAGACAATACTACTGTTTTATTTTTTTAAAGATTTATTTATGTATGTATTTTATGTACATGAGTGTTCTGTGTTCATTCATGCCAGAAGTGGGAATCAGATCCCATTATAGATAATTGTGAGCCCACCATGTGATTGCTAAGAATTGAATTCCAGACCTCTGGAAGAGCAGCCAGTGCTCTTAATCACTGAACCATCTTTCTAGCCCCCAATACTACTGTTTTATATTCAGCCTTGGTTGTGCATATTGGTAGGGGAGAAAGAATAAAATATTGTAGCTATCATGAATTATTTAAAAATCAAAGAACCACCATTTGAATGATAACCAATTTATATGCTAGTTTCATTGACATAATTTTTTTATTACGTGTATGTACACACATGTGTGAGTGAGTGGATTCATACCACTGTGCACATATGGAGGCCAGAGAACAACTTTCAAAAGTCAATTCTGTCTTTCCACCATAATTCCAGGGATAGAACACAAGTCAACAGGCTTGCATAGCAAATACTTTCACCCACTGAGTATCTCCCTGCCCCATGTTATAAGTACTTTCAGGCTGAGGATCTAGCTCAGGATATCAAGGTAGAAATAACACTTACCTAACATTAGAAATCCTGGGTTCAATCCCCAGTACTCTAAAAGAAAGGGTTTATAAGTGCTTTCAATCTCACACTTTTTTTTTCCTTTTGGGATTTTATTTTATATTTCTGACATTCAGAAAGATTTGCTTATGTTCAGTTGAAGAATGTTTGGGATACTGAACAAAATTTATAAAATGTGGCTAGAGAATAGATTTGTGCATGTCAAATTGAAATAGTCTCTAAGTTTAATCTCCAACACTAAAATACATACAAAACAGAAGAGGATGGAGTTAAAAATTTATCACAGATGAAAAAAAATGTTTTCTAGCTAGGTGGTGGTGGCATACCTCTTTATAATTTACTTATTTTTATTTTATGTGTATTAATATTTTGCCTGCATGTATATCTGTGTGAGGGTGTCAGATCTTGGAGTTACAGACAGTTGTGAACTGCCATGTGGTTGCTGGAAATTGAACCCAGGACCTCTGGAAGAGCAGCCAGTGCTCTTAACCTCTGAGCCACCTCTCCAGCCCCCGGCACACACCTTTAATCCTAGTACTTGGGAGGCAGAGGCAGGTGAATCCAGGCCATCCTGGTTTACAAAGTGAGTTCCAGGACAGCCAGAGCTATTACACAGAAAAACCCTGTCTCAAAAACCAAAAAAATAAAAAGTTTTCTAGCAGAATAAGAATTAAAAAATAAAACAGCAACACTAGAACCCTAAAACTTTCTGTGATAAATAGGTATGTTTATGCATTTATGTTACTTAGACTTAACTCCAAAGAATTGAAAAAGTAAGGTAAAAATATATATGGGGAAAACATAAACAGATCTTTACAATGAAAACATAAAAGGAAAATTCAAGGATAACTCAAGGTTTCAGTTCATCTCAAGTCCCTAGATGTTTTCCTGTCACTTGTTGTAATAATTCATCTGATTGTATTTTTACAATAGCATCTGTGCTTCCGAGTATGTGTGAGGGTTTGTACTTGTGTTCATATATGTTTGGGTACATGTGTGTGCCTGGGTGTAAAGTCCAGTGTTTAGTGTCATCTTCAGAAATGCTGTCTAGCTCCTTTGAAGCAGGGTCTCTCCTTTGCCTGGAGCACACTGGTTAGGCTGGGCTAGCTAACCAGCCAGCCCAAAGGATCCACTTGTCTGCTTCCCAAGTCCTGCAATAACATGAACACACCACCACCTATGCTTTTTAAACGTGGCTTCAAGGCAAGCACTTTACTGACTGAGTCATCTCCTCAGCCTCCAGATTTTATTTAATTTTTTAAAAATTTGAGACAGGGTCTCACTGTGTAGCCCTGGCTGTCCTGAAACTTGCTATAACAGCAGGCAGGCTTTTAACTTTGGCAGTCCTCCCATCTTTGCCTTCTGAGTGCTGGTATTACACGCCGGTGCCAATGTGTCTGTCTGGCTACATACTTTAGATTTTTAAGATAGGTTGTTAGATCTTCTTTGCCTGCTGATTTAGGGTCTCAAAATTGTGAGAGTTTGGGGTTTAGATCAGTGTTAGATTGCTGTCTAGAATGTGTGGTGCCCTGGATTCAATCTCCAGCACCAAAACCAAAAAAAATGTGTAGACACTGGGTATGGTCATATATGCCCATAATCCTTCCTGCTGAGGAGTCTGAAACAGAAGGAGCATTTGAGACCAGTAGTGTGAGTCTAGGCTGAGCAACATAGCAAGACCCTGTTTTAAAAACAGAAAACAAAAGTGAAAGCAGCACATGGGCTGGAGAGAGAACACAGCTGTTAGAGCCCATTATTGCTCTTGCAGAAGACCCAATTTCAGTTCCAGGAACCCATGTTGGGAAGCTCACAACCTACCTGTAACTCCAGCTTCGGGTGGATCTAATGCCTCTGGCTTCAGTGGGCACTGGCACTGACATGCGCATACCCCCACACAGACACACATACATAAAAATAAATCCTTTAGTCCCAGGACAGCCAGGGCTACACAAAGAAACCCTGTCTCGAGAAAAAAACTACTAAAGGGGGAAAGCCCCCACAGCTTATAGAGGATGTTAGCTGGATTTGTTTTTTCAGTAACTACCAAAAATGTTTTGGAGCCTGGTTGTGGTGCACATTTTTAATCCTAGCACTCAAGAGGCAGAGGCAAGCAGATCTCTGTTAGTTAAGGCCAGCCTGGTCTGCAGAGTAAATTCCAGAATAGCCAAGGCTACATAGTAAGACCCATCTAGAAAAGAAATTTTTTAAAAATTGATTTGGGGGCTGGAGAGATGGCTTAGTAGTTCATAGCACTGGCTGCTCTTCCAGAGGACCCGGGTTCAATTCCCAGCACCCACATGGCAGCTCACAACTGTCTGTAACTTCAATTCCAAGGGATCCAACACCTTCACTCAGAATATATACAGGCAAAACACCAGTGCGCATTAAATAAATAAATGAATCTAAAAAAAAGAAAACATTGTTTTGGGATTCAAAAATAAATCATATAAAGGTATAAAGCATGAAATGGAGTCATGTAATTACTAATTTCTGGTGAGATCTCCAACTCTTAGATATAAGGCTCCTTTTATACATAGACAAAGTGTGTTCTAACCTTATCAACTATACCTGACTTACTTGCCAATAACTTTTTTTTGAGACAGGGTTCCTCTGTGGAACAGCCCTGGCTGTCCTGGAACTCACTCTGTAGATCAGGCTAGCCTCGAACTCAGAGATCCGCCTGCCTCTGCCTCTGAGTGCTGGGATTAAAGGCAGGCGGTGGTGGCATGCACTTCCACCACTGCCTGGCTTGCCAATAATTTTTAATGTTTCTTTTACTAAAAATTGCCATTATGCTGGGCAGTGGTGGTGCATGCCTTTAATCCCAGGACTCAGGAGGCAGAGGCAGGTGAATGAGTTTGAGGCCAGCCTTGTCTACAGAGTGAGTTCCAGGATAGCAAGAGCTATACAACAACAAACAATTGCTATTAGTTAATGAGGTTTTGTTTTACTGCTGATAAGCTGGGTTGATTTTTAAATTGTTTCATATGTGTTTTTATTCCCAACCAATCTGATTCCATTCAGGCAAGCTGATGAAGAATTCCAGATTCTGGCAAACTCTTGGCGGTACTCCAGTGCATTTACCAACAGGATATTTTTTGCCATGGTGGATTTTGATGAAGGTTCTGATGTATTTCAAATGGTAAGATGTTTGGTTTCTATTTTTAGGCAGGAATAAAGTATGGATAAAGCAGAAAACAATTTTGGTGATTACAAGAAGTTAAATAGCAGGGCTGGAGGGATGGCTACTTGGTTAAGAGCACTTGTTCCTCTTGCAGAGGACTTGGGTTTGGTTTCCAGTACCCACGTGGCAGTTCAAAACCATCCATAACTCCAGTTGCAGGGGATCTTTTTTTTTAATAAAGATTTATTTATTATGTATACAGAAGAGGGCACCAGATCTCATTACAGATGGTTGTGAGCCACCATGTGGTTGCTGGTAATCGAACTCAGGACCTCTGAAAGAACAGTCAGTGCTCTTAACCTCTGAGCCACCTCTCCAGCCCCTCCAGGGGATCTTATAACGTTCTTCTAGCCTCCACGGGCACCAGGCATGCATGTAGTACACATACATGCAAGCAAAACACTCACACACATAAAATAAATAAATCTAAAAATATTGTTAAGTTAAATAGGAATACTTGAATGTAAAAGCTAGAGTAGTTAGTGAACTAAAAGCAAAATTTGACTAATCAAAAAAAGGTAGTAACCAATGCCCACCTACTAAGTAAAATGGGTAGTAAGCAAGTAACATCCACACACTTTTAAGTTTGTTGTTGTATGGCATGGTCTATGTAACATAGGCTGAATACAAATTTCCAGTTCTTCTTCCATCTCCCAAGTGTTGGGACTATAGGTGTTCATCACCCTACCTAACAATTTACACACATACACACTCAAACACACAAATTGTGTGTGTGTGTGTGTAAAGCAGAGAGGAATTTGTTCAATGTGAGAAGAACAGATGATTAGTGATACCCTCTACTGGTACTAGTTTAAACAAAAGAATTGGGGCATGGGGAAAGAAGTATGTGTAATTAAACAGCCAGGTCAAAGTGTCATCTGATCATTGTCTCAGTTCTGGTTCATCAAGATGATCAATCCAAGATCATGTCTGCCCCAGAATGCAGCCTTGTCTTCTGGATAATTATCTTATTTGGCAGAAGGGTGTTCTTGTCCTTCAAGGATTTGTTTTTCAGGGAATTCCACTTATACATATTTTTATTGTAAATATATAAAGAACAAGCCAGGGACAGTAACTTTTGCCTATACTCCTAGCAGTTGGGAGGTGGCTGTCCTGGAACTCACTATGTAGGCAAGACTGACCTTCAACTCACAAAGATCTACCTGCCTCTGCCTCCCCAGTGCTGGGGTTACAGGTGTGTGACTCCATGTCTGGTGTTTTATTTCAAGACAAGATCTTGCTTGTTTTCAAGCTTATCTTGAATTCAGTGTATTGCTCAGACAGTCTTTTAACCTGAACTCTTCCCATTTTAGTATCATGAGGTTGTTATAGCTATATAAAATAATATTAGGTGTCATGAATGTATACTTAATTTTTTAATAGAATCTCTGAACAATCTAAAATAACTGGTATGGGAAATTTCCTATTTAAGTTGAGAGAATTATTGAATGTTACCTAGGAATTTCTATTTGGATAATAAAGTGTAATTGTTACAGTCTCAGGTAGCCTTGTGTTTGAAAGCCTGCTCCACACCTCTCCTTAAGACAAATTTCAACTGTATAATCATGATCTTCATGTATGTGAAAAGCCTAAATTTCTGCCAGGCATGGTGGTACATGTTTTTAATCCTAGCACTCAGGAAGCAGAGACAGGAGGCTTATTGCAAGTTCAAGGCCAGCCTGGATGACACAGCAAAATCTTGTCTGAAAAAAGGTCTAAATTTTAAAATTATTATTTGCCATTAAGATTATTTTCTTGGTAACTCTTATTTCCATGGGCTACTCTTTATTCAGCTAAACATGAATTCAGCTCCAACTTTCATCAACTTTCCTCCAAAAGGAAAACCCAAAAGGGCTGATACATATGAGTTGCAGGTGCGAGGGTTTTCAGCTGAACAGATTGCCAGGTGGATCGCTGACAGAACTGATGTCAACGTAAGTTTCCCTACGTTACAAAAAGTTATTTTTTCACTGTCTTTGAATCTGAACTGGGGATCATAGCTAGTTTTGTCTTCATGTCACTGAGATGGAATAATTTGACAGTTCTCTTATAAGTAGGATTTAACGGCATCATCTTGATAAAGAGTAAAATTATAAAATACCTTGTCTTAGCCTGTTGAGTTCAGACTAGAAACCATTTTCCTGAGCTTAAGTGTGTATACTTGGCAAACATTTCTTAATCTAAAAGGTATTATGTTTTGATTAACTGAAATAATACTTTGCCTATTACATGTTGTTTCTAGGATATAGTTTAGACTGTTTAATTGGAATAAAATGGTAAAAAAAGTATTTTTTCCCTGAAAATACATTTTTGACTGCTTTTATTTCATTATTATTAATTAAAAAATAAATTTTGTATTTTAGAATGTTTTTCTCTCTTCTTTCCATTAGATTAGAGTAATTAGACCTCCAAATTATGCTGGACCCCTAATGCTGGGATTGCTTCTGGCTGTTATTGGTGGACTTGTGTATCTGCGAAGAAGCAATATGGAATTCCTCTTTAATAAAACTGGATGGGCTTTTGCAGCTTTGGTAAGTGAACTGAAGAAGAAAAATTGATTGAAAAAGAACCTAATAATCTATTTTCTTTTTCTTTCTTTTTTTTTGTGTGTAGGCCACAGATTGACATAGGGTGTCTTCCTCAGTCACTTCTTCAACTTACTTTTTGAGATGGGGTCTCTCTGTGAACCTGGAGTTCACCAGTGATTCCCCAGAGATCCTCCTGTCTCCATATCCCTAGTGCTGAGATTACAAGCACATATACTGCACCCAGAATTTTTTCTTGGGTTCTGTTAGCTTTCATCTATGTGAAAAATAGCTTTTTTGGTGTGTATGTGTGTGTGTACACATGTACATGCATAGAACGGCACGTGCATAGGCCAGAGGAGGATGACCAGAGTCATTCTCTATTGTTCTCTGCCTTTTTGGTCTTTTTTATCTCCTGCCCTCCCCGCAGACAGGGTTTCTCTATGTAACGATCCTGGCTCTCATGGAACTCGCTCTGTAGACCAGGCTGGCCTATTTTGGCTCTTTTGGGGGCCCGTCATCCAACTCCCAACTAAATCACACATGGAGAGACTTATTATTACTTATAAATGTCCAGCCTTATCTTGGTTTGTTGCTAGCCAGTTTTCTTAACTTTAAATTAGCTTGTCTACATTTTGCCTCTGGGCTTTTCCCGTTCTCTTACTTCTGTAAATCTTACTCTTAGTCCATTGCTGGTTGTGTAGCTGGGTGGTTAACCCCTTGTGTCCTCCTCCTTCTCTGGCTACTTATTCTTTTCCCTCTATCTATTCTCTCTGCCTGCCAGCCCAGCCTATCTGTTCTCCTGCCTTGCTATTGGCCATTAAGTTCTTTATTAGCCCATCAGGTGTTTTAGACAGGCACAGTAACACAGCTTTACAAAGTTAAACAAATGTAACAAACAAAAGTAACACACCTTAAAATCATATTCCACAACAGGCCTTGAACTCACAGAGATCCGCCTGCCTCTGCCTCCCAAGTGCTAAGATTAAAGACACAAGCCACCACCGCCCAGCTCCATCTTATTTTTTTTAGATAGGATCTTGCACTGAACCTGAAGCTCCCCATTTGGGCTAGGCCAGCTGGCCAAAAAGCTCTTGGGATCTGCCTGTCTCTGTTCCTCAACACAAGGACTCCAGGATGTACAGCCATGCCAAGCTTTGGGGGCTGGGGATTTAGACTCAGGTCCTCTTGTTTTCACAGCAAGCACTCTTACCCACTGTGCTGTCTCCTGTGCCCCATTTTTGTTTTGGTGAATGTGCCTGTTGGTGCTTGTCTGTGTAGATGTGTGTGGAGGCCAGAGGTGAACCTCACATGTTGTTCCTCAAGATCTATCTACCTTGGGGTTTGTTGTTGTTTTCAGAAGGTGTCTCACAGATTTGAGCAAGGTTGGCTGGAGGCCAGAAGAGAGCACTGGATCCCCTGAAGTAATAGGCAGTTGTGAACTGCCTGGTGGAGGTTCTGGGAACCAAATTCTACTACTTTGCAAGAGAAGCAAATGCTCTTAACTGCTGAGCCATCTCTCCAGCTACATGCCCTCAGCTTTTTTTATTTGGCTTCTGAGAATTGAACTTAGGTCATTGTTTTGGTTGCTTTTCTGTTGCTGTGACAACTTTATAAAAGAAAGCAAGGTTACAGTTTATGATGGTGGAATGAAGGAACAACTGAGAGCCCACATCTCAATCCACAATCGGGAGGCAAAGAGTACACTGGAAATGACAAAACTCTTTTGAAATCTCAAAGCTCACCCCCAGTGACATACCTCCTCCAAAAAAGGCCACACCTCCAAATCCTTCCCAAACAGTTCTACACTGGATACTAACCATTCAAACATAAGAGCTTATGGGTCTGTTTCAGTCTGTGTTCTATTACTGTGAAGCAATAGACCACAGCAACTTTTATAATGAAAAGCATTTAATTGGGACTTGCTTGCAGTTCAGAGGTTCAATCCATTATCAACATGGCAGGAAGCATAGTGGCACACAGGCAGACATGGTGCTGGAGGAGCTGAGAGTTCTACATCTGAATCCGAAGGCAGCAGGAAGAGAGAGCGAGCCACTAGGCCTGGCTTGGGCTTCTGAAACCTCAAGCCTACCCCAACTGACACCCTTCCAACAAGGCCATATGTCCTAATCCTTTCAAATAGTGCCACTCCCTATAAGCCTATGGGAGTCATTTTCATTCAGACAACCACAGGGTTCATTCTTATTCAAAACCACTGCATCCCACTCTCAGACCCTCATAGGCTTATGGCCATATCATAATGCAAAATATATTTAGTACAAATTCAAAAGTCCCCATGTTCATTTATCACCCTCCATCATGTGGGTCCTGGAGATCAAATACATTGTCAGGCATTTGTGGCAAATACCTTTATATGCGAAACCATCTCTCTGGTCCTAAGATTTTGTATATTTTTATTTCCTGTCTTAAAATGGATTTATCTCCCTCATTATCTTATTAGGATTTCCAAAGCTTCAAGCAACTGATTATATTTATAGTTCTTTTTTATATTTTATTTTTAGCTTGTGTATATTTAGCTTGTGGGGGGTTATGTGCATAAGTGCAGGTGTGCATAGAGGTCAGACAGGGGTATTTGATTCCCTAGAAGCTGGAGTTACAGGAAGTTATGAGCCACCCATCATGGGTCCCAGAACCAAACTCAGATCCTCTGGAAGAGTGGTCTGTTCTCTTAATCACTAAGCCATCTCTCCAGCCCCAGTTACAGTTCTTTTGAAAATATTTTTGAATATATTTTCAATATTGAATTTGAAACTTCTCTTTATAGTTTAAAATCCCATTAGAAATGATGTTGAATTGTGATCCTTTTGATAAAATATAAACCTTAATAAGGAAATAATTTATTTGAAAAAAATGTCTTATGTTTCCTGAATGGATAAGCATTTTCATGTACCTACTTATCAAGGTGGGTTAGCTGGACCATAAGTATTCCATTTTTTTCCTAGTGTTTTGTACTTGCTATGACATCTGGTCAAATGTGGAACCATATAAGAGGACCACCATATGCTCATAAGAATCCCCATACAGGACATGTGGTAAGAGAAGTTGGGAATTTCTTTGCGTTGTATACCAAAGTTAATGTAATCATGATTACCCTGTGAGGCCAGAGCCAGCATATACAGGAACTAGCTACAGTTTTGACTCCTTAATCTCTGTTAAGGAGCTCCAGTTACAATTAGATCATATGGTGCTCCAAAGTTGGATGTGCTTTATTCCATTTGTGGAGTTCTTTTGACTAGGATTACTAAGAAAGAAAGTCAATCTCAAACTAAATATAAGAATTAATAAAATATTTGAGCATATATTATTTCTAGGCACTGTGCTAGGTACTATCAGACTTGGTGATTGATTGGAAAAAATTGTTTTACCTTGTAGTTTTATACTCTTTTATTGTTTAAAGATTGATTTATTTATTATATATACAGTGGTCTGCCTGCATGTATGCCTGCAGGCCATAAGAGGGCGCCAGATATCATTACAGATGGTTGTGAGCCACCATGTGGTTGCTGGGAATTGAACTTGGGTCCTCTGGAAGAGCAGCCAGTGCTCTTAACCGTTGAGCCATCTCTCCAG
>LZPO01097107.1:373324-384661 GCA_001675575.1 Neotoma lepida
CTTGTAGACCAAGCTGGCCTTGAGCTCACAGAGATCTGCCTGCCTCTACCTCCTGAGTGCTGGAATTAAAGGCATGTGCCACCACGCCCAGCTAGATTTGAGGTTTTTATTTTACAGATCTTTTGCTTGCTCTGTTAGCGTTACCCCAAGATATTTTATATTATTTGTGGCTATTGTGAAGGGAATTGTTTCCTTGATTTCTTTCTCAATTCATTTGTATATAGGAGGGCTACTGATTTTTTTTTTGAGTTAATCTTTTATCCAGCCACTTCACTGAAGGTATTTCTGAGCTGTAGGAGTTCCCTGGCAAAATTTTTGGGGTCACTTATGTATACCATCATATCATCTACAAATAGCAATACTTTGACTTCTTCCTTTCCAATTTGTATCCCCTTGATCTCATTTAGTTGTCTGTCTTATTGCTCTAGCTAGAACTTCAAGTGCTATATTGAATAGATATGGAGAGAATGGACAACCTTGTCTTGTTCCTGATTTTAGTGGAATTGCTTTGAGTTTCTCTCCGTTTAATTTGATGTTGGCTATAGACTTGCTGTAAATTGCTTTTATTATGTTTAGATGTAGACAGAAGAATGTCTCCTGCCAGCCACTTCCCAAATAATTGACTTGGAGGCTTAATGTAAATTATAAATGCCCAGCCAATAGCTTAGGCTTGTTACTAGCTCTTACACTTAAATTAACCCATAATTCTTATCTATGTTTAGCCATGCAGCTTGGTATCTTTTCTCAGTATGACATTCTCATCTTGCTTCTTTGCCGGCAACTATCTGACTCTGCCTTTCCTCTTCCCAGAATTCTCCTAGTCTGGCTCTCCTGCCTAACTTTATCCTGTTCAGCTATTGGCCTGTCAGCTAATTTATTAAATCAATCACAGTGACATATATTCAGAGTGTACAAAGGGATTATTCCACAACATTTAGGTATGTTCCTTGTATCCCTACTCTCTTCAAAACTTTTATCATGAAGGGGTGTTGGATTTTGTCAAAGGCTTTTTCAGCATCTAGTGAGAACATGTGGGGTTATTTTCTTTCAATTTGTTTATGTGGTAGATTACATTGACAGATTTTCATATGTTGAACCATCCCTGCATCTCTGGGATGATGCCCACTTGATCATGGTGGGTGATCTTTTTGATGTGTTCTTCAATTTGGTTTGCAGGTATTTTATTGAGTATTTTTTCATCAATGTTCATGAGAGAAATTGGTCTGTAATTCTCTTTTTTTGTTGTGTCTTTGTGTGGTTTGGGTATCAGGATGACTGTGGCCTCATAAAATGAATTGGGCAATAATCCTGTTTCTATTTTGTGTAATAATTTGAGGAATATTGGTATCAGCTCTTTTTTGAAAGTCTGGTGGAATTCTGCCCTAAAACCATCTGGCCCTGGACTTTTTTAGGTTGGGAGATGTGTAATGACTGCTTCTGTTTCACTAGGGGTTATATATAGGTCTATTTAAATTGTTCATCTGATCTTGATTTAACTTTGCAAATGGTACCAATTGAGAAAATTATCCATTTCTTCTAGAATTTCCAATTTGGTGGAGTACAAGTTTTTTCTTTGTTTTGGTTTTTCAAGACAGGGTTTCAATGTGTTGCCCTTGATGTCCTGGAACTCACTCTGTAGACCAGTCTCTCCTGGAATTCACAGAGATCCACCTGCCTCTGCTTCCTGAGTGCTGAGATTAAAAGCATGTGCCACCACCACCCCACACCAGCTTTTTCTTTCTTTTTTGGGGGGTGGGGGTGGTGTACAGTTTTTCTTAAAGTATGACCTAATGATTCTGTGGATTTCCTCTGTGTCTGTTGTTATGTCCCCCTTTTCATTTCTGATTTTGTTAATTTTGATATTGTCAATCTGCCTTTTAAGTTAGTTTGGATAAGAGTTTGTCTATCTTGTTGATTTCCTCAAAGAGCCTACCCTTTGTTTCATTGATACTTTATATTGTTGTCTTTGTTTCTAGTTCATGAATTTCAGCCCTCAGTATAATTGTTTCCTGCAGTCTACTTCTCTTGGGAGTGCTTGCTTCCTTTTGTTCTAGAGCTTTCAGGTGTGCTGTCAAGTTGCAAGTATGAGATATCTCTAATTTCTTTATGTAGGCACTTGATGCTATGAACTTTCTCCTTAGCATTGCTTGCCTTGTGTCCCATAAGTTTGAGTATGTTGTGTATTCATTTTCATTGAATTGTAGATGCATCACCACTGCCCAGCATCTATGTATGTATGTATGTATGTATGTATGTATGTATGTATCTTTCTTTCTTTCTTTTCTTTCTTTCTTTCTTATTTTCTTTTTCTTTCTTTTTTTAAAGATAGTCTCACTATACAGCCATGACTGGCTTGGAATTTGCTATGTAGAAAGAGCATGCTTGCATCTGAACTCCCCATGTAGATCAAGGTGGCCTTGAACTGCTGGCTGTATACTTTACCTCCTGAGTATTGAATTACATGTGTGCTCCACCACACATGGTCTTACTTTTTTTTTAAGATTTATTTATTTATTATGTATACAGTGTTCTGCCTGCATGCCAGAAGAGGGCACCAGATCTCATTACAGATGGTAGTGAGCCACCACGTGGTTGCTGGGAATTGAACTCAGAACCTCTGGAAGAACAACCAGTGCTCTTAACCGCTGAGCCATCTCTCCAGCCCCCACATGGCCTTTCTTTATTATTATTATTATTATTATTATTATTATTATTATTAAAACATTCGATGTACAACTGCAGGAGAGATAATATACAGATAGTTTGAACATAAATAGAGGTACAAATTCTTATCCTAATAATGAAATGTTTCACTGAAGCTTGCCCAGTGATTGGGTAAAACCCAAACTTATTTTATGCTACAGTCATCTTAGGGTCCTTCCTGCTAGGTAGTCTCCCTGGATCTGTGGGTTGCAGAGTGATTGTCCTTTGGTTTATATCTAGTATCCACCTATTAGTGAGTACATACATATTTGTCCTTCTGAGTCTGGGTTACCTCACTCAGGATGATATTTTCTAATTCCATCCATTTGCCTGCAAATATCATATGGTCATTGTTTTTCTCTGTTGAGTAGTACTCCATTGTGTATATGTACCACATTTTCTTAATCCATTCTTCAGTTGATGGGCATCTAGGTTGTTTGCAGATTCTGGCTATTACAAATAATGCTGCTATGAACATAGTTGAGCATGTATCTTTGCGGTATGAATGAGCGTTCCATAGTTGAGCATGTATCTTTGCAGTATGAATGAGCGTTCCTTGGGTATATACCCAAGAGTGGTATCTCTGGGTCTTGAGGAAGATTCATTCCCAATTTTCTGAGAAACCGCCATACTGATTTCCACAGTGGTTGTACAAGTTTGCACTCCCACCAACAGTGGAGGAGTGTTCCCCTTGTTCCACATCCTCTCCAGCACACATGGCCTTTCTTTAAGATTTATTTTTATAATGCTTAATTATATGTCTGTGTGTGTCTGTGTATGAGTATGTACATGTGAGTATAGGTGCCCTTGGAGGCCAGAGGTGTTGGATCCCTCCTGGAATTGGGGGTTACAAGTGATTGTGAACTGTATGATAGGAGTGCTTGGAAGTGAACTTGTGTCCTCGGCAAGAGCAGTCCATACTCCTAGCTGCTGAGCCATCTTCTCCAGTTCTATGCTTGACCTTTTTTTGTCTTCTAGAGATGGTCTCAGATAGGTCAAGCTGATCTCACACTTACTATGTAGTCTAAGCTGGCCTTGAACACCTCATGTTCATACCTCCTCTTCCCAAGTGCTGGGATTACAGATATAAGACAATATTTTAGCATTAAATTATTGAAGGCTGTGATGCTTTTATTTAATTAATTTATTTTTTTTATCTTTCAAGACAGGGTCCTGCTATGTAGCCCTGGTTAGCCTGGAACTTGCTTTATAGACTGACCTGGCCTTATATTTGCTGAAATCCTGCTGCCTCTGCCTCTGCCTCATGAATCCTGGGATTATGCGCATGTACCATCATGTCTAGCGAGTGTGATATATTTAAAGAAATGTATTGTTTCATACGACTAAATTGCACAGGTATATAAATAGACTCTATTGCAATGTAGTGGAATAAGCTTACAAGCAATTCAAACTCTGCAAGATTAAAAAGATGCGAGCCAGGCATAGTGGCAGATGCCTTTAATTCCAGCACTTGAGAAGCAGAGGTAGGCGAATCTCTCTTGAGTTTGAGGCCAGCCTGATCTACTTGGTAAGTCCCAGAACAGCCAGAGCTACACAGTGAGACCCTATCTGGATCGGGAGGGGGGGTGGGGATGAGAGTGACTCTCAGAGAAGCCCATACCCATGCTCTGTGGTGTGCCTTACTTTCTTCCAGGGCAGTCCTATTCCTCCTAAGCCTTGTCTTCAGAATCCATGTTAAAATGATAAACCCTAACTCTTATAATAGGGCTTACATCTATTGGAAAGCTGTTTCTTAGTAAATTTTCCTCTTTGAAAGTATGCAGCCTACACTGTGCTGGTAATTTGGTAGGTGCAACCTGATGATTTTACTCTCTTCTTTTTCTCACAGTGATGTGTGTGGCTGGAATTGGACTTGTTGTGTTATTCTTCAGTTGGATGCTCTCTATCTTTCGATCAAAATACCATGGCTATCCATACAGGTATATTCTTATTTTACCTATACTTAAAATACTTAGATTTACTGTTGCTTTATAATATTTTATAATATTTTGTTTTTTGTTTTGTTTTTCTTTCCTTTTTTTTGAGACAGGGTTTCTCAGTGTAACAGCCTTGGCTGTTCTGGAACTCACTCTGTACACCAGGCTGTCATCAAACTCACAGAGATCCTCCTGCCTCTGCCTCCCAAAGGCATGTGTCACCACCACCCAGCCTGTAGTATTGTATTGCTTAGCTTTTTATTCCTTCATTTTGAAAAGTCTCCTGACTTTTGCTCTTTTTCTGTTTTGTTTTGTTTTGTTTGCAACAGGATCTCATATACCCAGGCTAGCCTTAAAACTCCTGATCCTCTTGTCTCTATCACCCAAGTTCTGGAATTACAGGCATACACTACCATACTCAGCCTTTTGGAGGGGGTCATTTTATTTAAGAGTGTTTTTTATGTGTTGGTGGTGGTTTTTGTTTTTGTTTTCTGAGACAGGGTCTTACTGTGTATCCCACACTGGCTCGTAACTCATTATGTAGACCAGACTGCCTATGAACTTGGGAACAGTGCTTCTGCATCCCAAGTGCTGGTATTAGGGGCATGTACCTCCCCTGGCCTGGTTTCTGTGGTGTTCCTGTTCTCTGTCTCTATCTCTGTCTCTCTCTGTCTCTGTCTCTCTCTCTTTCTTTTTGAGACAGGATCTCACTAGATAGATGAGGCCAACCTCCAAATCATAGAGATCTGCCTGTGTTTGCCTCCCAGTGCTGGGATTATAGGTGTGTACCACCATGCCCAGCTGTTTGGTGATTTCTTTTGTGGGGTTATAAGGAGTTTTGTTTGTGGGTTTTTGTTTGTTTGTTTGTTTGGTTTTTGGTTTTGGGGGGTTTTTTTGTTTTGTTTTGTTTTGTTTTTTTGAGACAGGGTTTCTCTGTGTAATAGCTCGGGCTGTCCTAGAACTCACTTTGTAGACTAGGCTGGGCTTGAACTCAGAGATCCAACTATCTCTGCCTTCCAAATGCTGGGATCAAAGGTGTGTGCCACCATCACCCAGCTTTGTTTGTGAGTTTTTAAAAAATATTTTATTTTTTTTATTTTTGTGTGAGAGAGAATATATATACATACTACATGTGCAGAGGCCAGAAGAGGACATCATTTCCCCTGGAGCTGGGGTTAGAGTTATAAGACGCTCTATGTGGGTACTAGAAACTGAACTCAGATCCTCTAGAAGAGCACTCCTAATCACTGAGCCATCTCTCTGACCCCTTGGTTTTTTGTTTATTTGTTTTGTTTTTGTGTGTCCATGTATGTTTTAAGAAGTGGTGTCATGTCTTCTGGAGCTGGAGTTACAGGTGCTTCCCAACACCCATATCATGTCAGGTGGCTCACAGCCATCTAGGGTATCCAGTGCCTCTAGCCTCTGAGGGCACTTGCACTTACGCACACATACTCACATGCAGATACATACATACATACACATAGTTAAAATTAATAAAAAATAAATCTTTAAAAAAAAAGAAAAGGAAACAGCCACATAGTTTGAAATGTTCATAGAGATCTCTGTGGCTAGGGGAGGAAATTGTTATATTATAGGTTCTTGGTTTTGCTGTTACAGGGAACTGAAATGGTGGCTAGACTGTGTTGGTTCTATAATCTGAGTTTTGATTAACATCATTTTTATTTTTTAAAGATTTATTTCTATCTGTATGAGTATTTTATCTGCATGTATGTATGTGTGTGTAGCACATGCATGCCTGGTGCCCACAGAGGTCAGAAGAAGGGTTTTGGGGCCCCTGGAACTGGAGTTACCAGGAATTGTGAGTTGCCATGTCGGTGCTGGGAATTGAAGCAGAGTCTTCTACAAAAGCTGTAAATGCTCTTAACTGCTGAGCCACCACTCCAGTTTCCATAATTTCTGTTTTAATACAACATCATCCTATGGTATACCACTATGAATACTGAGCCGGATATGGTTATTACAGACCTGTAATCCCAGCATTCAGAGGCAGAGGCAGGATCAGATCTGGATTATCTTTGGCTACATAATGAATTTGAGGCCAACTTGGACTATATGAGATACTGTCTCAAAAAAAAAGACTACTGGGTCTTTCAGTGTTTCTCTTTTTGTTATTGATATTCAGGCCATGTACATATATTAAAATCAACACACTGTGTATTTATAAGAAATAAAACTTTTCTATCAGAGACTAATGTATGTTATATATTTTGTTTCAGCTTTCTGATGAGTTAGAGGATTGCAGAGACACATAAACTCTATGGTAATAATGGAAACTGAAAAATAAGAAATATGTGGTGTTTGAAGAATGCAACTCATGTATTTTTATATTACCTCTTTTTTTGTCAAGTGATTTAAATAGTTAATCATTTAACCAAAGATGTGTAGTGCCTTAACAAGCAGTTGTAAGATCATGAAGTATTTGGAATTATTCTCCTCTTAACTTTCCCTTCCCTATGAACTTATGAAACATTTGATTTTTGTAGAATTAAGTACTTTATAAAAATTTAAAACTACTACTTCATTTTACTTAGAGCAAAACTTGAAACTTTTAGTTAACTTTTGGTCATCTGATTTTATCTTATCCAAGGTTGGGGATGGAAGGTTCTGAGCGGGAATTTCCACCTCTGCCTATTACAAACAAGTGCATCTGGAAGCCATCATTAGTTATCCTTTGTGCAGGTGTATGTGATTTACATCTTTCCTTTTGGGCCAAGGTATCATATACACTATGTGAACATTCTGAAAATGGACCATGTAGTCTCTGGAAAGATAAATCTGTCTTCTTCCTGTATCTTTCCTACCGAAATCAGAGCTACACATGCCTCTTTTATACATAAGAAGTACCTCTAACTACAAGACTATGATTTCTGCGTGTGTGCTGTTAACTACCTTGTACATGGAAAGATTTCTGATTCATTATGTTTGTAGTTTTATTGAAAGTGGCCCTTCTCTAATAATAATAATTTGTTGCTAAAAATCACTGTAACTTAGAAGTAGCCTCAGATGTTTGTGTAAGTTAGTTAGACATTGTTGTTGGTCTCATTTTTACCTAACAGAAAAATAAGCTGAGTTGTGTTCATGGAAAGGACTCTCTTCAAAAGAGAAAAGAAAATCATGAAATACTGATTTGCTGCCTATTATTTCATGGATAGAAACGTTTTGCCAGGCTTTTTTGGCGGACATAGGCTGATCTTTGTGAGTTTGTGGCCAGCCTAGGCTACATAGGGAGACCCTGTCTCAAAAAGAAAGAAAAAAAAGAAATGAAATGTAAATGTTTTCAAGCTGAGATTGTGGCTCAGTGGTAGAGTGCTTGCCTAGCATGAATAACACTCTGGGTTCAATCCTCAGTGCCACAGGAAAAAAGAAATATTTCTTGAAACCTGGTCTGTGAATTCTGTTTGTTTGTTTGTTTTTAAAGAATGTTCCTTAAAACCTGGGCTATTTTTTAAATAAGTATTTCTTGAAGTCTGATCTGGTTTTTGTTTTCATTTGTGTGTTTGTTTTCTAAGAGCAATGTTTCTTGAAACCTGGTCCTTTTTTGTTTTTGCCTTTTTGAGCTACAGCACTGGCTGGTCTTGAACTCCCTTATGGAGACCCGACTCACCTCCAGCTCACATTGATCATCATGTCTCAGCTTCTTGAGTGCTGGATTACAGGCCTGCACCACCATTTACCCTAGTCTGCTTTCTGCTATCATTTTAGAGATACAAACAATGGTGGTGCGCACGTGTCTCAGCTCTTAGCTGCTCTGGTGGCTGAAGTAGGCTCCCCGAAGTCTAAGAATTTGAGACACAGTCTAGCATATCAACACCTCATTTCAAAAATATGTCTATAATGAAATTGTGAAGGGCTTATGTTTGAATTTTGTCTTTTTCTCTGATACCAGAAATAACCATATAGGATAACTAAATTTCCATGAGGAATATTTAAGTCATGGTTATAATATGTCTAACTCTGGCCTCTACCAGAATTGTGAAGAGTAATTGGAAATGCCACTGTTATGAAAGTGCTGGCTTGGGATGTAGCTCAGTGGTAGAGCAGTTGGCTAGCATGTGTGAGATCCTGGGTTCAATCCTGAGATCCCAGCACCACAAAAAATGAGAATTATAACTGAAAAAATGTAAAGAATATTAGAAATATTACATTTAAAAGATACAGAGATGGGTATGTGCTTCAGTTGATGCAGTGCCTGGCTAACATACAAGAAGCCCTGGGTTCGATCCACTACATCACATAACCCAGATGTGGTGGTGCATGCATGTAATCCCAATGCATTCAGGAGACAGACAGGAAGATCGAAGTTCAAGCTCATCCTTGGGTACATAGTGAGTTTAAGGCCAGCCTGAGCTACATGAGACCCTATCCCAAAGACAAAAACAAAAGATACTGTGACTGTTTCCTGCTATCATGTAATAGCCCTCCCTTGTCTTATATAATAAGAGGTTTGTGGAAAGAAGATATAATTGGCCCAGAAGAAATGTTTTACATGGATTTTTGTTGTCATTCTTACAAATTTGATGAATAAGAGGTTACAGTTGACCGTTCCTTATAAATTAAGTGATTCTGAATTTCTTATCTGCCATTCTTGTACTTGTCTTTGCCAAATGAATTTAGGCTGTGATTTTTAGAAAATTTGTGCAGCACTGCCCTGACTTGTAAGGTTGAACTGGGCAGTCGGTACTCCTGCTGTGTAACCTCTGTAGCTCCAGGTCATCTTCCACGGTCAGTGTTCTGTTTTCTCTCTGTTTAAGAGCAACATTCTTCAGTACGAAGAAAGGCGCGCTCTGGCTAAAATCTGTGGAAAGCAGATTTTTCTCCGCTTAAAATAGTGTTACTTTTGTAGAAATTTTAAATTTAGCTTTTATCAGAAGTGCCTTAAGTAGATTCTTAATTTACTTTTCTAGTACTGGTTTAAATATAATTCATTATGTATTTTTAATATACTGTTCAAAAATGATACATTATTATGGCAAAGATAACCAAATGTCTGGCTTACTGCTTCCTATCAATAAACTTTTGCAATCTAAATTACAGGTGTTTGATTCCCTGTTGTATTCATTTCTTTTTCTGTTACTATTAGAAAATACACTGACTAGAGTGCCTTAAGAGAGAAAGGATTCATTTTGGCTCCCAGTTCCAAGGGGAATATATTATTGAGAAGACATGGCAGCTGGAGCATGAAACCCCCAGGCAGTCAGGAAGCAGAAGGAGAGCCAGGTTACTGTCTCTTATACACATCTAGATGTGTATAAGAGACAGATATTATTGAGAAGACATGGCAGCTGGAGCATGAAACCCCCAGGCAGTCAGGAAGCAGAAGGAGAGCCAGGTTATATAATCTCGAAGCCTGCCCCCAATGATGACCTCTACCTTTCAAAGCTTCCACAACCTCACAAACACTACCACTGGCTAGAGACCAAACTAATGAGCCTATGAAGGCATTTTCCACTCAAACCACGGCACCTCTCTACAGAAGGGTCAATTTGAAATAGCAAAAGGGGATTCTTAAACTGGGCGTAGTGGCATACACCTTGAATCTCAGCACTCAGGAGGCAGAGGCAGGCAGATCTCTGTGAGTTTGAGGTCAGCCTGGTCTACAGAGTGAGTTCCAGGACAGCCAGGGCTACACAGAGAAACCTTGTCTCAAAAGGGTGGGAGGGATTCTTAATTAGAATATTCCATCTTAAATATATAATTAAATTTGCCTAAATTCCTTACTGTCCTACAACAGTGTATTTCATAGAACAGTTTCCTTAATCACCTCTAAATTAAGATACTCTCTTCTACTGGGTGTGGTGAAACATGCCTTTAATCCCAGCACTGGGAGATGGAGGCAGACAGATCTCTATGAGTTGGACTACATAAGAGTTCCAGGCCAACCAAGTCTTAACCCCTGCCTAAAAGAAAAAGATATACATCTCCTAGAACTCAGCACAGAGGCACAGGCTTGTAATCACAGCCTTGGGAGATTGGGGCAGAGGATCATAAATTCACAACATCTCATAAAAATGCACATTTTCTTGTCATGGTAGCACATACCTTTAATCCTAGGACTCAAGAGGCAGAGGCAGGTGGATATCTGGTCTATAGAGTGAGTTCCAGACCAGTCAGGGCTACATAGTGAAGTACTGTGTCAGAAAAAAAAAAACATATTCCACTAAGAATTCACATGTAGCCATTCATTAATGTTAATCATTACATTAGTCAAAATGGCCAACATGAGTAGGTGAATAACTGTTTCTTATGATTGATCTACCTTCTGTCTCTTACTAGGTCATTATGAAGTAATTCTTTGGAAGTAAAAACTATATTTAAAATGGTTACCAGGCTAGTGAGATGGTTCAGTGGATAAAAGCACTTGTCCCACAAGCCTGAATTTAATCCCTGGAACCCACAGTGGAAAGGAGAGAATGGTCCCCCAGAAAATTATCCTCTGACCTCCACATTGAAGTTTGCTGTTGAATTAAATCAGTTGAAATACGGGGTGTTTTGTAATAAGATTTCTGAAGATGTAAAGATGCTGGTGAAGATGATAAGTACAAATTGCTTAATGTGTATTAAGCCAGATTTGATGGCACACACCTGTAATGCCAGCATTTAGAAGGTAGAACCATCAGGATCAGAGTTCAAGATGAACCTGAGCTACAAGGGAACCTATCTCAAAAACATTACAAAA
>LZPO01097107.1:430262-441501 GCA_001675575.1 Neotoma lepida
CTACTGGACTATGAAGAGCTGAATGAGCTAATGGAGAATGGAGAAAGACGATGTTTTCCCAGAACCAGTACCTTTCCCCGGACCATTCCCATTTGATGTCAACCACATGAGAACATTGCCAGTTCAGTTTGAAAAAAGAAAACACAGTATGCTTGTGCATGTACACCATTACTCTCTGTACAGTAAAGGACTGGGGACGGGGAATGAAAGACTAGAGAAAACTATGCTGTCAGCATGTGGTGGGACCAAGTTTTTGCTTTTTATTGGAGAATATAGTCTTGGTCTATAACAAAACCCTGGAGTAAAGTGGAAGTCTCCTTTATAGTAGATAGCTCGTGTCTGTTGCTGGAATGCATCACTCCTATGTCTGGCCTCCATTTCCAACTGTGCAGGTGTGTCTGTTTCATTGGTCCATTGTATATCAGACGTGAAACTGATCTGCCTCATTAACAAACCCTGTTGTTCATGATAGGCTTTTATTAGTTTACCGAGGGGTGTAGGCCTCTTAATCTTTCACTGCACCATAGAACCACCCTGCCCCAGACCAGCTTCAGATTAATATGATTGTTGTTCTCAGTCTTTGACTACTTTGATTTTTCTCATCTGCCACGGTGAGAGCTGCCTCACAAAAGAGGCCCAGGTTCATACTGAAATAACACAAAAGCAGCACCAGCATCGGCAGAAGGAGGTGGCCACAGTGGGCCACAAGACTTAACCTTTCGATCTTATTTATTTATATTTTATTGATTTATATTATTTTAATAATATAAATGTGTGTGAGAGAGTGTGTATGTGCTCATGAGTGTGGTTCTTATATAGGCCAGAGGTGTTGGATCTCCCTGGAACTGGAGTTACAAGTGGCTGTGAGCTACCTGATGTGGGTGCTGGGATTTGAACTCCGATCTTCTGGAAGAGCAATGTATATGATGCTTTTAACCAATGAGCCATCTCTCTACCCCAACCCCCCATTTTAGACAAGATCTCACTGTGTAACCTTGGCTAGCTTGGAACTTGTTATGTAGACTAGGCTGGTTTTAAACTCAGAGATCTGCTTGTCTCTGCCATCCAAGTGTTGGGATTAAAGGTGTGTGCCACCACATTGGCTAGTCTTATTTTTTTTTTTTTGAGACATGGTACGGCTTATAGCCCATGCCAGCTTTGAAACTACTGTGCAGTCCAGGTTGGCCTCCAACTCATGATATTCCTATCTCATCTTCACCAGTGGTAGGATCTTAGGCTTTTGCCACTCAGCTCAGCATAACAACAGTACTTACTAGTGAAATCTTCAGGATCCTTGTTAATTTTAAGATTGTAAAGAGGTCCAGAGCCTTAATAGTTTGAGGACTGCTGTGAAATGACCCAAGCCTGACTTTTCTAGTCACATAGCTACTTCTTATTCATGATTGTATGAGCTTGGATAGATAAATTTCATTTCCAAGTCTATGCTTTGTTATTAGCAGAATGAATTTGTAGTAGATATTCCAATTTTAGAAACATCTCTGCTTTATAAGATTTAATTTGATTTGCTTCTGGGCGTGTAGGAAGAAGGATAGTGATGAGGGGAAGTTTGTTTATTCAATGGGCATGCATCTTTTTGCTCTGAAACTTAAGACGATTGTATGCAGAGGTTTTGTTGCTGATGTGCTATGTATCATGTATACATACATGTGCAGACATTTACTGAGAAGAATAACCATTTTGCTGGAAGGTTGCTAATTTGGGCTCTAGATTTTGTTCTACTTTGTATCTAGTGTATTTTTGTTCTTTTGTGATTGAAATGATACCTGTGAAAAGACCTTTATTACCCTAGCCAGTTGTTCTATTTGCCTGGGGAGAGATTCTTGCCCTGGAAAAGGTTGTTTGAGATTTGTCTGTAGCTACTGTTTTCACATCCTGCCTCTCAGAAGTCTCTCAGTTTTGGCTTAAAATAGCTATATTCCTGTTCCTGGTATCTGTAGTCCAGCCATCTCTTTTGTTCCTCATAATTGTTGTTTAGGGCATTATTGGTATGTCAGTAGTGTTGGCGTATCAATAATCACTATATTTTGGGAGAATACTTTGCTAGTTAATCTAATACTTGAGTGTCAGTGAGGAGCAAGGCTGGGCACTGTACATACAAAGGGTAATAAAAATTTCTGTGTTTCTTCCCATCCCTCCACTTCCCCACTCCCCAACCCCTCACCCTCCACCCTCATTCAGCAAGCTGGCTGAGCAGGTAAAGGTGCTTATGGCTAAGCCAGAGTTTTACTCCTGAAACACAGGACTCCACATGTGCTATAGCACATGCTGCCTCCCTAAATAAAAACAAACACAAATAAAGAAAAGACTTAGCTGGGCGGTGGTGGCGCACGCCTTTAATCCCAGCACTCGGGAGGCAGACACAGGCGGATCTCTGTGAGTCCGAGGCCAGCCTGGGCTACCAAGTGAGTTCCAGGAAAGGCGCCAAAGCTACACAGAGAAAAACCCTGTCTCGAAAAACCAAAAAAAAAAATTTTAAGAAAAAGAAAAGACTTGATGCCCTAGTAGGCATTCTTAGTTAAGAGAGCAATAGGTGAGTAAGGAAGCAGTTCCAAAGTGTCACTAAAAGAGTAACAATATATTTATTGGCTGTGCTAGGATCAGAAATGGAGGGAATGCTGACTTTGGAGAGGTCTAGTAAAGTTTTACACACTAGATGGGATTGCCATTGAATCTTAGGAGATAGAATCTCATATCTAGGCTGGTCTTGAACTTAAATAGCAGAGGCCAGCTTTTAACTCCTGATAGGTTCCAGGCATGTGCCACAACCCTAGCTTTTCGATTGAATTTTGAATGTGTTGGCATCTAAGATTTGACTGTGAGAGGGCAATCTAGGTGGAAAGATGAGTATGGTTAGAAATTAGTCTTATTTTACACATGGTAGAAGAAACAGGAAATGTACACAAATATTTGGAGCAAGTTAAAAGTGCTGCACAAGGTACAGTGCAAGTCGCTGTGGGAGTAGGAAGCTACCCCCTCCTTTTTGGTAGTGCTGTGGATATCTTCAGCATGCTAAGTATGCACCCTATTTTAGATTAACACTTCAAGCCCAGGAAGACATTTTACTCCCTGCATCTTTTCTTCTGCTACTGCCACCTCTGCCTATTTCTCTCCTTCTTTCTCTTCTTCTGGAACAGTCTTACTTTGTAGCCCAGGCTGGCTTCTATTTTGCAATAATGTTGCCTCAGCCTCCTGAGTGCTGGATTATAGGTGTGCACCACTACACTGTGATTGGAAGGCATTTCTGATGGGGACTAAGAAATGTAGATGCAGTAGATACTTCAATCTAGTCCTTAGAGGATGGGCACAATTTTTACAAGACTATGAGAGGCTTCCAGATAGGAGGAATGGCAGTCGGAGAAAACCAAAACCAAAAAGAACAAAAGCCAAACAACTATATGTTAGCATTTTCCTTTTGGAAGAAGGTCAGCTTAGACTTAACTAACTGGTGGGGAAAGTATTGTTTAACTGTTGTAACAGTCTGCATGTTAACTTTGTGGCTTGGTTAGTTTACAAATACTTTGTGCTCTTGTGAATAGGTCTGATGATCTCAGTTCACAGCTGCTAACAGAGAAGAGAGAAAGCTAGCCAGTTGCTACTTTGTGACCTCCCAGGTTTTCACCCTAGCCTTGGAACCTGAGTTTTATTAGAACTGTTGAGATTCAGTTAAAGCTACCTTTAGGGGCAGCAACAGAGCCAGAATCCCCCCAGGCATCCACTGTGAGGAACGTAAAACACCACTGTTTTGCTTATTTTGTTTATATTGAATGTGTTTTGAGGCGGGGCGTGGTGGCACATACCCTTAATCCCAGCATCCCAGAGGCAGAGGCAGGTGGGTCCCTGTGAGTGCAAGGCCAGCCTGGTCTATAAATCGAGTGCCAGGACAGCCAGGACTTACACAGAGAAACCCTTTCTCAAAACAAACAAACAAACAAACAAACAAAAACCAACAATAAAAAACAAAAAAAAACCAAAACATAAACAAACCAAATCCAAACATGGTTTGATTTTTTGATAGGTTCCACATTTAGTTTTGATGCTTGTTTTGAAAACACACCTCTAGCTTGCTACAAAAGATTGATACATCAAAGAACAATTTGAGCATAAGGCAGAATTTTAACACTTGGCTTATGCAGGATTTCCTCTGCAGAGTCAGAGGTCAGCCAACTGATCTAGCTACCAATTTGTAGCCTTTTTTTTTGTAAAGTTTTATTGGAATGCACCCAAGCCTGTTTGTTTATGCCACCTGGTGCGTTTGTAGCAACTCCATTTTGTAGTTGTAGAGTTGAATGATTGCCCCTTATGGCCTACAAAGCCTAAAGGAAGTATTCTCTGGCCTTTATAGAAAGCCTTTGTTGATTTCTGCACTAGGTAAATACAGGAAAACCACACCCAGCTGAGTAGAGTTGCATAAAAAGACATGCATAAACATGTATTCATGCCAAACATTTATCACTTACCTCAGTTCACCATGTTAGGAGCCACACCTAACAGCATCTGTTAACAGTTTTCCATTTAATTTCCATAGCCTACCTTCTACCATTTCACAATAATTCACAAGCTGCAAATATTTGTTTTGAGACAGTCTTACTCTGTAGAGCAAGGAGGCCCGAGCCTCACCTTGTAAAGCCTGTTTTGGCCTTAAACTTGCCCTGATCCTCTTCCATTAGCTTCTTGTGAGTGCTAAGATTATAGGCATGTGCTACCACACCTGACTTATAAACTGCAACTCTTCTGAAGCCCACTTCCACAAGCAAATTTGAGGTCTTGTTTTCAAGGCAAAGTGTCCTACTTACTGTTTCTGTGCATTTCTGGATCATGTGCATTTCTGGATCATGTGTAAATTGTGTAAAATTGCTATCATTTTGGGGCTGGAGAGATGGCTCAGAGGTTAAGAGCACTGGCTGCTCATCCAGAGGACCCAGGTTCAGTTCCTAGCACCCATATGGCAGCTCACAACTATCTAACCCCAGTTATGCCTTCTTTTGGCTTCTGCAGCATTGTTTTATTTTTATTTTTATTTGTTTATATGTATACAGTGTTCTGCTTGCATGTGCCCCTGCAAGCCAGAAGAGGGCATCGTTACAGGTGGTTGTGAGCCACCATGTGGTTGCTGGGAATTGAATTCAGGAACTCTGGAAGAGCAGTCAGTGCTCTTAACCGCTGAGCCATCTCTCCAGTCCCTGCAGCATTGTTTAAGTGTGGTGTGTAGACATACATATAGGTAAAACACCACATATGTAAGATGAAGGAAAAAAAAACTGCTGTTGTTCATTCTTTCGTTCATTGCTTCCTTACTTACAGTCTACCTTCTTCATCACCTTTCACTCCCAGTGCTGGGATTATGAGCCACCACATCCAGTATTTTCCTTGAAATTGTTTTTTGATTTTGATACAGGGTCTCATGTGGTCAAGGCTGGCCTTGAACTTGTATGTAGTAGAGAATGGCTTTGAACACGTTACTCTTCCCCAGCTTCCTGAGTGTCAGGATTACAGGTGTGCACTAGTATGCTTGACTCTTCGGTGGGTGTTTTTGAATGTTGTGCTATTTTGTTGTTTTTTTGTGTTTGTTTTTGTTTTTTTTGAGACAGGGTTTCTTTGTGCATTCCTAACTGTCCTGGAACTCACTCTGTAGACCAGGCTGGCCTCGAACTCAGATCCTCCTGCCTCTGCCTCCTGAGCTCTGTACTAAAGGCATGCGCTACCACTGGTCAGAAGGTGTGGAGCTTCTCATCTCATTTTTTCCCTATGAGTTCTGATATTGATTGCACAAATTTGCATGGTCTGCTGATTTGATTTTATTGTACTTTGGAGATAGGATCTTACTGTGTAATCCTGGCTGGCTTGGAACTTGCTGTGTAGACCAGGCTGGCCTCTAACTTACAGCTCTGCCTGCCTCTGCCTCCCAAGTGCTGGGACTAAAGGTTTGTGCCACACCTGGCAGTTGGATGGGAGCTCTTTCCTGGACACAGGCAGCTTATTAGTGGCTATACCACTGAAGAAAACATCCTCTGGTTGTTGTTGTTTTTTAAGATAGAGTGTCTTGTGGACTAGGGTTACCTCTAATTTGCCGTATATTAATAGCTCAAGTCTCCTAAGTTCTGGGATTATGGGCATGCACCACCACACCCTGCTTGTGCAGTGAGTTTTACTTTGCATATATATTTATATGTGTGTGTGTATCCCTGTCTGTGTACACATATGCACACGTTTGTACATGTTTGTGGAGGCCTGAGGTTGATGTTTAGGTGTCTTAATCTCTCTCCTGTAATTATTGAGTCAGGGTCTCTTGTTGAACCCCTACTTTTAAGATTTCTGGCTACTCTGGGTAGCCAGTTTCCCTCAGAGATGTCCTATGTCTACCATGTGAATACTGAAATTACAAGCAGCTGCCACACCTGCCAAGCATTTATGTGGGTTCTGGAATCTGATCTCTGGTTCTGTCTTGTGTAACAAATGCTTTATCCACTGAGGCTACTCCCTGGCCTTGCTTAAAATGTTTTTGTTATGGTTATTTATTTACTTTTCTGGTGCGAGTAAAGGGGGGGCACACATGTGGAGTTCAGAGGACTGCTTGTACATATTGGGTCTCTCTTCCTGTCCTGTGGGTCCTGGGCATTGAATGCTCATTACTCCCATCTTTATGTGGATTCCAGGGATTAAAACTGATGAGCCATCTCAGCACCAGTACTTTAAGGAACTCAACTTTATTGGACTTACTGTAATTGTTATCCTGTAAAAAGTATTGATTCATCAGATATTAATTTAGGAGTTTTGTGAAAATCAAGGAAATTAATGGCTGTAAAGCAGATTAGTGTCAGGTTTAATAATTTCTCGTATTATCACTGATTATTATTGCCAGAATTATACAATTCTGATTTTGTTGTATTTAGAACCAGAAAATGTTCTAAATATAATACGCTGAACATGATGGCTAGGAGTACTGCCCCACAGAGTTTACATTGAGCTTTTACAAACCTCTTAGGATGTGCCCATCAAATTGCCACCTGAATAATTATGCTTAATACCCACAGATTAGTGCTCCTGCCAGAACCTTTTCCCACCAGTGGGTAATGGTAACTAAAAAGACTCAAAGACCATGTATAATGGTCAAGAGTGCTGAAATAAGTGAATGTTGAATGACCATCGTACATGGGACTTGTATATCACTTCCTCTTAAGTCTTAGAGAACATCACGGAACGGGGCGAACAGAATATTAGAACTAGAAGGAAGGGCTAGAGAGATGACTCACTGTTCTTCTAGAGAGTGTGCTTACATACACACTCATACACATAAAATTTAAAAAAAGCTGGAAGTGGAGTGAGATACAGTACTGTGTTCAGAACATCGTATTACTGTTATACTTTCAGGAAGATACTTATTTTTATTTATGTGTTTGTACATGTCTCTGTGTGTATGTGCACTTTTGTGTATGGGCACCTGTGGAGACCAGAAGAGGGCATTGGATCCCCTGGAGTAGGAGTTACAGGAGGGGATGTGAGATGCCCAACATTAGTTCTGGGAATGGTTCCTGTCCTCTGCAAGGGTAGCAAGTACTCTTAACCTGAGACTTTCTCCAGCTCTGCTGTTGCATATATGCCATCAGACCAAGGAGAGAGACAGGAAAGAGAAAGGCAGAGTCTGAGGAGATGCCAGCTGCCATCCATGGAACAATATGTAATGGGACACAGGTAAAGCCACGGAACACGTGGCAAAACATAGGTTAATAGAAATGGGTTAATTTAAGATGAAAGAGCTAGCTAGCAAGAGATCTGCCATAGGCCATATGATAATATTAAGCCTCTGAGTGGTTATTTTATAAACGTCTGCAGGACCGTGGGGCCAGGTGGGACTGGAGAAAACTTTAGACTACACACTCTGGAGGCAGAGGCAGCCGGATCTCTATGAGTTCAAAGCCAGTCTGATCTAAAAAGTGAGTTCCATGACAGCCAGAGCTACACAGAGAAACCCTGTCTCAGAAAACAAGCCCTTTTGGAGGTGAAAGAAGGATGTAACCAAGAGCCCACAAAGAAGGTGGAGTAGCTTTTAATAAGAAAGGGAACACCTAGACAAAGCTAGTTAAGAGTGAGTGATCAGAGAACTGGAGTTGCAAGAGGAATAGTCATGCGGAGAGTGGAAAAGCAAAATTAAGGGCTTTAAGGTTGCCAGGGAATGAGAGTGCCCCTTTCCTGCACTCCTGGTGGTGCCCCTGACAAGATCGTGGATGGTGATGTGTTTCTCTGGGGAATAAACCAAATGGGAGCTGGGGTCGGAGTGCTCATGGCCCTATACACTTTCAGTTTGGGGGCCTGGGGTGGGCCCTGCTTCCCGTTTCCTGACAGGGGAATGGGATTTCCTTGTATGTCTGTTTTGGACCTGCACTTGTTGGCCTAATGGGCTCCCTTTTGACACTTAGGACAAAGCCCTGGGCTGCCTCTGGCAGGACCTCTGGGCCCCCAAGCATTGTACATTGTTTCTTAAAATGTTCGGTTTGCCCACATTGAACACAAGTTTTAGGTTGAGCACCACCTTGAGCTCCCTTGAGAGCGGAGGCAATTACTTGCCCTATGACATGGGTCCCATCAATGTCCCTGCATATTCTCATATAATCATTCAAACCTTTTTTCCTGTGAGGGCGGATGGCTTCTTTACAATATTTGTTCGGGCATTTTCAAAAGCTAGCTGCTTAATTACAGGCATAGCAGTCTCCACATCACCAAAAATTCGCCCTCCCAGCTGCAGAAGATGGTCCACAAACTCAGAATAAGGTTCGGAGGGTCCTTGAAGAACCTTGGACAATTGAGCTCCTGCACCCTTATTAGGCAAGGCTTTCCAGGGTCTAGTAGCAGCAGCTGCAATTTGAGCATAAACTGCAGGGTCATAAGCTATCTGAGCCTCTAATCCTGCATAAGGTCCTGTGCCTGTCAGTATCTCGATACTACGCTAAGCAAACCTGGCGGCATTGCACCATGCCGTTTTGGCACAATTTTCCTGTGTCTCTCCTCTCTATAGTAAGTAATCTCCTCTGGACAGACAGGCCCTGCAGAGCTGCATCTAGTCACTGGGGGTAAGATGAAGGTCAACAAAGGACTCTACCCATGCCAGGGTAAAAGGCGCATGCAGGCCGTAGGCCATAACCGCTTCTTTCAGCTGCTTAATATCCTTAAAGGCTAGAGGATTGTGCTGTCTGACCCAATTGCCCTGCTGATCCACTGTCTCAATCACCGGATTGGCCCGCATCTTTCTTCCTAGTTCCTTGATTCAAGCTTGAAGTTTATGAATTTCAGCTTCCAAATCAAGAGGAGTGGAAGCTGCAGCAAAGGTATTTGGAGCTGCGGCAAAAGGATTGTGTTGCAGTGGCCGACATAATTTCATTTTCTGTGATGCCTCAGACTCTTTGTCTTTCTCCTCCTCAATTTTCTTTTGTAAAATTTGAATTTCTTGTTCTAAGGTCTCTTTTTCCTCCTCTAAATCTTTTCTAAGACTTTTGACTTCTTCCTCCTCAAAATCTTTTATAGATTTTACTGACTCCTCATCCTGGACTTCGGTGAAGGTTTTATTTAAAGTGTCCAATTGCTCCTTCACCTCAACATTAGGGTTGAGGAGGGCATCTCTTACCAACTTCCATAAAGAAAAAGTAGCCATAGGGAATTCCTCAGGTCCTCGATCTTTCAGTGCCACCTGTAAATCTGCCTATACTTGTTTCCAATCGGGGATATTAAAGCCCCCTGCCTGGAGGAACCACGGACTAACATCTACAACTGTCTTAATAAATTCTTGTGCTGTTCTTGTCTTAATACCGGTGCCCTGCTTTTTCAGTAATGCAGTTAACTGCTTAGTCAAAACCTGTGTAGAGTTACTGGCACCCATCTTCAATTCACCCTCACTGTCAATTCTTACCTGCTGCCCAGCCTTCTGGGGGTGGTCTCTCAGAGATTTCCTAGTTCCCGATCTCGCTGTGGGGCCTGCGACACCATGGACTGCAAGGCGGGCAAGGGTCTGGAGACTGAAATAAAGCACAAGAGACGTGGGTCACGCTTGAAGGAAGAATGCCGTTTATTGAAGCTCAGGGGAACCTTACATATCCCTCACAACCCAGCACCCTGTGGCCACAGCAGGCACTGGAAAGCATCCAAGGGCAGTGGTAAAATACAATGTGTCTCTCTAACCTCCTTGTAAACATTGAACTTCCTTTTCTCAGCATCTGCTTGGCCAAACAAGGCTAGAGGGAACAACACAATGTTCATGCAGAAATGGCAAGCTTTTCTCACTTCTCATCCCGGAGGAAGGACTGCCGGGCCCAACACCCTTTTTAAGCAAAACTTCATTTAGTAGTAGTGGCTCTCCTTTCACAATATTAGCTCCTCCAAATAATTCCACTCCCAAGGCTATATACCATGTAATACAAATGTATAAAACTGCAAAAGGCATATTTATTGCTTAAAATTTTCAATAAAAGGGGCTGGAAAGATAGCTTAGTAGTTATCCCAGTTTAATTACCAGCAGCCACATGGTTACAACCATCTTTTAACTAAAGTTTCAGGGGATCTGATACCCTCTTCTGACCGCCTAGGGTACCAGGGACACACATCATGTATAGAAATATATGCAGTCAAAACATTCATACACTTAAGTAAATCTAAAAAACAATGTTTCAATTAAAGCAGGATAAAGAGACTGTTAGGATTAACTAGAAGGTCAGCAAGTTGGTGGGTGCAAAGGTGAAATATTTAAGTTTTAGTAGAAAAAAAAATCTCACTATGAGCATCTGTGTCTAAAGGTAACTTACAATGCACCTGATGGTCCTTTAATCCTAGGCAGAGGCAAGCAGAACTCTGTGAGTTCAAGGCCCAGCCTGGTCTACAGAGAGAGTTCCATGACAGCCAGGGGAACATACAGAAACACTGTCTCAAAACAAGCAAACAAAAAAAGTAACCTACAATTCATGAAAAAGGAGCCTCATTTTTAGCTATATGTAAGAGATTAGATGACAGAGCACCCACATGCAATTCAGGAATTAGTCCCATCCAGATTGTTCACATATCCACCATCTGGAGATCCAATAATTGGGGACCAGTGTGATGTCCTCCCTCTTTTCGGGGACATAACCTGGGGAAGGAGGCCAGTACTGGCATTGAAATCCTTAGTTTACGGCCAAATATAGCCACTCACTGAAGGGAAACAAACTCAACGAGATACTTCCTAATACTAGTACTATTG